>JAJHZJ010000016.1:1429314-2029314 GCA_023548195.1 Bettongia penicillata ogilbyi | reverse complement strand
GCATTTGAAGACTTCCTCCTGCAGAATGGTTGAATGAAAACAATTTGTTCCAATGGTCATGAAGATAAAGGGGAGATTCAGAAGCTGCTAAATGAAAAAAAGAAAAGTCTACAGGGTTTACTAGCAGGTAGTCCATTCATCTCTAAGAAAGCAGCATTTAAGTCCACCAAAAGTAAAGTGTTAAATGGAACTTAGGGAGATAACAGGCACAGGGAGAAATCTCTATTTTAGTCATTTTTGGCAAGATTCTTGCCATAGTAATCTTTAATATGTTGATCTTTCACCTTGAAAAAGGTAATCTACAAGAGAACTAGTGTGACTTCAGAAAGTGATGAAGAATGGTATATGTAGTGTTCACTGCTTGGTAACTCCAGAGAGTTGTCATGAGCAGAATAGAAACCTATACACAACTTTCATCAATATAACAAAATCCTTTGTTACTCTTAGTGGCGAGAGCTTCTGGAAAGCTATGTAAAATGTGGTTACTTGAAGAAGTTTATCACTATTGTATGTCAATTCCCGGAAAGCATGTTTGCTCAGGTTCTAGATCATGGACAATGCCCATGCATTTTCCCAGTTATCAGTGGAATGAAATAAGGTTATATGCTTCCTTCCATGCATTTTCACATACTGTTTTCATTGATGCTGTGAGATGCCTTCAATGAAGATAAAAATGGCAACAGAACGATGTTATTTTGGAGTCAAAAATGAAGAACCACTGATAAATCAATATGGGCATTGGAGTAGTGATTACATACTGTACTTTGCACAGCACTATATGTTTCTCCTAGCTAATGACCTGACCATTACTCTTGCCCACTATATTTCTCATGACAATTCAGTCATCCATCAAAACCAAATGGACTTAATTCACTCCCCAACTGGTAAAATGGTGCTCTACCTCAGATTTGAAAAGTTTGCCTTTGCTAATTAATAGCTTCATAAGATTTATTTGACTGCTTAGATCAGATGTCCAACATCCTAGAAGCCAAATCTGTGACAAATCACCACTATCCTTAGAACGAAATGTCTCTCCAGTTCAGTGGTTTCAGGGATTCAGTTTCCAGGAATACTCGCCTAATAAGAATTGACTATTTTTATTCTGGCTAACCTTCTCTGGGCTTTCCTAACTCCTTTCCCTTGTAGACTTACTTTTGCCTCACACACACACAGACACGCACACAGACACACACAGACACACATACATGCACGCATGCACACACACACACCTCCTAATATAATGCCTCCTTATGGTATGAAATTGACTATGGATTTGTGATGGTTATGCTACCGGAATATAAATTTTTGTAATTTCTACTTTATTGTAGGAGCTCTGAGTTCAAGTGATAGACTTGTGTACCATTGGAGGACAAATATAAATAAGTACAAAGAGACTCATCAGAAATAGTCTAAATGTATTCTTCCAGGGGTAATAAGTGAGTCAAGAATTTAAGAAAAAGTAAAACAAGAGAGTGATAGTCGCTGAGTTCCAGATATCAGCCCCAGTAGCTCCTGAAATTTCAGCTCTCAGATTAAACCTCTGTAAATCATCTACTTGAACATCCTGGAGCCAGGATGGTGGAGTGATCAGTAAATGCTCTGTCCTCCCCCTTTGATGAGCTTGAAAAAACAATAAAATATTTTCCCAGAAAAATTCTGGATCATTGGAAACAGCAGAGGGAGCAAATAGTCTCATAATTCCTGAGGTTAGAAAAATAGATAAGGGGGATTCCTCCTACTCTGGCAGAGGCAAACTGGAAGGAGAGGGGTCCCAGGGCAGTGGAAACTCACACTAGGACCCAGGTATACCTCAGCTCTAGGAGAGGAGCTGCAGGGGAGGTAGAAACTCACAATAGGATCTAGGTGTGCCTCAGCACTCCAGGGGAAACGAAAAGACAATAGGGCAGCTGGGATCACCAAACACTGGGTTTGCCTTTGCTTCAGCTCATCTGAGAAGATCTCCTTTGACCAAACACTCTTCCCCTACACTTAACAAGCTAGCATCAGGGGCTGATATGGGAAACAAAACAAAAAGATAAAAAGACACATGCCCTTAGTTTTTTTCAAACCACTCAGCAACGTCTAACTGAAATAACCAGGAGTCATAACACACAATCACCACCATTAGCTGGAAAAAGCAAAATGAGAGCAAAAAACCATAGAATCTTTCTATGGGGACAAAGAACAAAACACAAAGAAGTCAGTAGTGAGACTGTATTTCCATCAGAAATTTCAGAAGGGTCTAAGAACTGCTCACATGCACAAAATGCTCTCGTTGAACTGATGAAGAAGGAAATAGAGGAGACACTGACCAATGCTTTTAAAAGTATGAAAAAAGAAATCCAGGAAGATTACATCTCTTTAAAAAGGAAAATTGAACAAATGGAAAGGGAAGTTCAAAGACTTACTGGAGAAAATAGTTCCTTAAAAGGAAAAATTGGACAGATGGAAAAGGAGATACAAAAGTTAACTGAAGAAAACAATTTGATAAAAATTAGAATTGGGCAAGTAGAAACTAATGATTCTATGAGACAGCAAGAATCAATCAAACAAAATCTAAATAATGAAAAGATAGAAGAAAATGTAAAATATGTAGTTGGAAAAGGCAGCTTACCTGAAAAACAGATCTAGGAGAGAAAATTTAAGAATTATTGGCCTGCCAGAAAGCCATGATGAAAAAAAGGGTCTGGACAATATCTTCCAAGAAATCATCAAGGAAAACTGTCCAGAAGTGCTAGATCCAGAGGGTGAAATAGCCATCGAAAGAATCCAGAATTCATATCCCAAAAGGGTTCCTAAATTAAAAACACCAAGAAATATTGTTGCCAAATTCCAGTGAATCAAGTGAAGTAGAAAATAATACAGGCTTCCAGAAAGAAGCCATTCAAATATCAAGGAGCTACAGTCAGGATCACACAGGACCTTGCAGCTTCTACATTACATGATCGAAGGAATTGAAATCCAATATTCAGTAAGACAAAGGAGGTGCAACTACAACTAAGAATCAAGTATCCAGAAAAGTTCAGCATAACATTTCAGGCAAGGAAATGGTAATTCAATGAAGTAAGGGATATCCAGACCTTCCTGAAAAAAACACCAGAACTTAATAGAAAATTTGATCTTCAAATGCAGGTCTCAAGAGAGGCATAAAAAGGCAAATGGAGGGGTGATTGGAACTTGTTATTCAATTTGGGCAAACTGTTTGCCTCACTATAAGGGAGCATGACACCTGTTAATCTTGAGAATTGTATATTTATTATGAAATATAAAAGGGATATACATAGAGGGAACAGGTATAAAGGAAATGATGTCATGACAACAATGTGATTTAAGCATGCAAGGAGATTTTAACAGGAAATGTGAAAAGGAGGAAGCAGAAAATGGGAAGTTATATCACTGGAAGAAGTACAAAATTGTAGTAGGGGGAAAGAGGAGGGGGAGATGAGCATTGTTTGAGAGATGGTGTCATCTGATTTGGTTCAAGGAGGGAAGAATAAACTTAAGTATATAATTCTAACTAGCTCTATAGGCACTAGGAGGGGAAGTGGGAAGAAGGGGGAGGAGAGGCTAAAAGAGAAGGTAGAAGGAGAAAGGATAAAGAGAATAAAAGAGATGGGGATAAAAGAAGGAAAGGAAGACTGCAGGAGGTGGTGGTGAAAAGTGAAAACTTTTGAGGAAGGGAAGGGAGAAGATAGAACTAAAAACACAAACAGTGGAAAAGACGATGGAGGGAAATACAGAGATTCTAATCATAACTGAAAATATGAATGGAATGAACTCTCCCACAAAACAGAGACATATAGCAGAATGGATTAAAATACATAATCCAACAATGTACTGTTCACAAGAAACACATTTGAAAGGGGAGGATACATGCAGGGTGAAGGTAAAAGGTTGGAGCAGACTATATTGTGCTTCACCTGGTGTAAGAAAAACAAGGGTAGCAATCCTAATCACAGATATAGCAAAAGCAGAAATAGAAGTAATCAACACAGATAAGGAAGGAAACTATACCCTACTAAAAGGCACCATAGGCAGTGAAGCAATATCATTACTAAACATGTATGCTCCAAGCACAATTACAAGACATTTTTTCCACAAATAAAGTCAGATCTAAGTAAGTGGAAAAACTATCAGTTGCTCGTGGGTAGGATAAGTTCATATAATAAAAATGACAATACTACCTAAATTAATTTACATATTTAGTGCCATACCAATTAAAGTATCAGATAAGCATTTTCTAGAGTTGGATAAAATAATGTCAAAATTCATCTGGAAGATCAAAAGGTCTAGAATATCAAAGGGACTAATGAAAAGAAATGCTAGGTAAGGTGGCCTAGCACTACTAGATCTCAAATTGTATTACAAAGTAGCAATTATCAAAACCACTTGGTACTGGCTGAGCAACAGGAAGGTAGACAAGTGGAATACACTAGGTACTCAAGACACAGGTGGCAATCAATATGGCAATCCTCTATTAGATAAACCCAAGGACACCAGTTATTCATATAAGGACTCATTGTTCCACAAAAGTTGCTGGGAAAACTAGATAACATTGTGGTGGAAACTAGGCATAGACCAGGCATAGAATAAAGTCCAAATGGGCACATGATCTAGGTATAAAGATGGATACCATGGACAAACTGGAGCAACAAGCAATAGTATAATGATCAGATTTATGTAGAAGGGAAGAATTTTTGACTAAAGAAGAGATAGAAAGCACTATGAAGTGCAAGAGGGATAATTTTGATTACATTAACTTAAAAGTTTTTGCACAACCAAACTCATTGCAAACAAAATTTGAAGAGATGTAAAAAAATTTTACATGTCATCTTGGGGATAAAGGCCTCATTTCTAGAATATATAGAGAACTGAGTCAAACGTACAACAATACAAATCAGTCCCCAACTGGTAAATGGTGAAAGGATATGAACAGGCAATTTTCAGAAGAAGAAATTAAAGATAAGTATAATCATATGAAAAAAATGACCTAAATCACTTTTGATTAGAGAGATGCAAATTAAAACAGCTTTGAGGTACCACATCACAACTATCAGATTGGCAAGCATGACAGAATAGGAAAATGATAAATGTTGGAGAGGATGTGGGAGATTTGGAACACTAATTCATTGTGGGTGGAGCTATGAGCTCACCCAAACTTTCTGGAGAATTATTTCGAACTATGGCCAAAGGGCTACAAAAATGTGCATACCCTTTGACCTAACATTATTGCTTCTAGGACTGTATTCCCAGGAGATCATAAAAATCGGAAAGGGTCCCACATGTACAAAAATATTTATAGCAACACTCTTTGTAGCGGCCAAGAATTTGAAATCAAGAGGAATTCCATTTAGTTATAATAAAACAGGAAAAATAGGGATACAAACAATTGACTTCCTGAAACAAAGAAAAACATAAATAGTTTGTGAAACTAATGAAGGACTGAGAGAGTATTAATAATCACAATTTTACACCATTAATTTTGCTTACCTATATGTCATTGTGGAGGCCACTGTGGGCTAGTCCCTCCAAACATTTTTTCTCTCTTTGGTAAAAATAGTAGAAGTTTAGCCTATAAGACCATTCATCATGCTATCAAAAACTCCAATGCTTCAATTGCTTCTTTCACAGAAAATCTACATGACTCTCAAGTTCAAATTTTGGAGTTCTACTTGGGATACTTATAAGACCATTTGTAGTATTGCAGTGTATAATAGTGATTTCTGGGAAGGTCTTTAAACCTCTCACAATAAGACTGCCTTGTCCTAGTATTATTTTTGAAACATTAAAACCCCTCAGGACTGTTTCCCCCCATACAGTTTTGTCTAGTGTAATGACCTACACACACAAACAAACTCATTTATAAAAGAATTTGGGTTTGCAAACCTCCGTTATTCAAGCACAGAACAATAGAACACATTTTAACTCCATCCACATAGATGAAGGGAGGAGAAAGGAGATAAGTAAGGGGATGACTTTACCTGCTTTACATCATAGAAGATAGAAATGGAGAATAGATAATTCACCATGTCTCAGTAGCACTACAAAGCAAGTACATTCAGACAAACAAGGGAAAGAATGGAGATTCATAGGATCACATAATGTCAGAGGGGAAATGGACTTTAGAAACCATATAGCTCAAATCATCAAATATTTTCACGGACCTAGCATGTGTTTTTGCAGCCTTTTTATTGCTAAATTCATATATAGCTTGAAGTTCACTAAAAATCCAAGATCTTTATTTTTTAAACATCATGAGAGGTCTTACTCACTTGAAATGCTTGTTTGGCTAGAGGAGTACTCTGGGAAGGCACTAAATAGGCCCCCAGCTTTGAGAACCCAGATGTTGATTCACTCTCTGAGCAGCAGAGGCCACTGAACAATAGAGTGGAGGAAACTTCTAGCGCAGGGTGACCTGGAAGGCTGATGAGAAAGGTCTGGCGCATTGGATGTGGAGCGAAATACAGCCCATCCTTAACCATATGGCACTGAGAGTAGCAGAAACAGAGTGGGTTTCAGGACAGAATCTCCAGCTGCAATGCAGATTCCTCAACTCACAGGCCCCAAAAGTCAGTGAGAAGGATTTTTCAGTTGACTAAGAAGGGAGCAAGGTCCTCCCACAACTACAGACCCAGGCAACAGCAGCAGAGGCTGCAGCAGCTCCCAAGGCAGGCAGAAACCAATATCCATTGTTGGAGGCCTGAGAGTAAAGCCACGGGGGGAACTGAGAAGCTAACCTGCATCTCGGCCCGGAGTACTGGTTTGGCAGAACTAGAGGTGACGTGGTTGTGTAGAGGAAATAATACTACTTGCAGATTCTGTGAATAAAAGTTTTGTGGTTGCTTCCAGACCAGTGTACAGGCTTGGTTGTGCCACCTCAGAGGAACTGAGATTTTACAGGGCCCCAGAGTATACCCTGCTCATGATAAAGAACCCAAAAGTCAAACAACTTGTTGGGAAAATGGTCATAAAAGAGAAAAAAAATAACATAATACTAGAGAACGTTACTTTCTTGGTGAACAGATATCTTCTCCTATCCTATTGGATGAGGAAGAACAATTTTTACTATTAGGGAAAGACATAAAAATCAAGACTTCTGTAACCCAAACATCCAAAATAAATGCTCAGAGGTCAGGCCATGGAAGAGCTCAAAAAATATATTGAAAATCATGTAAGAGAAGTGAAGGAAAAATTGGGAAGGGAAATGAGAGAGAGGTAAGAAAAGATTGAAAATAAGTCGACAATTTACTAAAGGAGACCAAAAATTGCTGAAGAAAATAATACCTTAACAAAAAGGTTAACTCAGTTGTCAAAAGAGGTTCAAAAAGCGAATGAGTAGAAGAATGCTTTAAAAAGCAGAATTAGCGGGGAGGAGCCAAGATGGTGGAGTAGAAAGACTCACATATGCTAGCTCCGAAACCACAGCCCATATATTTTCCATAAAAGGAATCCCCCACAAATTCTGGATCAGTGCAAGCCGGGCAGAAACACAGTGGAAGAGATTTCCATTCCAGAGAGCCCTGAAGAGTCATCTCCAGAAGTCCGTCACACTCGAGACAGCAGAGCCCAGCCCTGAGCTGCCCTGGCCACACAGCCCCAGAGGAGCAGATCCAAGCAGGCTTCCGGGACAGAATCTCCGGCAGCCAGGAAGGTACCTTCACCCACAGACGCTACAGGTCAGTGAGAGAGACTTCTGGCCTGGCTGAGAGGGGAGCGGGGTGTCTCCGTGACTTGGGACCCCTCAGGAGGCAGCGACAGAGGCAAAGGCAGAGGCAGCAGCAGAGGCAGTGGGGGCGGCCCGGGACTCGCAGAGCAAGCAGGAGCTCCATTACCTAAGGTCTCTGAATAAACCCCCTGAGGGATCAGAGCCTGGGAGATGGCCCTGCCCCCACCTGAGCACCAGAACTTAAGTTCACATTGAATAGCAGCTGCACCACCACAGAAGGCCCATTTGAAACTCAGACCCCAAGCACTAGCTGGGGGGATCTAGGCAGGAGTGGAGAGGAATCTCAGAAGTGAAGTAACTGGCTGGAAAAATGCCCAGAAAAAGGAAGCAAAATAAGACCATAGAGAGCTACTTTGATAAGGTACAGATGTTCCCGCCCTTCAATTCTGATGATGAGGAAAAATTCTTACTATCAGGGAAACACGTGGAGGTCGGGGCCTCTGTATCCCAGACATCGCAGGTGGATGTCCAGTGGGCTCAGGCCATGGAAGGGCTCAAAAAGAATTTTGAAAATCAAGTTAGACAGGTGGAGGAAAAACTGGGAAGAGAGAGATGCAAGAAAAGCATGAAAAACTGGTCAATTCCATGCTAAAGGAGACCCAAAAAAATGCTGAAGAAAATAACACCTTGAAAAATAGTCTCACTCAATTGGCAAAAGAGGTTCAAAAAGCCAATGAGGAGAAGAATGCTTTCAAAAGCAGAATTAGCCAAATGGAAAAAGAGGTTTAAAAGCTCACTGAAGAGAATAGTTCTCTCAAAATTAGAATGGAATAGAGGGAGGCTAATGACTTTCTCAGAAACCAAGAAATCACAAAACAAAACCAAAAGAATGAAAAAATGGAAGAGAATGTGAAATATCTCATTGGAAAACCAACTGACCTGGAAAATAGATCCAGGAGAGACAATTTAAAAATTATGGGACTACCTGAAAGTCATGATCAAAAAAAGAGGCTAGACATCATCTTCCATAAAATTATCGAGGAAAACTGCCCTGATATTCTACAAGCAGAAGGCAAAATAAGTATTGAAGGAATCCATTGATCAGCACCTGAAAGAGATCCAAAAAGAGAAACTCCTAGGAATGTTGTGGCCAAATTCCAGAATCCCCAGGTCAAGGAGAAAATATTGCAAGCAGCTAGAAAGAGAAAGAGAGAGAGAGAGGGAGGGAGGGAGGGAGGGAGGGAGAGAGAGAGAGAGAGAGAGAGGGAGGGAGGGAGAGAGAGAGAGAGAGCTCACAGGATGAGTTGAATAGGAAGGGATCATACCTAAAAAATAAAATGAAGGGGTGAAGGAGGAATATATTGGGAGGAGAAAGGGAGAGATAGAATACGGCAAATTTTCTCTCATAAAACAGGCAAGAAAGAGCCTTTTCAAGGGAGGGTAAAAGGTGGGAGGTGAGAGGGAAAATATGAACCTTACTCTCACCACATTTAGCTCAAGGAGGGGGATAAAATGCATACTCAATTTGGTATGAAAATCTATATAACACTACAGGAAAGTAAGTGAGAAGGGGATAAGCAGGGTGAGGGGGATGATGGAAGGGAGGGCAAATGGAAGCAGGGGTGATTAGAAGCAAACTCTCTCTACTAGGGACAAGGTCGAAAGAGATAATAGAAGAAATAAGGAGGCAGGAAAGGATGGCGGGAAATATAGTTGGTCTGACACGACATGACCATTACGGAAGTCATTTGCAAAACTGCACATATGTAGCCTATATTGAATTGCTTGCCTTCTCAGGGCAGATGAGCGAGGAGGGAGGAAGGAAGACAAGATGGAACTCAAAGTATTAGGAACAAATATTGAGAATTGTTCTTGCATACAACTGAAAAATAAGAAATACAGGCAATGGGGGTATAGAAATTTGTCTTGCACTACAGGACAAAAGAAAAGATAAGGGAAGGGAGGGATGTTAGAAAAAAGGGTAGATTGGTGGTAGGGATTATCAGAATTCTCAGCTCTTTGCGGTAAGGAGAGGAGAGAGATGGGGAGAAAATTTGGAACTCAAAATTTTGTTTAAATGAATATTGAATACTTAAAATAAATAAATAAATATTAAAAGGAAAAAAAAAAACAGCATGATTCCTCTTCACTTATTTGGAAATCTTGCATTCGGGATGAACTCTTAAGGAGAAAAATATCTTTTACACGAAATGCAAAAATGGCCATTATTTACGTCTTTTTAGGGTAGGTCACTTTCAATTATTTATTTAAATTGTGAAATTGTTACTTTACATGAGTCAAATGAATAACATCTCACTGACTAAAAACCTGCAAAAATATCTATGCAAGTATTTTCCTATCAACATATTTTTAGTGTAGAAATACGCAAGTTTAGAAAATTAAAGGATTCATTTTCACTTAAAATTCACAGCCTGGTCAACATAATTATTTTTCCAATCCAAAACTGGCATTTTATTCTTTTTTTTTTCTTTTTTGCATGCTCCCACCAATCAATCTATCTATGGTGAAGTTTAACGAAAAAAAATCTTTATTTACCTAAGGTAGAAGTATCTTTTATAAAGTTTTCAATATTTCCTACATTATCTAGTTATATCTTTAAGAAGTCTTTAATAACAAATTTTAAAATAGTTTCAATCTGAACATTTATCTTTTTCATTTTAAAATAAGAAATGTGCTAAGTCTTTAAGGTTAATACTCCCATAAAATTAAGAAAGATATTTTCAAATTACTTCCTTGTTTTATTCAATTCATGGTTAATTACTTGCTATAAGGTAAAAGATATCAGACACATCTCTTCTGTTTTTGTTTGTTTTGTTATTGAATAACACTAGAATTAATGAAATTATAGCAAAGATAGTTGTCCATGCAAGAAGTAAACATTGCAAAGCTCATCAAAAGAGAAAAGTCAATATCAAAATATTTTCCACCAACTTTTTTTTTCATAATAACACCTAGGAAACCATATATACTGCTGTTCTAAAAAATATTCAGAAAATTTGATTAATCCTGTTGGTCTACCCCCAGAGGCTTAAAAATTTATATATTGGCTCTAAAGTCAATAGAATTGTGATTAAGGAAAAATTAATAAAACAGAGATATCCATATCAACACCATCTTCATCTTTCACCCTCTCTGGATGAATGCACAATATGACATGTATCCATTCACAAAGTTACCTAAAGAACATCATATATATAGTCATTTCAAGCAAAATATTTCACTGCAAATGTGAGATGATCACTACGTCATGAATGAAATTTCAGTTTAGGCAAGTATTCTCCAAGCAGCATAACATTTTATTCTTAGAATATGAACCTGGGAGTAATACCGGTTAATGACTGCCTCAGTTTCTAGGCAAAGACTTAGAGAAACTAAGTTTGGAAACAGAGAACTATGATTTAAGCATTATAGGACAATATCAATTAATTGTAAATCGCATCAATAAACAAAACGATACAGAATCAATTTAGTTTTTCAACTTTAATATCATGAAGTTTCTTAAGCAAAAATACAAAGGCAAATGAAGTGAGACTGTAATGGTCATTTAGATGGGAAGATATTTCTCATTCATTAATGGACCCATATGACCCACCTATGTCACATTGAGGTCTGAGTCACAAAGAGCACGTGGTGAGAAGAACTTGTTGAACATGTGGAACAGGGAGAATGGAGTATGAAGGTATAACAAGAAGAGGAGGAGCTAGAGCAGAGCCAAGAGGAAATTTGATCAGAGAGCAGTCAGAGCTAGGAAGCATGTAGGAAAGCAGGCAGTTGACTAGAGTGAGTGAAAGAGTTAGTTTGTGATTTTGATAAAGTTGGCCTGCTTGTGATTTGTTTAATGGAACTGGTTTGTGGGAAGCTTATAAGGGGGAAGACTGGGGCATGGCGTTGTCCTCTGCATTGTCATTGTGTGTAGATTTTTGTTACTGTGATGGATTTTGCTTTCTGGTGTCTGAATTAATGTTTTAGTTCTGTCTTCCATGTGGAGAGTCTGTTGTATTTTGTGATTCAATACAGTGCTGGTATATCCATGGCCGCCGTAGGTGCTGTGAATATTACAATTGCTCTACACATTCTCAATTCCCTGTTCTTAGCTGCTTCTAATAGCTAATGTTTGGTTTTTGCAATACTCTCAGTCTTCAGAGTCAAATAATAACAATAATTGAAATTTATACTTTGTCACATAATTGGCAAATCACTTAGTATTAACTGATCTCACTTCTATGGAAGTAGTATTATTACTAGTTCTTTAAATTCTACTAGTATTATTCTCATTTTACAAAGGAGAAAAATGAAGTTTACAGCAATAGAGTGACTTGTTCATGGTCACTCAGGTCCTACGAGTCAGACATGATCCAATGTCATTCAATAAATATTTATTAAGCAACAAATATTTATCATACTTTGTTGAATGCTAGGAATAAAACTACAATAGAGAATGGCCTTTACTTTTCTGTATCATTAAGCTAAAAGAGAAGTGTATTAACCATTCTACCTGAATGGTTAGGTTTTAAAGTTAATTCTTTTTGTAAACTTCAAGTTCACAGTATCGCATGGCCTCTATATTTGGTAGACAACGTTCATTTTCTGATTAAGTGCATCAATACCACATAAAACCAATCATTTGGAGAAGGTTCTTGCTTCTACTAACAGCCAAGGGACACTATGTGAACAGAATTATTATTTTAATGTCTACATAGATGACATCCTCTTCTGTTTTCAGTTACCAATGTAAGGGAAGTGTTTTTGTTTTCTTCATGTATGCAAGAGAGTGCTGAGGAGTTAGGTGGAATGAATTGTCCATCATCTGCTGAGCCCCAGACATCCGAGAACAATTTGCTCTCCTTTTGTGTAGTTGGAATCACCAAAAAGCTTATTCCTTTCAGGGGCATATCATTCTCTTTGAAAGATCAGTTTGATTTGAATATTGCCAATATCAAAGAAAATGAAAAGGGGAAACAATGATGACAATTTGCTCCCTTTGCAATATGCTGCTGTTGCCAGCTCATGAATTTAATTCCTAAGGTTATCTGAATCCCCCAATAATCACTAGGCTTCTACTATCCAACATTAATCTTTCCCCTTTGCTTGGTTATTCTAAATAAGCTCCCAAACTCCCAGTTTCAGTCTATATTTAATATTGCATCTGTTTAGCATACTAAATATGTACCTGCTCTCCAACTTCTCTCTCTCCCTCCTTCCCTCTCTCTCCCTCCTTCTCTCTCTCTCTCTCTCTCTCTCTCTCTCTCTCTCTCTCTCTCTCTCTCTCTCTCTCTCTCTCTCTCCCTCTTTCTCTTAGAACTGAGTCAACTTTCAAGAATTGAACTCATTTCCCAATTGAAAATTGGTCAAGGGATGTGACCAGGCAGTTTTCAGAGGAAAAAATTAAAGATATCTATAGTCATATGAAAAAATGCTCTCAATCATTATTGATTGGAGAGATGCAAAACAAAACACCTCTTAGGTACCATATCCACCTATAAGATTGGCTAATATGACAAAACACAAAGATGATAAATGTTGGAGAAATGAGAGAGTAGGAGCACCAATTCATTGTTGGTGAAGCTATTAGCTGATCCAACCATTCTGGAGAGCAATTCGAAACTATGTTCAAATGGCTATGAAAATTTGTGTACTCTTTTTCCTAACAATACCCCTTCTAGGGTTGTATCCCAAAGAGATCATAAAAATGGAAAAAGGACCAACACCTATAAAAATATTTATAGTAGATGCTTTTGTGGTGATCAAGAACTGGAATTCGAGGGGATGCCCATCAACTGCGGAATGGCTGAACAAATTGTTGTACATGAATGTGATGGAATACTATTGTGCTATAAGAAATGACAAAGAGGCAGACTTCAGAAAAAAACTGGAAAGACTTACATGAACTGATGCTGAGTGAAATGAGCAGAACCAGGAGAACATTATACACTGTCACAGCCATCGTGTGCAAGGACTGTTTCTGACGGACTTAGCCCTTCACAGCAATGCAAGGACCTAAAACTTTCCCAAAAGACTCAACGCAAATGCCATCCACATTGAGAGAAAGAACTATACGGTTAGAGTTCAGAGTGAAACTGATGATTTTCTATTTTGTTATGTTTTGGGGATTTTTTGTTTTTCTCGTTGTTTATCTCATTTATTTTAGTTCTTTTATGAACATGGCTAATTTGAAAATGTGTTTAATAAGTATTTATGCGTAGAACTCATATAAGGTTGTGTGCTGTCATGGAGCGGGAGGGAGGAGGGCATAGGAAGAAAATGTAAAACTCAAGGAAATGACTGTTAAAAACTGAAAAAAAATTAATTAATTTTAGGGGAAAATGAAATAAAACTAACCCATAAACAAAATATGAAATCACTTGTCCAGTTATATGGGAGTAAGAGGCAGATCTGGGGCTAAAATCTGAAGGGTTTGACTCAAAACGTATTTTTCTCTTATTGTACCACAGAAAGGGTGAGTTATTTGGTTCTATGCTCATTTCAACTAAAGGCCTGCAAGCGGGTGGGAGATGTATAAGGAAGAGGACCAGATCATCCCAGCTCTTATCTTTTCAAGTTAAAGGGTAGTCAAGACATAAGGTATGCACGAGTGTTCAGAGAATGTTGGAACAAAGTTTTTAACTCTTCAACTAGTATCTTCCTACATATGACATAAAATGTGATAACTTTGAATTGAGCCCTTTAGGATGTACTAGGAAGCATTTAATTGTTTGGCATTAAAATTATCATCATCACTTAATTCATACTCACAAGAACAGAGATATAAATAGATAAAATGTAAAGTAGAATAAATCTGAAATCATTTTTTCCTATGGAAACTTAAGCATGAAGTTGCAACTCCATGTTGAATCTGTTATAGTTATGCATATACTATTTGTAACCATTGATAAGACAAAGAGTTTACCTTCTTTTAAGTTATCAGATATTAAATAAGTTGGGTATTAGGATAATAGATTCCTAGACAAAGGTTTTTCAAGGGAGAAAAACCCATTGAACAAAATCCATGGTTTTATAGCCCATCGTTTTCACTAAAAGAGGCTAGTCTTTTCAATTTTAGTGCTATACCACTAAGCGTAACTACCTGACTAAAAAGAGAGATTACCTGAAAGGAAATTCCGTTGAAAACAGGATGATAATGGCATCTTAAGAATATTTGCTTTTCATGCTATTGAAATAGAATCTCCAAAATTGTGTGTTCCAGAACTCTAAAGATGTTTCTCGTGTAGTGAACACAATAGTTGTTTATTAGTCAACAAGATAACGTTATAATTCCAGTGCTATCCATTTTCAGATCATCAATGAAAGTACATGCAGGCTATTTAAGTTTAAAATCAGTAGCACTTCTCTATCTCTTACCCCTACCTGAATGAGAAATCTTTCATGAAAAAAGTCTATGTCAATGAAAAAAATTGCCTTTAACTCATAAATCTCTATGTATAGAAGAGGAAAAAATCAGAGAAAGAATAATCCTTATCATCTTTCTAAAGCTTCCGTATTTCAAGCTTTGTAAGTCTATATTTAATGATGCTTTTGTAGGGAGAACAGAGAGATTTATTTGCAGGAAGGAAGAATGTTTGACAAATATCAGGGGTTTTGTTGCTGGCAGGTAAAATAACAAGGGCAGGAATTTAGAAAAGGGAAATCTAGGATGGAAACTGATAGTACTGTCAAACTGATAGTAGTGTCACTTCTTTTTTATTTTGTTCTTTCTCCCTGGCTTATTTGGTCCCCAACAAGTATATGGAGGGCAAGGGATAGGGGAAAGGGTATTTGACCTGAATGGAAGAGAGTTGTCTCAGTCCTACATAGCTTCTTTGATATTTTGTTTTGTGATTCCTTTCCTATAATTTAAGAAAACAAAGTTTAACAAGAGTTTCCAAAAGTTAAGTGTGTGTGTGTGTGTGTGTGTGTGTGTGTGTGTGTGTGTCTGTTTAACTCTAACAGAGTTTTCTGGGGCAAAAGACTTCAAATAGGAAGAGCAATGAATGGCTAAACCAGTAAACAATTTTAAACTAAGGGTATCTGCTGATTTTTTTTCTGACTGTTTTTCATAGATGTCAGAGGCAAGATTAATCCTAGAGAAGAACAGAAATATGATAATCAGAAAATATATAATGCCCAAAAGGAAGAGACATTGGACCTAACATACAACACTAGAAAGCAGTAACTAGATATCATTAGAGGACATTGGCAGTATTATAAGTGTGAATTTTCTAGCTACATGTGGGTCTTCAACACAAACCACAGTGATCATTTACCCGGCTAATGGTGTGCACCTGTATGTTTTCCTTGAATATTCAGCTTTGCAACACATATTTTTCTCCATGAATATTCCCTGTCTGTGACAGCTAGGTGGTGCAGTGGATAGAGCATCAGATCTGGAGTCCAGAAGACCCAAGTTCAAATCTGGCCTCAGATACTTATTAGATGTATGACCCTCAACAAGTGAAAACTACTCTAGTATCTTTTTTTTCAAATTGATCATAAACGGGAAAAACAACTGAATAAGAAAAGCACTAGATCCCCGATAACACTTGTTTTCTCTGTGTCAGTTCATTCCTGCACTCATTGTTTGGTAGCCTATGAATGAAAGCCTAGTCTTTTGTGTATATGAGTAGAGGGAGGATCCTTTCTTCTCATTTAATTTGCCATGGTGTTTGATTAAATACTTTTGCTTTGAACTAAATACCTTCTGAGTCTTAAAAAGAGCAAAATATCAAGGACTTGTAACCTACAGTTTGGATTGGAGGCTGATGCACAGAGTGCCTAGACTTATGTTTCTGGGCATCAAAGTGCACTTGGGGGTATTTGATGCTAATCTTTTCACTGTATACAAAAAGATGATTGATGTGGCATGAACAACTTTACAGAGTTAGTTAACAAAGAGACCAACAGAAAATGTTTGCTTTTAGTAAATGGAACCTTCCAAATCAAATATCTGTTTTTTTTTTCTTTGATCCTTTGATCAAAATACAAAAAGAAGTGCTATATTTGTTTCCAAAAATGTTTCCAGAGCCTAGTTAACATTTATTTATTCTGTACCAGTGAGAAACACAGAGTACTGTAACGGATAATAGCTAGAAACTATACAAGGCATGCATAATTATATAATCAAAAACTTGTTTTTTGCAAATGTTTGATTATGTGAAAAATGTCCCTTAAACATTGATATAAACATTGATTTTCTCTGTAGCATTCCTTTGTTAGTATAGCAAGTGTGAGAAGTAAGGAAACATAAATATGAACAATTATGATAAGTGAAAGGTTTAATGGTGAAAAGAACCTCAAAGTACTTAAAATGTTAGTAAATGCAGAACTATATAAGAGGATGATTGGACCAGTCTGTATGCCCAGAGAAATAAAATATATAGAATCATTTTTCCTCACTTGGATTTTCCAAATTATGCAAAATATATTTGGAAAAGGATTGAGTACCCTTTTGTGAGCATGATTTTCTTTTCTTTTTTTTCTAATTGAGCAAGGCTGAAAAAAGTATAAACTTCTAGGAATTATTTTTTCTTCAACTAAAATAATTTAAAAACTTTGGAAATAGCAAAAGGACTTGGGTAGGAAAAGAATGATAATATTGAAGGAGAACGGGAAGGAGAGAAGAAAGAGAAAAGCTTCCAATTAAGAACAAAGACAGAGCCTGAAAAGAAAGAAGGAATTAGGACTTTACTGATACTTGTTGAAAAATCTCATCCCAATGACAAGTATTCCATATTCAAATGAAAGCCATGATTATAAATAACCATAACAATAAAAACTCTCATATTTATATAGCAGCATTTCAAACTTTCAAAGACAATATGTTGACAGTTTTACTTGGAATCAGTAAGACCTCAATTCAGATCTACAATTGCTAGCTACTTTAACACTTTTAGACTTATTCCATGAGATTCATTTTAAAACTCACTAAGGCTTTAATTTATAGATGGTCAATGAGTTGGAGCAATAGAGGGAGCTCCAATACCCATACCTCTTGTGTCGTTGGTGACTTCACATATTTAAGGTTTACAGAAAGACCAAGGTTATCATAATATTATTCTGTTATTTTAGATGTTTTAATTGTAGGTGCTCATTTTTAGATGAATAATTTTAAATTGTTTTATTCAATAAGCTTTATATGCTATTTTGGGTAAGAAATAAATACATACATAAGATGAGATATATAACTATATGTTTAATAGAGTATAAGGGACCACTAAGTAGCCACCATTTAAAAAAGATAATAGTACCTCTGACAAGGTGTGTGACATGTACTCTAAAAGTGAAGAGTTCATTTGTTCAAACCTTTGGAAAGGAAGAAAGGTCACATGCTCTAGTTTTATAGAAATCAGTTGCAAAAGAGATTATTAAGGCAAGGAGATTTCAAAGGCAAAAAGGAGATGAATTGAGAAAATGCAAATAGTAAGAGACTCCAAGGCCATAAGTTATTCATTGACAGGCACTTACTTTGAGGTTTGGATTTTGCTTTTTTTCACAGGAATTCAAGTGAAGAAAAGACTTAGTCTTTTTGATGAGCTTTGGTGCCCTATTATAGCCATGGCAGCAGTAGAAATTAGTACCTTTAAGATTCTGTAGATCAAAAAGTTAGGTAGACTCATGGCATGGCCCGAAACTAGATAATGTCTCAGGCAATCGAATCCTGATATTTTCCATGCAACAGTCCATGGCAGTCCTCAAGTCAGCTAACACTTGCTTTCAAGGTGCTGAATTTTCATTTTCAATACTTACATCTTACAAATTAGTAAAAAATCTGCAAATCAGGGCTTGATTTATTGTTGCAGTGATTGTCTAAACGTACACAAATATATATATAGAATAATTTTACACATGTATGTGTGTATGTACATGTATGTATACATGTGTAAGGCTATTTATGTCCAATGGTAGCCATCTCTAGGACAGGAGGAGGGGAAGGAATAAAAAACAAAAATAATTGCATGAAAACTGTGTTGTATATTTGAAGATAATAGCAAGTTGCTTGTAGTAGAAGAGTGTAGTGTTATGTGGGATCATCTTTTTTATTGTATGTGTTATGGAAATGCTTTGTTGATACTGTGAATTGAAAATAAAATATTTTTACATGAAATTTACAGGCCTTGGCAGAATATTGAATATGGAGAAGGGTGTGAAAGACAGTGGAGCACAGGATGACACCTATTTTGCATGCCTAAGGCACTGGAAGGATGATGTTGTCCTCTAAAATAGTAGGATTGGGCAGCACTTGAGGAGAGAAAGATACTGAGTTCTATTATAGATACGATGAGTTTAAGATGTCTACTGGACATGTATTTAGAAAGCTCTGGAAGGCAATATGAGAGACTGGAGGTCAAAAGAGTGAATATGGCATTATAGGCAGATTTGAGAATAACGCAGATAGAGATGGCGATTCAATACATGGAAACTGATGAAATCACCAAGTGAATTAGTATAGAGGGAAAAAGAGAAGATGGCCCAGAACAGAACCCTATGGAACATCTAGAGTTAACTTGATGAGGATCTAGGATTCTCAAGACATTTGATATATATATATATATATATATATATATATATATATATATATATATATATATATATATATATATATAATCTTCTTTGAGCCTCAAAAAATCTGAATATACTTTTTATCTTGATTTTTTACACTTATTAAGACTTATTTATCATGAAATCACATTAAGGTTGAAATGCTTGTGCTAAGTGTTGAAGGTTTTAATATATTTTTCAGGTTTTCTTACAGTTTACATAAAGTTAGTGGGGTGTATTACACTTCTTGTCAGCAGGTTATTGTACTTGGATTCACACTTGAAATTGATTTCCTAAGAAATCTGAAAACTAACCTAAGTAACTACTTCATTTCCTCAGTTTACTTTTTAAAAAATTAATTCTTTTATTTTTAGCTTTCAACATTCATCTCCATAAGATTTTGAGTTTCAGATTTGTCCTCATCTCTCCCCTCCACCTAACCCAAGATAATGTCTCCTCTGATTACCCTTTCCCCCAACTTGCCCCCCATTCTATCACATTCCTCCCCTCTCTTTCCCCCATCCTCTCTATTTTCTTGTAGGGCAAGATACATTTCTATACTCCATTGTTGGTGTGTATCATTTCCCAGTTGCATGCAAAAATAATTTTAACACTCTCTTTTGAAGTTTGATTTCCAACTTCTCTCCCTTCCTCCCTCTCCACCCATTCACACCAAGAAGGAAATCAATTTGATGTAGCCTATACATGTGCAGTCATGCAAAACACTTCCATAATAGTCACGTTGTGAAAGACTAACTATATATTGCTCCATCCTATTATGCTCCTCATTTATTCTATTCTCTTTTGAACCTATCCCTCCTCAAAAGTTTTATATCTAAATATTTCCTCCTTCCATCTACCCTCTCTTCTATCACCCTCTTCTCACCCCACTTGTCCATTTCTCCCCTACTTTTCTGTAGTTTAAGATAAATTGTCATATTAAATTGAGTGTGCATGTTATTCGCTCCTAAAGGCAAATCCAATGAGAGCAAGACTTACTCTTTCCCTCTCACATCCGCTCTCCACTCCTCCACTGAGAAAGCTTTTTCTTGTCTATTGTTGGTGAGATAATATACCCCATTCTATTTCTCCCTTTCTTCTTCTTCAAATATATTCCTCTCCTACCACTTAATTTCATTTTTGGTATGATCCCTTCATATTCAACTCACCCTGTACCCTATCTCTATATGTATATAATCCATCCAACGATAAAAATATTGAGAAAAGTCTCAAGAGTTGCAAATATTCTCTTTCCATGGAAGAATGTAAGCAGCTCAATTTTAGTAAGTCCCTTAAGATTGCTCTTTTCTGTTCATCTTTTCATGCTTTTCTTGACTCTTGTTTTTGAAAGACAAATTTTCTATTCAGCTCTGGTCTTTCATCAAGAATGTTAGAAAGTCATCTATTTCACTGAGTGACCAATTTTTTTCCACTTAAGTATTATACACAGTTTTGTTGGGTGATTCATGGTTTTAATCCTAGCTCCTTTGACTTCTGGAATATCATATTCCAAATACTTTAGTTCCTTATGGAGAAGCTGCTAGATCTTGTGTTATTTTGATTGTTTTCCCACGGTATGGAATTACTTCTTACTGACTGTTTGAAATATTTTCCCCTTTACCTGGGAGCTTTGGAATTTGGCTATAATATTCTTAAGAGTTTTCCTTTTGGGATATGTTTAAGGAAGCCATCGGTGTATTCTTTCAATATTTATTCTACCCTCTGATTCTAGTATATTACAACAGTTTTCCTTGATAATTTCTTGAAAGATGATGCCTAAGCTTGTTTCATTTTATCATGGCTTTCAGGTACTTCCATAATTTTTAAATTGTCTCTTCTTGACCCATTTTCCAGGTGAATTGTTCTTCCAATGAGACATTTCACATTGTCTGGGTTTTTTTTTTGTTCCTTTAGTTTTGTTTTATAATTTCTTGATTTTTCATAACATGCTTAACTTCCATCTGCTCTATTCGATTTTTTAAAATTTTATTTGTTTTCAGTGTTCTCCAATCACTTCGATATAACTTAGATTTCTCCCCCCTGCCTTGCCACTCCCTCTCCAAGATGGCATACGATTTTATATAGGTTCTACACATATATTCCTATTAAATACATTTTCACCTTAGGTTGCATGCAAAAATTAAAATGAATGGGAGAAAACATAAAACAAACCAAAACGTAAGACACACACACACACACACACACACACACAAACACACACAAATTATCTGCTACATTCTGTGATCGAATTCCAAGAGTTCTTTCTCTGGATGTGGAAAGCATTTTGCCTTAATAGACCATTGGGAATTTTTTTTAAGTCCTTGCATTTCAATGAAGTATTAAGTTTATCAGAAAAAATCCTAGCACACTGTGGTTATTGTTGTTCATAAAGTATTCTTGGTTCTGTTCTTTTCACTCAGCATCAGTTCATACAGGTCTTTCCAGTCCTTTCAGAAGTCTTCCTATTCATCATTCTTAGAGCACAGTAGCATTCTATTACATTCATGTACTGAAATTTATCCAACCATTCCCCAGTTGATGGGCATCCCCTTGATTTCCAATTTTTGACCATCACAAAGAGTGCTGCCATAAACATTTTTGTACATGTGGGAAACTTTCCCATTTTTATGATCTCTTCAGGATACAGTCATAGAAGCAGCAATACTGGGTGAAAGGGTATGCACATTTTGGTAGCCCATTGAGCATAGTTTCAAATTGCTCTCCAAAATGGTTGGATGAGTTCACAGCTCCATCAACAATGAATTAGTGTTCGAACTCTCCCACATTCTCTCCAACATTTATCATCTTCCTGTTCTGTCATGTTAGTCAATCTGATAGGTGTGATGTGGTATCTAAGAGTTGTTTTGATTTGCACCTCTCTAATCAATAGTGATTTAGAGTATTTTTTTTTCATAAGACTATAAATAGCTTTGATTTCTTTCTCTGAAAACTACCTGTTCATATACTTTGAGCAGTTATCAATTGGGAAATGACTAGAATTCTTGTACATTTGACTCAGTTCTCTATCTATTTTACAAATGAGGCCTTTATCACAGACACCCGTTGCAAAAAGAATTTCCAAGTTTTTTGCTTTCCTCCTACTCCTGGTTTCATTAGGTTTGCTTGTACAAAAACGTTTCAATTTAATTTAATCAGAACTATCCATTTTGCATTTCATAACATTTCCTATGTCTTGCTTAGTAAAAAATTCTTCCTTAAAAGAATCTGATAAAAACACTATTCTTTGCTCCACTAATTTGTGTATAGTATCAATCTTCGTATCTAGATCAAGTATCCACTTACAATTCATTCTTGTGTATGGTATCAGGCATTGGTCTATGCCTAGTTGTCGCCATACTGGTATGTAGTTTTCCCAGCAGTTTTTGTCTAACAGGAAGTTCTTTTCCCAGAAGATGGGGTACATGGTTTTATCAAACAGAAAGTTGCTATATTCACTGACTGCTGTGTTGTGCCCCTACTGATCTACCCTTCTATTTCTTAGGTAGCACCAAGTTTTTTTGATAACTTCTGCATTATAATACAATTTGAGATCTGATAGAACTAGGCCACCACCCTTGGCATTTTGTTCTTTCAGATTAATTTGGATATCATTTTTTCTAGCTCTATAAAGTAATTATCTGACAGTAAGGTTGGTATGGCACTAAATAAGTAAATAATTTTAGGTAGAATTGCCATTTTTATTACATTGGTTCAGCCCACACATGAGCAACTGATGATTTTCCACTTACTTAGATCTGATTTACTTGTGTGAAAAGTGTTTTGTAATTGTGTTCATATAGTCCCTGAGTTTGTTTTGGTAAGCGGGCTACCAAATACTTTATAGTGTCTACTTTACCTTTAAATGGGATTTCTCTATCCCCTGCTGTTGAGCTTTGTTAGTAATACATAAAAATGCAAAGGATTTGTGTGGTTTGGTTTCATTTTGTAACCTGCAACTTTGCCGAAGTAGTTTATTATTTCAAGCAGTTTTTCACTTTATTCTCTGTGATTCTCTAAGTATATCATCATATCATCAGCAAAAACTGATAACTTAGTTTCTTCTTTGCCTATTCTAATTTCTTCAGTTTCTTTTTTCTTCTCTTATTGCTTCAACTAACATTTCTAGTGCCCTTTTGAATTATAGTGGTGATAACAGGCATCCTTATTTCACCCATGATCTTATTAGAAATTCATCTACATTATATCCATTGTATATAATTCTTGCTGAAAGTTTTAGGAAGATACTACTTATTGTTATATGAAAAGTTTCATTTATTTCTATTTTGTCCAGTTTTTTCAAGAAGAATATGTGTTATATTTTTTCAAAAACTTTTTCTGCATCTATTGAGATAATCATGTGGTTTCTGTTAGTTTTGTTGTTGATAAGATCAATAATGTTTATAGTTTTCCTAATACTGAACCAGCCCTGCATTCCTGGTATGAATCTTACCTGATCATAATGTATTATTCTCATGATGTGATGCTGTATTTGTTTTGCTAAAATCTTATTTAAAATTTTTGCATCCATATTCGTTAGAGAAATTTGTCTATGATTTTCTTTCTCTATGTTGTCTCTTGCTGGTTTAGGTAACAAAACCATATTGGTATCAGAAAAAGAATTTTGGAGGACTCCTGCTTCCCAATTTTCTCAAATAGTCTTTATACCATTGAAATTAACTGTTCTTTAAATGTTTGATAGAATTCACTTGTGAATTCATCTGGCCCTGGAAATTTTTTTTTCCTAGTGAGTTCTTTGATGCTTTTGTACATTTCTTTTTCTGACATGGATTTACTTAAGTATTCAACTTCCTCTTCTGCTAGTTTGAACAATTTATGTCTTTTAAAATAATCATGCATCTAATTTAGATTGTCGAATTTATGGGCATACAGTTGGGCAAAGTAAGTTTTTATTTTTGTTTTAATTTCCCCCTCATTGAAGATGAGTTCACCCTTTTCATTTTTGATAGTTGAAATTTGGTTTTCTTCTTTCTTTTCTTTAATCAAATTAACCCAAGGCTTATCAATTTTATTCATGTTTTAAAATAAAACCAACTCTTATTTTTATTTATTTGTTCAAAAGCTTTCTTATTTTCAATTTTATTAATCTCTCCTTTGTTTTTTCACATTTCTAATTTGTTATTTTCTTGGGGATTTTCAATTGGTTCTTTTTTGATTTTTTTTTTCACCTGCATGCCCAATTGATTGATCTCCTCTTTCTCTATTTTGTTCTTGTAGGCCCTCAAAGATGTAAAACTTCCCCTTAGAACTTCTTTTGCTGTACCCCATAACATTTATTTGGTTGGCTTATTATTGTCATTTTCTTGAATGAAATTGTTGACTGTTTCTATAATTTATTGTTTAATCTACCACTCATTCTTAGGATTAGATTTGATCATTTCCAATTATTTTTTGATTATGTTTCCATGGCATTTGATTACTTATAATTCTTATTGCATTATGATTTGAGAAGGATGCATTGAGTATTCCTGCCTTTCTTCACTGTACTGTGAGATTTTTATGATATAGTTCATGGTCAATTTTTGTATATGTGCCATGTACTGCTGAGAAAAAAAGTGTATTTCTTTCTATCCCCATTGAATTTTCTCCAGAGATCTATCATATCTGCTTCTGTTGGAATTTTCTGTTTGGAAGGTAGGTTTGTACACAATGTTTCTCTTTTGTCTATATTTTCCTTTCAGATTTTTTTCTTTTCTTGCAAGGAGCTCACTTCTGATATCTGGCCTTATTCTTGGCTCCATCTATTGGCTGCTCCTGTACACAATCACACACTGTCCCTCTTCCTTCCCCTCCACCCAGGTAGCAGATCCATGCCCAAGAAGGGGAATCCTTTCATGAAGGAAAGTTTCTTGCCATCCTTCCAGCTCTATATTGTCACTCACACACACACAAACACACACTATAACTATATTACAGTCTCCCTTTAGAGTTCACCAGTGTGCCCTTTGAAGGTACATAGCATTTCTATCATGTATCCTTTGTAATTGTCTTAATCAAGGGTGGGAAATCTGCATTCTAGAGGCCACTGAATTCACTCAAAGGGCTGCACTTAATGACCTAGAGGGTGCTGACTTGAAAGTTGTTTAAAGAGGCAAACAGTCTGGGTCACATATAAACTCATATTGTTTATTCCCTGTAAGCTAGCAGATACCTGCTATACAGAGTGAAAACATCAGTTCTGTCTGATAAAATAACGACAAAGTTTTTATATGTTTTAGGAAAATCTCAGTATGTCTGCATCCTTCAGGTTTATGATTTCTATATGTGTTTAACTACACCATGAGAAAGGAAGTTTCTTAGTTGAATAAGTTGTAAATAAAAATTGACAAGAAAATTGACCAAACTAGGTTCATTTGGAAATTACAAACCCAGGATATCTGTATTTCCCTCTATGTCATATGCCTATAGGATACTAAGATAAGACAAGTCGCACAACTCTGGTAGCATGCATTCTGTCATAAACATGTCTTTGAAATTGCTGACAAAGGAAAGGCCATTTTTAGAGGAAAGTAAAGCAATTAGATTGATTAATTCAGGCTTTGGCCTCTAATGGGGTTCAAAAGGGCTTGGGGAGAGGTCTACAAGGACTACATGTGGTATTAAGTCAGCAAATTCCCCACTCCTGTGACATAGATCAGGGGTGGGGAATTTGTGACCTCGCTTTTTGGTCCTTGGGTGTAGACTTTTAACTGAACCAAAGTTTTATAGAATGAATCTTTCATTGAGCAAATGTATTGAACAACTCTCTTAAGTTTCCATTCAGTTAAAATGCCCCACTTGAGGACCTAGAGGATCACATATGGCTTCAAGGGTACAGGTTTCTCCCCATGACTTAGATCATTGTTTTGATCAGACTATCTAAGTTTTTACAGTTGATCATTCTCACACAATTACTGTTACTGTGTACAATGTTCTCCTGGTTTTTTTGCTCACTGAATTTTGCTTTAATTAACATAGATGTTCCCAGGTTTTCTTTTTTCTGAAATCATGCTGCTCATTATTTCTTATAGCACAATAGCATTTCATCACAATCATATACCATAAATTGTCCAGTCACTCTTCAATTGAGGTTCATACCCTCAATTTCCAATGCTTCATCACCAAAAAAAGCACTGTTTTTTTTTTTTTTCTGTAGAAACAGAACCTTTTCCCTTGTCTTTAATGTGTTTGGAAGACAAACCTGTAAGTAATAGCCAAAAGATAGGCACAGTATTATTGCTATTTGGGTGTGGTTCCAAATTGTTCTCCAGAATGGTGTGACTAGATTATAACTCCATTGACACTATATCAGTGTCTCAATTTTTCCACCTCTGCCTCAACAGACTTTTTTCATTTATTCCTTTGATATTTTTTATCTATATTTTTTCAGATGAATTTTTGTTATTATTTTTTCCAATTCTGTAAAAGAAATTCTTAAGTAGTTTAAGTGGCATGGTGTTTAATAACTTGGAATTTTAATTTTTATTATATTGACTCAGCCTATCAATGGGCAACTAATATTTCCTAACTATTTAAAAATGTCTTTATTTGTGTGAAAAGTGTTTTGTAATTCTATTAAGATGATCTCTGACTTGGCCTTGGCAGATAGATTCCCAAACATTTTGTAGTCTGTGGTTATTTTATATGGAATGCCCTTTTCTGTCTTCTGTGCTTCAGGACTTTGTTGATAGGATATAGAAATGACAATAATTTTTGTGGGTTTCTTTTCCTTCTTGAAACTGCTCAAGTTACTATTTCAACTAATTTTAGTGGATTATCTATTTTTTCTAATTATATAGTCATTTTTTTATTTTAGGAGTAACAGTTTTGTTTCCTTATTGCCTATTTTTATTCATTCAATTTCTTGTTCTTCTTTCATTGTTGAAGTTAGTATTTCCAGTACAATATTGAATAATAATGTTAATAATAGGCACCCTTTTTCATTCTTGAGCTTCAAGTTTATCCTCATTACATGTAATGCTCACTCTTGGTTATACAGCATGATGAGATAGCTAATATCATTTTAATACAGATTCCATTGATTCTAATGTTTTTGAGACTTTTTGGTGGGAAGGAGCATTGTATTTTGTCGACTTTATATCTATTTGGGTAATCTTATAATATGTGTTTTTTGAATTGATACAGTCAATTGTGTTAATGGTTTTCCTATTATTGAACTAACCCTGCATTCCTGGTATAAATTTTACCTGACCATAGAGTATGATGCGTGTGTTTGTGTTGTATTGCTGTAATCTCCTTGCTAGTACTTGTAACAGCAAGCAAAGTAAGACCTTCTGCTGGCTTTTTTGATAGAATTTTACCAATCTTACATATGCAAGTGGGTTCTTAACTAATCAATTAGGTACATGTGGGTTCTAGCCAATCAGATGCTGAGTAGGATTGTATTCAAAGAGAGAGTCAGTGTTGAGAAAGCAGACGTGAAGAGAGTCAACATTGAAGAGGTGAACCAGCACGGAGAAAAATAGAGCTGAGTGGAGACTGAGAGCTGGGAGGAGATCTCTGAAGGCAAAGACGTGCTGAAGAAGTCTTTGAACTTTGAAAGTGAATAGAGGTGTAGGGAAGGAACCTGCCCAGGACAAAGAAGTTCAGCCCCTTTTGAGAGCTGTTCAAGAGAATTGAGCTGTTGTCATAGAGCCTCTGGACTTTGGAGGTGAATTGAGTTGACAGTGCTGTTGGTGTGTGTTAGTATTGTTGCCCTGTTGAGTTTCATTTTCTCAGAGGCAGAAACTGGTGCAAAGTGGAGCAGTCCCTGGGAGCTGAGACATGGAGCAGGAGAAGAGAACTACCTACATGTGAATCTAGGCAAGAATCAGAAGTGGTCAGCTCACAGAGCAAGGGCTGTGGGACTTGGAAGTCAACCTTGAGTTAAGATGAAAGAGGATTTTATTTGGATGCCTTGTACTGATTAAAGAGATTGTTCTGGTGTTATATGACACACACACACACATTATATATATCATACACACACATAGATAGATAGATACATGTTTTATTTAAGGAAGTTGCTATGAATATTATGCTTTGCTTTATCAATGTTTAGTTTATTGCTGAATGAATAGAGTTTATTATGCTATGCAAATAGATCCTTGAAATTATTCACAGCAATTTTCCTCAGGTGCGCTGCCATGATTGGTGTCACAGTGTTTTATTTATAATTTTGCATCAAAATTCATTAAATTCATCTAATGAATTTCATTGGATACATTCTTTTTTCTGTTTGCTTTTTTTTCCCAAATAGCTTAAATTATATAGGAATTGAGTGTTCCTTGTATGTTTGGTGGAATTCACTAAGTCCATCTGATCCTGGTAAGTTTTGTTTAAGAGCTCATTTATGGCTTGTTCAATTTCTTTGACTTTTTTACACTTTATTAAGCATTTTGTTTTTCCTCAGTTATATGCAAAAACAGTTTTTAATACTCATTTTAAAAGCCCTGAGTTTCTAATTTCCTCAATTCTTCCCTCTTCAAACCTCCCCTCTCCCCACCATGAGAAGGCAAACAGATCAATATGGATTATATACATGTTTTCAGGCAAACCATTTCCATAGTAGTTACATTGTGAAAGAAAACATTGAAAAAATAAGAAAAATAAAGAAATAAAATAAATGTTTTCCAATCTGTATGAAGAAACATCAGTTCTGGTGAAACCAAAATGGTGAAGTGAGAGCAATTACTCCTCTAACTTCTTAGATGAATTCCTTCAGATACCTTTAAAAAGAGAATATGACCAAATTTTGGAGGGGCATAATCCAATAGAATATAGACTGTGGCAGATTCATAGCACAGGATAGACTGGAAGGTATATGGAAAGATTCTGTTCTTCATGGGTGGAGGAGCACATAGCACACAACACATAGGCTGTACCAGCATGACCCCACTGTGGTAGGGCCAAGCAGGAAGACCCAGGTAGTCTGCAGCAGCAACTGCACTGCAGGAATCCACCAGAACTGAGGCAGCGAGAGCTGTGGTATCTCCAGCGGCTGCTCCTGAGACAGTCAGCCTGCAGATTAAATGTCTGTAAGTCACCTACTTGAACTTCTGGGAGCCAAAATGGTAGAGTAATAATGCTCTCTCCCCTTCCCCTTGTTGACCTTGAAAGAAACATGAAATATTTTCCAGGAAAAATCCAGGATCAGTGGAATCAGCAGAAGGGGCAAAGAATTTGTAGTATGTGTGGCTAGGAAAATCAATAAGGAGGATTCCTCTTCCTGTGGCAGAAGGGGAATAACGCAGGGTCAGAGCTGTCCCAGACAGTCCCACCTCAGCAAACCTGGAGGAGATCTGGAGCCCCAGGTGAGTGGAGCCTTGCAACAACCAACACCAGGACCCTAGGCATGTCTCAACAACCCAGGAGAAACTGGAAGACACTAGGGCAGCTGGGATCACCAATCACTGAGCTAGTCTTTGTTCTAGCTCAGCTGAGGAGACCTCCCACAGTCAGACCACCCCTGCTCCACACTTAGCACACTAGCTCCATGGCTAATACAGGAAAACAAAAGAAGACTTCACCTGACCTCTGATTTCTCACACCAGTCAGCTCAGCACAAGATTCTTTAGCTTCCAGCTAAAAGAATGAGGTCAAAACACAAAGCATCATCATCATGAGTAAGAAGCAAAACAGGAAAAAATAGACCATATAACCATTCTATGGGGCCAAGGACCAAAACACGAATATCAGAGAGGTCAGCATTCAGACCATACTCCCATCTGAAACTTCAGAAAGGACTATGAACTGGTCACAAGAACAAAGGGCAGTCTTGGAGGACCTCAAGAAGGATTTTAAAAGTCAAATTAAAGAAATAGAAGAAAAACAGGCCAATGATATTGAAAGAATGAAAAAATAATTCCCTGAAGAGAAAAACTCTTTAAAAAGGAAAATTGGAAAAATGAAAGAGGAAGCACCACACCTAACTGAAAAAATTGGGCAAATGGAAAAGAAATTTCAAAAACTAACTGGAGACAGTAATTCCTTAAAAGGAATAATTGTATATATGGAAAAGGAGATGCAAAAGTTAACTGAAGAAAACAATTTGATAAAAACTAGAATAGGGCAAGTAAAATCTTATGACTCTATAAGACACCAAAAATCAGTCAAACAAAATCTAAAAATGTAAAATATCTAATTGGAAAAAAAAATGACCTGAAAAATTGATCCAGGAGAAAATTGAAAAATTTTTGACCTACCAGAAAGCCATTATGGAAAAAAAAAAAAAGGCCTGGACAATATCGTCCAAGAAATCTTCAAGGAAAGCTGCCCAGAAATGCTAGATCCAGAGGGAATAATACTCACCAAAAGAATCCACTGTTCACCTCCCAAAAGGGATACCAAACTAAAACCACCAAGGAATATCATCACCAAATTCCAGAACTATCAAGTGAAGGAGAAACTAGTAGAGGTGGCCAGAGAGAAACAATTCAAATATCGAATAGCTACAGTCATGATCACATAGTATCTTGAAGTTTCTACATTAAAAGATCTAAGGAATTGGAATATGATACTCTGTAAGGCAAGGGTGCTTGGACTACAACCAAAATTCAATTGCCCAGAAAAATTGAGCATAATATTTCAGTCCAGAACATGGACATTCACTGAAATGAGAGGTCTCCAGATGTTCTTGATAAAAAGGACAAAACTCAGTATAAAATTTCATCTTCAAACACCACTCTCAAGATAGGCATGAAAAAGGTAAATAGGGCAAAAATTAATTTGATATTCAATATGGGCAAGCTCTTTACATCCCTATAAGGGAAGCTGGTAAGTATTAATCTTGAGCATTGCATATTCGTTTTGAAATGTAAAAGGGATATGCATAGATAAAGAGAGCAGGTATAAAGTAAATGATGTGATGATAAAAATGTGATTTAAGGGTGTAAAGGCACTGTAACAGGAAATTTGAAAAGGAGGAGGCAGAAAATGACAAATTACATCACAGGAAGAGGCACAAAATTATATTGCAGTAGGAGAAGAGGGGAAGGAGGTGAATATTGTTTAAGAGGTACTCTCATCTGATTTATTTCAAGGAGGGAAAAACATACTTAATTAAGCATATAAACCTAACTAGTTCTATAGGCAGTAGGAGGAGAAGGAGGAAAGAAAGGAGAGGTGAGGTTAAAAGGGGGGCAAGAAGTAGTAAGGGTAAGGGGAGTAAAAGGGAAGGAGGCTGAAAGAAGGAAGGGAAGACTGAGGGAGGTGGTGGCCAAAAATTAAAACTCTATTTTGGAGGGGAAGGGAGAAGGCAGAGCTAAAAGTACAAATAATAGTAATCATAACTGTGAATGTGAATGGATATACCCTCCCACAAAACAGGGACTGATAGCAGAATGGATTAAACATCACAATCCAAAAATATCTTGTTTACCAGAAACACATTTGAAATGGGGGGATGCACACAAGGTAAAGGTAAAAGGTTGGAGCAGAATATATTGTGCTTCAGCTGATGTAAAAAAGCAGGGGTACCAATGCTAATCTCAGAAAATGCAAAAGCAGAAATAGATCTAATAAAAACAGATAAGGAAGGAAAGCATATCTTGCTAAAAGGCACCATAGACAGTGAAAGTATATCATTTCTAAACATATATGCTCCAAGTGCTATAGCATTCACATTCTTAGAGGAGGAGTTAAGGGAGTTACAGGAAGAAATAGAGAGAAAACTATACTAGTGGGGGACCTCAAACTCCTTCTCTATCAACTTGATAAATGCAACGCAAAATAATAAGAAAGATTTTAAGGAGGTGAATAAAACTCTGGATAAGGTAGATATGACAGCTCTCTGGAGAAAATTGAGTGAGAAGAGAGATGACTACACCTTTTTCTCAACAATACATGGCACATATACAAAAACTGACCATATACTAAGGCATAAAAACTTCACAATCCACTGCAGAAAGGCAGAGATAGTAAATGCTTCCTTCTCGGATCATAGTGCAATAACAATTATAGGCAATAAAAGACCATGGAAATATAGAACAAAAATTAATTGGAAGCTAAATAATCTCATCTTAAAGAATGAGTGGGTTAAGCAACAAATCCTAGAATTAATCAACAAACTCATTTCAGAGAATGACAATAATGAGATACCTTATCAAATCTTGTGGAACAGTGCAAAAACAGTTCTTAGGGGAAGTTTTATATCTTTGAATGCCTACATGAATGAAATAGAGAAAGAGGAGATCAATGAATAGGGCATGCGGCTGAAAAAGATGGAAAAAGATCAAATTGAAAATAACCAAGTAAATACTAAATTATAAATGCTGAAAACAAAAGAAAGCATTAGAAAAATTGAAAATAAGCAAACTCTTGAACTAATTAAAAAAAAAACAACCTAAGATTTGGATTTATGGGGAAAAAATAGTAAAATGGATAAACCTTTGGTTAATTTGATTAAAAAAAGAAAGAAGAAAACCAAATTACCAGTATGAAAAATTAGAAGTGTGAAATGACATCCAATGAGGAGGGAAATTAGAACAGTAATTAGAAATTATTTTACTCAAATGTCTGTCCACAAACTGGGTAATCTAAAAGGATAGATTATTATTTTAAACAAATATAAATTGTCCAGATTAACAGAAGAAGTTGAATGCTTAAATAACCCCATCTCAGAGAAAGAAATTGAACAAGCATTCAGTGAACTCCCTAGGAAAAAGTTTCCAGAGATGGTTGGATTTACAAATGAATTATATCAAACGTTTAAAGAACCATTAATTCCAATATTACATAGAGTCTTTGGGAAAACTGGGGAAGATTGAGTCCTCTCAAATTCTTTTTATGATACAAATATGATTTTGATACCTAAACCAGGAAGAGTAAAAACAGAGAAACAAAATTATAGGCCTATTTCTATAATGTATATAGATACAAAAAATTTAAATATGATTTTAGCAAAAAGTATACAGCAACTTATCATGATAGTAATACATTATGATGAAGGAGAATTTATACCAGCAATGCAGGGCTGGTTCAATATTAGAAAAAACTACTAGCATTACTGATCATATCAATAAAAAACTAACAGAAATCAAATGATTGTCTCAATAGATGGGCAAAAAGCTTTTGGCAAAATAAAATGCCTATTCCTGTTGAAAACATTGGACAGCATAAGAATAAATGGAACATTTCATAAGATAATGAGCAGTATCTACATAAAATCTTCAGCAAGCATTATATGCAATGGAGATGTGCTAGACACATTTCCATTAAGATCAGGGTTGAAAAAAGGATGTCCATTATCATCATTCTTACTGTATATGCCATTCAAAATGTTAGCTGCAGCAATAAGAGTAGAAAAATAACTTGATGGAATTAGAATAGGTAAAGAAGAAACTAAATGATCACTCTTTGCAGATGATATGATGATATACTTAGAGAATCACAGAGATTCAAGTAAAAAATTCCTTGAAATAATAAACAACTTTGGCAAAGTTACAGGTTACCAAATAAATCCACACAAATCTTGTGCATTTATATGTATGACAAAGCCCATCATCAAGAGACAGAAAGAGAAATACCATTGAAAGCTGCAGTACACACAATAAAATATTTTGGAGTCTACCTACCAAAACAAATCCAGGGACTATGTGAACACAATTCCAAAACACTTTTGCCACAAAATCAAACCTAAGTAAGTGTAAAAGCATCAGTTGCTTGTGAGTAGACTGTACTAATACAATAAAAATGACAATTTTACTTAAATTAATTTACTTATTCAATTCCATATCAATCAAACTACTAGAAAATTATTTTATAAAGCTAGAAAAAATAATATCGAAATTCATCTGAAAACACAAAGCGTCCAGAATAACAAGGGAACTAATGAAAAGAAATGCTAGGTAAGGTGATGTAGCTCTACTAGATCTCAAATTGTATCAAAATCACTTGCTATTGGCTAAGAAACAGAAGGGGTAGACCAGTGGAATACATTAGGTACTCAAGACACAGTAGTCAATGAATTTAGCAACCCACTGTTTGATAAAGCCAGGGACCCCAGCTTCTGGGATAAGAACTCACAAATCAACAAAAATTGCTGGGAAAACTGGATAACAATGTGGGAGAAACTAGACGTAGACTAATGCCTGACATCATGCATAAGAATAAAGTTCAAATGGGTACATGACATAGGTATAAATATGATACTCTAAACAAATTAGTGGAACAAGGGATAGTATATTTATCAGATTAATGGAAAAGGAAAGAATTTGTGATTGAACAAAAGATAGAAAGCATTGTAAAGGGCAAAATGGACAATTTTGATTACATTAAACTGATTTTATTTTTTGCACAGCCAAACCCCATGCAACCAAGATTAGGAAGGAAACAGAAAACTGGGAATAATTTTTGCAACTAGTTTCTGTGATAAAGGGCTCATTCCCAAAATAGAGAACTGAGTCAAATGTACAAGAATACAAGTCATTCCCCAATTGATAAATGGTCAAAGGATATGAAAAGGCTGTTTTCAAAGCAATTAAAGCTCTCTATATGAAAAAATTCTCTAAATCACTCTTGATTAGAGAGATGCTAATAAAAACAACTCTGAGATACCACATCACACCTATCAGATTGACTAATGACAAAACAGAATGATGATAAATGTTGGAGAACATGTGGGAGAACACTAATTCACTGTTAGTGGAGCTGTGAACTTATCCAACCATTTTGGAGAGTGACTTGGAACTATGCTCAAAGGGCTACAAAAATGTGCATACCCTTTTACTCAGCATTGCTGCTTCTAGGACTGTATCCTGAAGAGATCATAAAAATGTGAAAGTTTCCAGCACGTACAAAAATGTTTATGGCAGCACTCTTTGTGATGGTCAAAAACTGGAAATCAAGGGGATGCCCATCAATTGGGGAATGACTGAATAAATTGTGGTATAAGCATGTAATGGAATACTATGGTGCTATAAGAAATGATGAAGAGGAAGACTTTAGAGAAGCCTGGAAAAATTTATGTGAACCGATGCTGAGTGAAAGGAGCAGAACCATGAGAATTTTGTACACAGCAACCACCACAGTGTGCAAGGAATTTTTATGATAGACTTACTACTTCATTGCAATGCAAGGTCTTACATGATTCTCAGTGGTCTCTTAAAGCAGAATGTCTTTAATATCCAGGGAGTGAACTATGAAATTCTGTCTCACAATGAAGCAGATCACTTTCTTTTGTATAATCTTTTGGTTTGTGTTATGATTTGTCCCTTTCATTTTAATTCTTGTATATGACATAACTAAGGTGAAAATGTATTTAATTGGAATGTATATGTAAAACCTCTAAAAAAGTGAATGCCATCTCAGGGAGGGAGTGAGGAAGCAGGGGCAAAGGGCAAGAGGGAGAAGAAATTAAAAAAGAAGTCCTTAACTCAGAAGATCCAAAAAAAGAATATTAAAAATTAATAATTATAATAAATTGCTAATTATTCATGTGAACTAGGTGTCAAACTAGGAATCATATTTTGACCCAGTGATGTTCCAAGGGAAAATACATTAAATATAATATTGTTTTAGAAAAAATAAAGAAACATTGCTTCTTTGTCTGAGGATGAATAGCATTTTTCATCATAAATCCTTCAGCGTTCTCCTGGTTCATTTTATTTCTGAGAATATCTAAGTTATTCACAGCTGATCATCTTACAATATTGTTCTTACTTTGACCATAGTACATTTCACTTTGGATCAGCTCATGCAAGTCTTTCCAGGTGTTTCTGAGAGTATCCTGGTCATCATTTCTTATAGTACAATTGTATTCTATCATAATTACATTCCACAATTTGTTCAGCCATTCCTCAATTGATGGGCATCCCGTCAATTTCTAATAGTTTGCCGCCCAAAGAAAACAGCCTGTAAGTTTTTAGATCCTTTCCCTTCTTTTAAAAATTGCTTTTAGGATAAAAATCTAGTAGTGATATTGCTACAAAGGATAGGTATCATGTTAATAGCCCTTTGTATACAGTTCCGTATTGCTCCACAGAATGATTGAATGAATTTACAACTCCACCAACATGTCTAATTAATGTGTAATTTTTTCTCCCACATCCCCTCCAACATTTGTAATTTACCTTTTCTGTCCTATTAGCCAATCTAACAGGTATGAAGTAGTACGTCAGAATTGTTTTAATTTGCATTTTTCCTACCTCGGTAAGGGTAGACATTTTCATGGCTATAGTTATACTTCAGTACCTCCTCTGAGAACTGATGATTTTTTTTTCTTAAAGTTCTTATTTTTACAGATTGACTAAGTTCTCTATATATTTGAGAAATGTGGCCTCTATTACAGAAACTAGTTTCAGTTTTTCAAGAATTACTATTGCTAACTGTCCTTTCCTCACATTTATTTGATTTTCTCTCTCCTTTCACTCTGTACCTCCTCAACTTTATTTTTTGCTTCTGACTACCTTCTTCTCCCATCTGCTCTCCCTTTTATCCTCCTCCCCTTCACTTATCCCATTCCCCTCCTACATTCCTGTAGGATAAGATAAATTTCTACACCCAATTGTGGGAATGCCATTCCCTCTTTGAGTCATTTTTGATGAGAGTAAGGTTCACTTCCTCCCCATAACCTCCTCCCTCTTCTCCTGTATAATGAAAACTTTTCCTTGCCCATTTTCTGTAAAACAATTTATTCCATTCTACTTCTCCCTGTCTCTTTCTCCAAATACATTCCTCTCTTGCCCCTTAACTTTATTTTTAGATATTATCCCTTCATATTCAACTCACACCCATTCCTTTTGCTATATATACTACTTCTAACTGCCCCAATTCCTTAAATTTATATTGTACTCTCTGGTTCTAGAATATCAGGGCAGTTTTGCATGATAATTTCATAGGTGATATTCAGGCTTTTTGTTTGATCATGACTTTAAGGTAGTCCAATATGATTTTTAACTATCTGTCCTGGATCTATTTCCCAGGCCTCTTTATCTTTCTAAGGAGCTTGTCTTCTATTTTTTCACTCTTTTTGTTTTGCACTTTTGATTCTTGATTTCTCGTAAAGTCATTAGCTTCCACTTGTTCAATTCTAATTTTTAAATATTGAATTTCTTCAGTTATTTTTTGAATCTTCTTTTCCATTTGGCCAATTTTGTTTTTTAAGGTACTCTTTTCATCAGCTTTTTGCACCTCTTTTATTACCATTTGGTCCAGTCTGTTTTTTAAGGTTTTATCTTTTTTAGTATATTTTTTCTGTCTCATATACCAAACTGCTGACTGCTTTTCATGATTTTTTTTTTGCATCACTCTCATTTTTCTTCCCATTTTCCTTCTATGTCTCTTACATGATTTTCAAAATCCTTTCTGAGCTTTACCATGGCATGACACCAATTCCTATCATTAATGGTTTGGAAATAGAAGCTTTGACTTTGTTGTCTTCTTCTGAGTGTGTTTTTTGATCTTCCTAGTCATCATAAAAACTTTCTGTATTCATATTTTTTAAAATTATTTTTATTATTTACTCACTTTCCCTGCCTATTAATTAACTTTTAACTCTTTTTTAAAAAAAATTAGGCCTCTGCTTCCAGAATGGAGGGTGTTTTTATAAGCTTCAGGAGTTTTATACAGCTGTTTTCAGAGATTCTCCTTGGCACCTGTAAGTTTCAGTTTTTTTCCAAAGTGGTATAAACTAAAGAGAAGAGTTTACTACTCTCCTGGCCTCTAGGGATTCCCTGCCTTTATTCTGCCACCTTGAACCTGTCTCCTCAATTAGTTTTTCTAAGATATATTTAAGTATTCTATTCCTTCTTCTGTTAATCAGGGAAGGTTTCTTTTGAGAAATATTTATCCATTTAATTTCAAGTGCTTCTCTCCACCCTTGAAATATGACCCAAACTGAATGTAGCCAATGGAGTTTTCAAAAACCATTTCATCCTGTCTCTGTCACTAACACATATCCCCTGTATTCTGTTTCTGACTGGACTCCAGGTTCCTTTAGTATGTCTAGCTTGAAAAGTACCAATGTTGCTGCTATTTCTCACTTAATTCTTACGTAATTATTAGGCCTGTTTTTTTTTTTTCAGGTTTGTTCTAAAGCAGATGTCAAAAAACTCATTTGTTTGACTCTATTAAGGCACTCATCTTGGCTGAAAGCCTCCTGGCTAGATTTTTTAAATTAAATCTAAGTAATCTTAAATAAGAAATTGATAATTCTGTATTAAGATTGTGATTTTGGAAAGTGACGAGCCATTATGGCAGAGTAGATAGACGGACTTGTGGAGGCTCTCCCCACAAAGTCCAAAATATACCTGTAAAAATGACTCAAAACAAATTCTTGAGCAGCAGAAGCCACAAAACGAAAGAGTGAAAGAGAATTTTCGGCACAAGACAACCTAGAAGGCCAAGAAGAAAGGTCTATCACATGAGGATCAGAGCAGAGCCCAACTGACGGAGCCCAACTTAGTCTTGGCCCAAGGGACATTAGCAGAGCAGGTTTCAGGGTGTGAAATCAGAGGGAGCAGCTGTGGCTCCCAGATTTGCAAGCCTACAAACACCAAAGACAGCTTAAAAGGTCAGTGAGAAATCTTTTTCACTTAGGTGAGAAGGGAGCAGGATCCTGCCCTAGCCCAAGCCCCAGACAGTGTCAGGGCAGGCAATGTCCATTTTTGGAGGTCTCTGCCTAAAGACCCTGGGGAAATTGAGCGATTGATCTGGATCTCAGCACTGAGTGGCGGTCCTGGGGTTAGGAGGTTTTAGGGTTAGGAGAAGCACTGTTATGGTGGAGCTGGTGAAAGCTCTGGAGAGGGAATTCTACTCACAGATCCTCAGCAAAACAGGATGTGATTATTCCCACAAAAAAAGTGCTTTTATAAAAAATTTTTATGTTTCAACATTCATTTCCACAAAATTAAGAGTTTCAAATTTTCTCCCCATGTCTCCACTCCCTCACCACAAAACGCTATGCACTCTGATTACCATTCCCCCAATCTTCCCTCCCCTCTATGACACCTTTCCCTTCCCTTGTCCCCATCTTCTCTCTTGTAAGGTAAGAAAGATTTCTATACCCCATTGTCTGTATTTCTTTTTTTCCGAATTGCATGCAGAAACAATTGTTAATCATCGTTCCTAAAACTTTGAATTCCAACTTCTCTGCCTTCCTTCCTTCCCACCCATCCACAAAGAGAAGGCAAACATTCCAGTATAGGATATATATGTGTAGTTTTGCAAAAGCCTTCCATGTTGTGTAAGGCTAGCTATATTTCCCTTCATCCTATCCTGTCCCTCATTTATTCTACTCTCTCTTTTGACCTTGCCCCTCCCCTAAAGTGTTTACTTTTAATTGCTCTTTCCTTTCATTTGTCTTCCCTTCTATCTTCCCCCATAAGACCATCTATCCCTTCCTCCTCTACTTTCCTGTAGTGTAAGATAGATTTTTCATACCAAATTAGGTGGGCATTTTATTCCATCCTTTACCAAATATGATGAGAATAAGCTTCACTTTTTCCCTCTCATTTCCCCCTTTTCCCCTTCTATTGAAAAAGCTTTTACTTGCCTCTTTCATGAGAGAACCTACTCCATTCTATATCTCCCTTTCTCCTCCCAATCTATTCCTCTCTCACTCCTTGATTTTATTTTTTTTTACTTATCATTTCTTCCTATTCAATGCACTCTGTGTTCTATGTATGCATGTGTGTGTATATATGTGTGTGTGTGTGTGTGTGCGTGTGTGTGTGTGTGTGTGTAATCCTTCCAACTATTCAAATACTGAGAAAAGTTTCAAGAGCTACAAATAATATCTTTCCATGCAGAAATGTAAATAGTGCAACTTTAGTAATTCCCTTATGATTTATCTTTCCTGTTTACCTTTTCGTGTTTTTCTTGATTCTTGTGTTTCAAAGTCAAATTTTGTATTCAGCTCTGGTATTTTCATCAAGAATGCTTGAAAGTCTTCTATTTCATTGAATGAACAAATTTTCCCTTGAAGTATTATACTCAGTTTTGCTGGGTAGGTGATTCTTGGTTTTAATCCTAGTTTCTTCGCCTTCTGCAATATCATATTCCATGCCCTTTGACCCATTAATGTAGAAGCTTGTAGATCTTGTGTTATCCTAATTGTATTTACACAATGCTTGAATTGTTTCTTTATAGTGCTTACTATATTTCTCCTTGACCAGTGAACTCTGGAATTTGATTATAATATTCCTAGGAGTTTGTCTTTCTGTATGTCTTTCACGAGGTGATCAGTGAATTCTTTCAATATTTATTTCGCCCCCTGGTTCTAGAATATCAGGGCATGTTTCCTTGATAATTTCATGAAAGAAGATGTCTAGACTCTTTTTTATTACAGCTTTCAGATAGTCCCATAATTTTAAAATTGTCTCCCCTTGATCTGTTTTCCAGGTCAGCTCTTTATCCAGTGAGATATTTCACATTATCTTCTATTTTTCATTCTTTTGATTTTGTTTTGCAATTTCTTTGATTCTCATGAAGTCATTAACTTTCATCTGCTCCATTCTAATTTTTCAAGAACCATTTTCTTCAGTGAACTTTTTAACCCCCTTTTCCATTTGGCTAATTCTCCTTTCTAAAGCATTGTTCTCCTCGTGACTTTTAGGACCTCTTTTGCCAATTGAGTTAGCCTGTTTTTAAAGATGTTATCTTCTTCAGCATTTCTTGAGTCTCCTTTAGTGAGCTGTTGATTTGCTTTTCCTTACTTTCTTGCATCATTCTTATTTCTCTTCCCAATTTTTCCTCCACCTCCCTTGCTTTATTTTCAAAATCCATTTTGAGTTCTTCCATGGCCTGAGATCATTGCATATTTATTTTGGAGGCTTTGGATGCAGAAGCCTTGACTTTAATGTCTTCTTCTGATAGTCTGTATTGTTCTTCCTCATCCAAAAGGATGAAAGAAAATACCAATTCCCCAAGAAAATAATCTTCTATATTCTTATTTTTTCCACTTTTTTGTGCATTTTCCCTTTCAATTACTTGACCTTTGAGTGCTTTGTTAAGATGAGGTAATACTCTGAGGACCTGTAAATTCTCAGTCCTTCCAAGGTGGCACAATCAAGTGAGAGGAGCTTTCTCCTCTCCTGGCTATGCTCTTGTGTGTGAGCAACCACAAGCACTCTGTTTTTCCCATGATCTGTGAGTACAATTCCCTCTTCAGAACCACCTTCTTCTTCAACATGCCAGCACTCTTCCTCACCCTAGGAGATCTACTCTGGGCTAATATCCAGATCAGCAGCTTAATTGCTCCAGGGGCTTTAGGTCAAAGGCTCAAAAAATGACCACTGCCACTACAGTGGTTGCTTCTGGTGGGGACAGATCATGTTCCCTTCTCAGGAAGGTGAAAGAGCATTCTCACTGACCTTGGAAGCTGTCTTTGGCATTTGTGGGTTGAGCAATTTGGGAACCACAATTGCTGCCAGAGATTCCACTGCTAAGGATGGTTCCAGTCCTATCCCTTCCATACCAAACAACCATGGGCTGCACTCTGTGCCTAGCATGATAGACCTTTCCTTTTGGACTTCCAGGCTGCCTTGGGATAGAAATCCCTTTCACTTTGTCGTTTTGTGGCTTCTGCTGCTCTAGAATTTGTTTAGCATCATTTTTTACTGGTATTTTATCAGCTATTGAGATAAGCTTCTACAAGTTCATCCTTCTACTCTGCCATTTTCAAGAATTGTTTTTGCATGCAACTGGGAAATAAGAAATGCAGGCAACTGTGTATAGAAATTTATCTTGCTATACAAGAAAAGTTAGAAGGTGGGGATATGGCAAGAGAGAGTTGTGTTTGAAGGGAAAGCATGTTGGGGAAAGGGGTAATCAGAACACACAATTTTTGGAGGGGAGATATGGGGAGATAATTTGGAACTTAAAATCTTGTGAAAATGAATATCAAAAACTAAAAATTAATTGATTAAAAAAGAATATAATTTTATAATCCTACTCCATAGTCCAGAGAAATATAATAAAAATATATACAGTAAATAAATCTAGAATTGAAGTAATTGTTGGAGGAAAGGTAGATTTGACCAACCTTTCAAACTTTCAAATAAGAGTATGTAAAAAACGATTAATAACTACCATACTTTTAAATATGGTGATCATGTTTGAAATCATAGATAATTCTTCTTCTGATAAATTTTAGAAATTTACATGAACTTTTATATCCCCAGGCAGGGCTCTAATACTAAGTTACATACTGTCTTAACGTAATTTGGCTAAGGATTGGGCTTCCAAAATGCAGTGCATGAAATATTAGAGCATAATAATGTAGAGTCAGTGGAGAGAATTTAAAGCAAGAGAGTTTTATTGAAAGAAAATACCATCAATGAGTAGTGCAGTCAAAGACAGTGGACAATCATCCACTGATAGCCTGATAGATGGGGGAACTCAAGCCAGTAAACATCCATTAAGTTTCTTAACCAAGCTAAAGAAGACCAGATATTAGAGGAGGGAGTGAGTAACCTGGATCTGGAACTGGTACTGATTCATGTTGAGAGGTAATAGTTTCAGAATATTAGCTTACAGAATTGATCCTTATTTAATATTGATATTCAAACTTGAGGAAGGATAGAAATGTGCTTTCATCCTACCACAGGCCTTTTTTTGACCAAGTGACTGGATAACTCAAGTGATTTGAGCCTCCACAGAGACTCCTTTGTCAGGTAATCTACTGATGGGTTTAAACAGACATTTAACATCTAATCTAGTAGAAAGAGTCTCCATAACCAATTCACCACTCTGATAAAATGAAATCACAGAAACAGAAACACGTTCTTCTCACAAAAATGTCACAGAAATCTTTTTATTGGACAATTTTAAAATGCTGAAAGGAGAAAAAATATAAGATTATACCACTGTTTATATATGATATCCTTATGGTGTTACTTTATTATTATGCTCAATAATATCTATGTATTTTTGTGTAATGTTAAAAGTATTTGATTATAAGAGGGTCAGCTTCTTATTTTATAGGTTGAAACAGATGATAATCTATTAAAGTTCTTTAATGAAACAAATATTAGCAGAATTTGTGGAAAATTATTATTAGTGAACATTATTAGGGAGGAGAGAAACATATCAATGAATATGATATTCAGTTTAAAAAACTAGAAAGCTAAAAAAAAAAAGAATTTTCAACCCACTAAATGCTAAAAATAAATATTCTGAAAGGTTGAAGAGATGAAGTAAACTAAATTAAAAATTACATTGATAAATGAAGCTTTTAAAAATAAGTTGAAATAATCTTTTTTTTTAATTTTAAAGAAGCTAAAATCCAAGATACTGGTAGCCACAACAAGAAAAACGAATAACAAGAAATAAAATTAAAGATGCTAATTTGCCCAATTTTATAGCAACAAATCCGATAATTAATATAAAATGTTATTATACCAACAAAATATGAAATATTTACATTGATGAAAAATTACATAACCACACATTCAGAGAGAAACTGATTCCATTATTATAAAATCTACTTTTGAAAAGTTAAATAATTAGTAAATGAAAGGATCTTGTTAATTAAACCAGAGAGAGAGAAAACAGTAAAAGCAAAATATATAGGATTTTTACTATTAATGAATTTAAACATATCAAAAAATAAACTCTAACAAGATATATCAAAAATATTTTATACCAAGTGATAATCATAATTTATACCAGGTGATAACCATAGTAGTAGCATTGCCAGGGTATTTTAATATCTTGCAAAATAAAATATAATATTCCTAATGATAACAAAAATTGCATGATTATACAAATAGATGCTCACAATTCTTAAAAATATGTGTTTTCTTTTAAAAAATAGGCACTATTGTTATTGTTATTATTATTATTATTATAGCATATATACAAAAAAGAAAAAGAGTCAGTGATGTATGGATGTAAATATAGTTTTACATGTGTTTATACATAACATATGTACACACATCATGCATATTACATATATATGTGTGTGTATATTTATAATGAAATGTGAATATATTCAAGCAAGATACAGAATAAAGTAAGTGTGGTGCTGTAACCTCCAAGTTTTGTAAATGATAGCTATAGCAACAGGGCAAGAGAAAATCAAATAAGAGAACAAACATCATCAGAAATCACAATTATGACTTTTTTAGATGATCAGATTTCCTAAATAGAGTCCCCCAGAGGGAGAAAAAGAAATAAAACAATAAATCTAAAATATGGCAACATAAAAAAAAAATATGGCAATTATAAACCTTTCAACATCTTTCAAACATAATACAAGGAGAATTGCAAACAGTAATCACTTTCAAAATAAGCATAAAATATATAGAAGATCAAAGATTGATGAAAGAAGTGCCAAAGTTGAGGACACACAATTGGCTACATCCTAAGCAAATATATTCTGAGTTAAAGTTTCCTGAAATATTCTCATAATAATACTGTAAATGCTATTGTGGAATTCACAATATAATAATCTGGAGAAAGTAGAATTTTTTTTAGCATTTCGGAGATTAAATGCAGTCTGGTTTGATATTTGTACAGTTTTTTTTTTCAGTAAAATTATTTGACTTCCTATTGGATAAAACAAACAAACAAAAAATCTAATGTGTGTCAACGAAACATTCAAACTTTCATTTCATTATCACTCACTTTTCATTTTATTGATGCTTTGCTTTATGATGCTGCACAAAGAATAATTTCACATTTCATGGAGTTCATTGAGTACTAATGGTTTTTGAAGCCAATATTTGCACACATTCATTCACATTCATGGTTAAATATTTTGAGAGTTCAAGGATGGGATCAACTATGGAATATGAATCATGTGCTTCTAAGAGACTGAAGTACTGTGGGACTTTCTTACCTTTCCCCATCAAATCCTTCATTATTTATCTAGTAGTAGGGCTGTCCTTCCTGGATGAGATAATGCATGAATCAGGAAGCAAAGTAGGGTTAAGAAACTGAAGACAGAAAATAGAGGCACATACTCTACACAGAAATACGAAGAGGAGAGAGAGAGAGAGAGAGAGAGAGAGAAATTCATGACAGAATTCAACTTCAAAGAGTAAGAAGAGAGATGGCTGGATTGAACACAGAGCCTTTGAGAGTGAAGTTTAATACTCTGAGGTAGTGCTAGCATGGTGGAGAAAAGGCAAGAATTTATAACCCTCCAAACATCTTTAAATAATTCCTCAAAACAAATTCTAGAGTGGCAGAGTCCACAAAAAGATGGAGTGTAACAATAGTCCAGTTGAAGCCACTTTATAAGGTGAATAAAGGATTGAAATTCTTTATATAAAATAACTTCACTCTAATTGATATGAGGACTAGGAACTGAAATGCAGGCCCCTGAGAATTTAACCGCTCTGTGAACTTTATGACTTGGCTCAAGCTAACAGACCTAGATAGTGATTCTAGGAACTAGCCTCTCCTGGAATTGTTTATGCAAGGGGATCTGACTACTCCCCTCCTGCATAATCTTGTCAAAACATCAAAGAGCAGTCTGTTTCTTGCACCTAGCCATAACACTCCAGTCAAATAGTTGATTAATTGACTTATTTCCCACTTTAAGTCACGTATGCAGAATCCTATTGCTAAGACTAGTTGGCTGAGTGCCTTCTTTGTCTAAAGACCTATATTAGCTAGCAAGTCTCAGAGCCTCTTTGGAATCTCACCCATGGAGATGACGATCTCCCTGGGACCTTCCCGTTCGGGACTCAAAGGCTGTGAACCGGGATTCCCCAGCCGTGACTGTTAGAGTTGGTGCTCCCCCGAATCGGTGATGTTTTCTTTACCTATTTCTATTATTCTTTTTATATTGTGTATACTTCTTGTTACTTGTGGTATTTGGTGTCTTTGTAAGCAACCTAGTCCTTGTATAAAAAATGTAACTCATACCTTAAATGATTGTACCTGGCAGTTGGAGCCCTGCCTTCTCCTGCATTCTTCTAACCTTTGTATTTTCCTTTTTACTCTGGCAGGGTGATGATTTTTACTTTTTCCTCTGATACAGATGTTGTTCATTTCTCTATCTTACCATTTTCTTAGTATTATATAATTGTACATAATTAAATTTTACTTTTATTTTTAACTGCTGTGTCCAAGTGTCATTTACAGGAGCGAATCTGAACCATAATAAATTCTCAAAACATAAGGTTAACAGAAAGTATCTGTTACATTATGGTTATTTTTAGCATTTCAGGGATTAAATGCAATCTGATTTGATATTTGTACAGTTTGTACATGGTGATATTAGAACTCAGTCCAACATGGGCCATACCAGAGCACACCAGGTTCCAGCAAACGAGGAGCAGAGTTTAGGGGCAAATGAATCAGTGGTGGCCGTTGTGGCTTCCAGACCTCTTAGTCAACAGACAGTAAGGGGGTCAGATAATTGGTTAGAAGGTGATTATCAGGGTTCCTTTTCTGGCACTGGAGGCAAGATTCTGCTGAATTGCCCATAATTGGATATGAATTGCAATCCTGGATCTCGATTCCAAAGTAAGGAGAAGCACTAGTATACCAGAGTTTGCAACCATAGGGGAGCTGGACCCAGGTCATCCTTCCAGGATAGAAAACAGTGATTGTATTCTGATCTCTCACAGATCAGTGTGCAGTACAAGAGAGTAGTAAATATACATTTTCTTGGATCAAACCACCTTGGAAGAACCAAAAACTTACAGGTCCCTAGAATTACCTCTGAAAACATCCACATAAGAAAACCTGAAGCCGGATGTGGTACCCCATTCACTCCAGAAACATAGCTCCATATGGTAGTAAAATTCTTTTATAAGAAGCTATGAACAGTATACTTTCAGAGAAAATCTGGGAAGACATATAAACTGATGAAAAATGAAATTAGCAGAACCAGGAGAAAAATATAAAATTTTATAAATGCTTATTGATTTGACAGAGTTGCTATATTCTAAGAACTCAGCATTTTTGCATAAAGCGATCAACAAAATTTAAGCTGTGTTCAGTTATAAAAGAATTGGTGGTTTGACTTTCATTTTTGATCTCAAGTTATAGATATAGTCATAAATGCTAAAATAGATATTTAATCATATTTGCATACAGTTTTCATTTGTGTGTGTGTGTGTGTGTGTCTATTTGGTAAACAATCCTTTTCATTAAATACCTTCTGCTTTCTTTCAAAGTTCAGAAAGGAAAGAAAAAAGGAGGTTCTCTTTCTATTCCCTACCCTGAAATACATGCAGTTGGAGATGTGTGCTTTCACGTGCATGAGAAAGCAGTTCCTCAACTGAAAACTTTAAGGTCATTGATTCTTGGATTAGTTAACGTACAAATTTTGGGCATCAGGCATTCGAGATAGAGGTTTTCTGCTTCATGATATTCACTGGAGGACTATATCCACATGCTTCCTAGCTGGCATTCTATTTGGAGAGAAAAGATAGTTTTACAGATGCAACGAGAAGGGGTTTTTCTTACTTTATAACCATCAAAAAATATTTATGTTTAAGGACACTAAATTACAAAGTCTATTACAATCCTTAAGGAAGCTGTGTGGGAATATGAGAAAGAGGTCCTCATTGAAAATATGCATTTCATATCCTTTTAGCTCAATCACTGGATTATTAAAGTCCTGGACCTCTTTATTTTGGTGTTTGTTGTTTGCCTCTTCCTGCTAAGATCGCATTCTCCCAGCTTTTCGTGCCTATGCTCTCTAGCTAAAACATTGACTGCACTCCTGTAGTGGAATATTGTTTACTCTTTCAGGAATAAAAGGGATTTAGAATACCATAGAAATTGCTGATGGTTTCCCAGTTCTGCTTCATTGAACTCTTCAGCTTGGAAACCTTCTATGACAACGTGATATGAAAGAGCAGTGTTGCCCCAGAAAACTATTGTACTTTGATGCTTAGTCTTTCTTGTTGATCATTCTTGCTTGCATGCCCTATGTGAGAGATCATCCTCTAAATTATGTTAACTATCCAGTAAGTCCAAATCTTTATCTTACTTACTGAAGTATACAAAAAAAGGAAAGAGGAGGGGAGGAAGGAAAAGAAAGAGGAAAAAGGAGAAAAGAAAAAAAAAGAGAGACTGCAGGAGGGGAGAAAAAAGAGATGAGTTGTAAGAAGACTTCTGAATCATCTAATGTAATCAAGCAGTCAAAGAACCTTTCTGAATGATTTCTGAGTAGCAATCAGCTTTCTTTGGGATTTCTAAACTCTCAAAACTTTCTTCCCCAGTGATCTCACTATATACGTACTCTCATCCCGATCAATGACAATCTTAGGCAAAATTTTACAGTAGCAACGTGCCACTTCAATACCCTCATCCTTTCCACTAATTGTGGAAGTGAACCTTTTCCTCCCATTTAAAGCAATATCAGATATGTTCCTTCATTTGCTAGAGAAGGAAAACATTACAAACTACTATGAAATCCAGTTCTATGTAGGTCACTTTATGCTTCTACTTCTGGAATATGAAGTTATCTAAGTTACTTTTTGGTTCATACATTTTTTTCTACCTTTCTTCTTTCTCTTTCTTTCTTTCTTTCTTTCTTTCTTTCTTTCTTTCTTTCTTTTTTCTTTCTTTCTTTCTTTCTTTCTTTCTTTCTTTCTTTCTTTCTTTCTTCTTCTTCTCCGTCTTCTTCTTCTTCTTCTTCTTCTTCTTCTTCTTCTTCTTCTTCTTCTTCTTCTTCTTCTGCTTCTGCTTCTGCTTCTTCTTCTTTTTTTGCCTAGGTAATTTTATTCTTGCCTGTAGGTGCTGGCAGTGCTCATAGATTGCTGTTGAAAATATTCACAAAATACATACCTGAATATTGTCACTAATTTTTACCTCACAAGTCAATAACTACTTAACAGTTACAACTACTAAATACAGGAAGAAAATGTTTACACGTTTTCCTGGTAGGCAAAGTCTTTGTGAGCAATACTAATTAGTTTGCACTACAACAATGAAGAAGATATTTTTTTTTAAATATACTAATCTGTTTATAAATAAATTCTGATTTTTTTTTCAATACACATTTACAGATTGACCAATAAAAAACAAGGAATACTCTTCTTTGAAAAGAAAATATTGGGCGTGAGGCATCACTTGGACAACATAGCATAAAGGCATATTGTCAGAGCAGGGCAGGAGAACAGGGGAGCCAAGTGAGTGACAGTTGCTGAGCCCCAGGCATCAGCTGCATCAGCTCCTGAGACTATCAACCTGTAGATTAAACGTCTGTAAGTCACCTATTTGAACTTTCAGGAGGCAAAATGGTGGGGTCACCAGAAAATGTTCTCTCCCAACCCCTTCATTGACCTTGAAAAAAGTCATAAAATATTTCCCCAGAAAAATTCCAGATCATTGGGATCAGCAGAAGGGGCAAACAGTCTCCTAGCACCTAAGGGTAGGCATGTTCCTCTTACTGTGGTGACAGCCCCATCTCAGCAAATCAACAGAAAGGAGATCTGGAGCCAAGGGGGTGGAACTTCTCACTAGGACCCAGGTGTGCCTCAGCACTCTAGGGCAAATGGGGAGGCAGCCAGGATACCCAAATGCTGAACTTGCTTTTGCTCCAGCTGAGCTGAGGAGATCTTCCATTACCAGACCACCCCTCCCAAACACTTTACAAGCTAGACCCAGGGCAAACTCAGGGAAACAAAACAAAAAGAAAAAAAGATACCTGCTCATTGCTTTCTTACACTAGCCAGTTCAACATCTGGTGCTCCTGCTTCTAGTTGAAATAAGGAGAGGCCACAATACAAAAAGCTTCATCATCATGAATAAGAAGAAGTAAAACAAGAATGAAAAGAACATAGAATGTTTCCACACGAATACCAAAGAGGTCAGTATGGAGACTGTACTCCCATCTGAAACTTCAGGAGAGACTATGAAATGCTCGCAGGCACAAAGAATTCTCCTGGGACAACTGAAGAAGGAAATAGAAGAAAAACTGGCCAATGACTTGAAAATTGTGAATAAAGAATTCTATGAAGAGAACAGCTATTTAAAAAGGAAAATTGAACAAATGGAAAAGGAAGTACAGAATCTACCTGGGAAAATTGGACAAATGGAAAAGGAAATACAAAAGCTAACTGGAGAAAGAAATTAGATAAAAATTAGAATTGGGCAAGCAGAAGTTCAGCATAATATTTCAGGCAAGGAGGTTGACATTCAACAAAATAAGGGATTTCCATACCTTCCTGACAAAAAGGTCAGAACTGGATAGAAAATTTAATCTTCAAACACAGGTCTCAAGAGAGGCATAAAAAGGGAAAAATGGAAAAAGAAAACTTGTTACTCAGCTTGGGAAAACTGTTTACATCCCTGTAAGGGAAGATGACCCATGTTAGTCTTTAAAATTGTACATCTATTATGAAATATAAAAGGCATATACACAGAAGGAACGGATGTAAACTAAATAGTGTGATGATAAAAATGTGATTCAAGCATGTAAAGTGATTATAAAAGGAGATGTGAAAAGCAGGAAGCAAAAAATATTAAATTGCATCACAGGAAAAAGTGCAAAATTATATTATAGTAGAGAGAAATAGGAGAGCAAGATGAGCATCGTTTGAGAGTACTCTCATCTGATTTGTTTCAAGGAAGGAACAATAAAATTAAGTATATAAATCTAGCTAGCTCTATAGCCAGTATGAGGGGAAGGGGAAAGAAAATGGAGGGAAGGCCAAAAAGGAGGGAAAAAATAGTAAGAGTAAAAGGGAGGGGGGCTGAAAGAAGAAAAGGAAGAGTGGGAGAGGTAGTGATCCAAAACTAAAACACTATTGAGGAGGGAAAGGGAAACAGGAGAACTAAAAGCACAAAACTGTGGGAAAGAGGATGGAGTTAAAGATATAGAGAGTATTCATAACTTCAATGGGAATGTCATAAATTCTCCCATAAAACGGAGAAGGATAGCAGAATGGATTAAAAGACATAATGCTACACTACCTTGTTTACAAGAAACGTATTTGAAATGAGGGAATAAACATAGGATAAATGTAAAAGTTTGGAGCAGAATATATTGTGCTTCAGCTAATGTAAGAAGATCAGGGATAATCCTCATTTCAGATAAAGCAAAAGGAGAAAAAGATCTATTCAAAAGAGATAAGCAAGGATCTATATCCTGCTTAAAGGCACCATAGACAACGAAGGAATATCTTTATTAAACATGTATGTGCCAGGTGGTATAGCGTCCAAATTCTTAGAGGAGAGTTGGGGGACTTTCCGGAAGAAATAGAAAGGAAAACTATACTAGTGGGGGATCTTAACCTTCCCTTCCCCGAATGTGATAAATTTGATCTTAAAATAAACAAGAAAGAAGTTAAGGAGGTGAATAAAATTCTGGATAAGGTAAATAGGATAGATCTCTGGAGAAAAGTGAATGGGGATAGAAAGGAACATACCATTTTCTCAGCAGTACATGGCACAAACAGACAAACTGACCAGGTTCTAGGGCATAAAAACCTCACAATCTAGTAGAGAAAGGCCGAGATAGTCAATACCTCCTTCTTAGATCATAATGCAATAAAAATTATATGTAATAAAAGGTCATGGAAAGTAACCCAAAAATTGATTGAAGACTGAATAATCTAATCCTAATGAAGGAGTGGGTTAAACAACAAATCATGGAAACAATCAACAACTTCATTAAAGAGGAATGGCAATGAGACAACCTACCAAATCTTATGGGATACTGCAAAAGCAGTTCTTAGGGGAAGTTTTATATCTTGGAATGCCTACATGAATAAAATAGAGAAAGAGAAGATCAATGACTTGCACATGCATCTGTAATAGCTAGAAAAAGAACAAATTGAAAATCCCCAAGTAAATACCAAATTAGAAATATTGAAAACTAAAGGGGAGATTAGTAAAAATGAAATTAAGAGAACTATTGAACAAATAAAAATGATAGCTGGTTTTATGAAAAAACTAATAAAATTGATAAACCTTTGTTCAATTTGATTTAAAAAAAAGAAAGAAGAAAACCAAATTACCAATATGAAAAATGGAAGGAGTGAACTGACTTCGATTGAGGCAGAAATTAAAACAATAATTATAACTTACTTTGCCCCACTTTGTGCCCATTTAGATTTGACAATCTAAATTAGATTGGTGAGTATTATTTTAAAAAAAATATTTTCCCGGATTAACAGAAGAGGAATTTGACCACTGAACCTCATCTCAGAAAAAGACATTGAATCAACCATCCATGAACTATCTAGGAAAAAATCTCCAATGTCTAAAAGAGTTACAAGTGAATTCTATCAAACATTTAAAGAACAGTTAATTCCAATATTATATAAACTACTTGAGAAAATTGGGAAAGAGTTCTCCTAAATTCTTTCTATGATTCAAATATGGTTTTGATACCTAAACTATAAAGAGATAAAACAGAGAAAGAAATTTATATACTAATTTCTCTAATTAATATAAATGCAAAAATCTAAATATGATTTTAGCAAAAAGAATACAGTAGCTTATTATGATCATGTAGAATTCACACCATGAATGCAGGGCTTGTTAACTATTAGGAAATATCATATCAGCAACAAAATTTACAGAAACTGCATAATTATCTCAGTAGATGCAGAAAAACACTTTTGAGAAAATGCAACAAGTATTGTTATTAAAAACACTGAAGAGCATAAGAATAAAGGAAACTTTCCATAAAATAATAAGCGATATCTACTTAAAACCTTCAGCAAGCATTATATCCAATGAAAATAGGCTAGATACATTTCCAATAAGCTCAAGCATGAAACAAGAATTTCTATTATCACCACTGTTATTCAATATGGCACTAGAAATGTTAGCTGTAGCAATTAGAGAACATAAAGAAATTTAAGGAATTAGGATAGGCAAAGAAAAAATTAAGTTATCACTCTTTGAAGATGATATAATAATATACTGAGAGAATCTCAGAGATTCAAGTAAAAAACTACCTGAAAAAATAAACAACTTTGGCAAAGTTGCAGGCTGCAAAATAAACCCGCACAAATCTGCATTTCTCTACATTAGTAAAAAGTACAACAGCAAGTGAGAGAAAAAGAAATCTCATTTAAAGCTATAGTTGACACCATAAAATATTTGGGAGTTTACCTGTCTCAACAAACTCAGGGACTATATAAACACAATTACAAGATACTTCACACAAATAAAGTCAGATTTAAGTGGAGAAACATCAGTTCCTTGTAGGTGGGTAGAGCCAATATAATAAAAGTGACAATTCTATATATTTATTTACTTATTTAGTACCACACCAATTAAACCATCAGATAATTATTTTGTAAAGCTGGAAAAAATAATATGAAAATGCATTTGGAAGAACAAAAGGTCCATGATATCAGGGAGACTAATGGAAAGAAATGCTAGGGAAGGTGGCCTAGCGCTACCAGATCTCAAATTGTATTATAAAGCAGCAGTTAACAAAACCACTTGGTAATTGCTAAGAAACAGAGGGGTACAGAAGTGGAATATACTAGCTACTCAAGACACAGTTGGCAACGAATATGGCATTCTACTGTTCGAAAAACTCAAGAACTTCAGCTTCTGGGATAAGTACTCACTGTTCTCCAAAACTCGCTGGGAAAACTGCATAACAATGTGGCAGAAACTAGGTATAGACCAATGCTTGATACTGTACACAAGAGTAATATCCAGATGGGTACATGACCTAGGTATAAAGATTGATACTATCGACAAATTGGTGGAACAAGGAATAGAGTATTTATCAGACTGATGGAAAAGTGAAGAATTTTTGACTAAAGAAGAGGAAGAAAGCATTATGAAGTGCAAGATGTATAATTTTGATTTCATTAAACTTACAAGGTTTTGCACAACCAAACCCAACGTAACCAAGATTTGGAGGGATGCAGAAAACTGGGAAAGAATTTTTGTATCTAGTGTCTGTGATAAATGCCTCATTTCTCAAATATAGAGAGAACTGTATCAAACGTACGAAAATATAAGTCATTCCCCAATTGATAAATGCTCAACAGATATGAACAGGCAGTTTTCAGAGGAAGAAATTAAAGGTATCTGTAGTCATATGAAAAAGATGCTCTAAATCACTATTGATTAGAGAGATCTAAATCAAAACAACTCTGAAGTACCACATCACACCGTTTAGATTGGCAAACATGGCAGAATAGGAAGATAATAAATTTCGGAGAGGATGTAAGGGAATTGGAACACTAATTCATTGTTGATTGAGCTGTGATCTGATCCAACCATCATATTGGGCAGTTTGAAACTATGCCACAAGGGGTATAAAAATGTGTATGTTCTTTGTTCCAGAAATATTGGCCCCCATGTTTACTTGAATTCCAATAGATTGCAATCAGTCTTGTAGTACACATAGGGATAATACTCCTGTTGACTGAGATTTAATCTTGAAATATCTTTGGGAGAATCAATAATAGCTGCTGCACTACTGTCCAGGTATTTGTATAAATCATACAATACTTCTTTCAGTTTCTTCATGGTTTTCTTATTAGGTTGAAGTAGCTTTGCCTGAAAGTTCACTGGCAAGTCATATCTTAAAAGAGACTCAACAAAACTCTTAATGCTTTCACATGAATCCATGCTATGAAAACTTCATTGAAATTCACCTTCAGCCACTGCTCTAGTAGTCCAAACAGTTTTTTCTTGACAGTGGAGAACTTGGTCACTTCTTCTTTGTCTACTTTCATTTCCTCTTCATTATATGAAAATCATGAGCAAACTTGTTTTCTCTGGCTTTGCTTCTGAAGTCGTCCACTGCCTTTCTAAACAAGGTAACATTGTACGTGTAACTATTTTGGTCTTCTCAAAGAACGTTGGTAGACCTTGGTTCTACCATCTCAGCCCGTGTTTCATACTTCTTTACCCAGTCATTGTGGTTTGACTTTGGAACCACCGCCAATACCATGATGAGATACGCTGAAACCAGGACAAAGTCATCTTTCCATATGATTTCTGCTAGACTTCTAGTTAATAAACTTCCTGCTTTCTTTCTTTCCAAATTCTGAAGACTGCCTTTCAGATTATTATATGCAGACAATCGTGCTTTCAAGTCATTGTCAATTTGATTTACTCCCTTGGCAATTATTTCAGAACTATTTTTCAGGGGATACTTAATTGGATCCTTGACCATATCCTACTGGAACCTTGTTATATATGTAACCAAGTAAACTCCATTGGCCAACAGGTTTTCTTGAAATTTATCTCTACTGTCTTCCAGTATATCAGACATATATTGAGCCACTTTCTAAACAACTCCTTCTACAAGTGAATCCAGTTTGGTCAATTCATCTGATAATCCAACTAAAACATTCAGTGTGCCAACCTTTAAGTTAGGGATGCTGAACTTTGAATTAATAAAAAGATTATTACTTTAGCTTGTTGCTGTGTTTAATTTCTCCCATTTTTTTGGCATGTTTTCTCCCCAGAAACTGATATAAACCAGAATTCACTCATGCTTATCAAGGAATTTTTCCAAAAATAAAATTAATACGGAGGCGCTGGCAAGAAAACAAAAGGTGAAAGTGGAGGAGGGAAACCCGGGAGGACTTAGCAGCTCAACTCCCCATCTCCCTGCTCTCGGGCTCCCTCAGCCCTAGCACTGACCAACACGAGTCGCCTTTCATCTTTAGATGGTATCTTTATCTAACCTCATAATCTTAAAATAAGTATTCTCATAGTTGGGATATCACCCCCTAGAATTAATTTCTTTATATTAAGATATTAAAATCATTTAAATCCTTCTTCAAATAAAGATTTAGGAGTGAGAACTAAGGTAAATTCACTGCTATTAAGGCTTTTTGTTGCAGCCAAAGGTATACTGATGATGGTATATTATGGTGCCTGTAAATAAGAGTGGAACAGTTTATCTAAAGTGCATCGTTGATTTTCTATTTCACTTAAAAGCACTGTCATTATTAATTCATGCTCAGTAAGTACATAGAGTTGGTGTGATCTCTGCCCTCTTATAAGATAAGCCTTGAAATATCTTCTACCAAAGACGTTCATCATTCTGAGCTATAATTCCTTTATGACTGAAAGTCAGGAAATTTCTTAACCACATAAAAGTGGCTTCATTGACAATAAAAGAAAAAGTCCTATTTCCTAGGGACAGGTTTCCAAGAAAGATAGATGTATAACTACAAAAACCTGAAGTGTTTTTACCATAAGTCTTACAAAGTCACATTTCAGATTTATGGAGTAACATTAGCATGTCAAAATTATTTTCTTCCCAGGATATTATCTCTATTGAAAGGTCAATAATGGTGCTCCATTTGAATCAAAAACTTTAGACTTACCTTAAAAGAGAGTGGTATTGCATCTAATACTGCTTTCTAGAAGTTTCAATCATAGACTGTTTTGAAAGCAGTAAAAGAGACTAATTTAAGACCTAATTTCTCTATGCTGAATAATAATCACCTTTTCAGATATATACTCACATAATAATCATGATTATTAGTAGTGTCATATTATAAAAAGAAAGAAAAACTATGAAATTCATTTTATTCTTTGATACTGAAATGTTACTATTGGATCATCCCTGAATAAGAAATGGATTTGAATTAATCTGACAGATGGTGATAGCCATGTTTTAATGTGATTTATACCAAGCCAATCCAAATTCAAAAGCAATCGTCTTTGGGGAGGGACATTTGAAGCCCATTAAGAAGTTTAAAGGATAAGTAAATCAAGTATAGATTGCAGGGGTGGAGAACCTGGATCTTCTAGTCAACTTGTGGCCTTCTAGGTCCTTGGATGTGGCCTTTTCACTGAGTCCAAGTTTTATAAAACAATTCTTTTTATTAAGGAGATTTGTTTCTTAAAGTTTTCATTTAGTCAAAGGGGCACACTTGAGGATACAGAGGGTCATACATGCTCTTGAGGTCACAGTCTCCCTATTCTTGAGTAGGGAATGAAAAAAAGGTGGGAATTCTAGATGCAGTACCTTCTCAAGATTGGTTTTCCACAACTTGAACTGAAATTCACAGTAAGAAAATTTGGCATCTGTGTTTGTGTGTATTTGTGTGTGTGTGTATTTGTGTGTATATTGTGTGAATACTCCAAAAAGTTCAAAGTTATACTATGGGTCTATACTCCTAAAACCACAAATCATGAGTTAGTAGTGGTAAGCTGAAATTTCATAAGAAGACAGTTCATAGAAATTCCTCAAAACAAGGTAATTTATTCAAATGCACTATAAAAATAGTAGCAATAGAGCAATCCCTTCTTTTAACCTGGAATATGGTTGTCACAATCAAATGAAGATCTCCTGGAAAAAAATGGAAAAAATAAGAGTACAATGTGAATGAAATACCCATTTAAGGGACACCTATGTAGTCATGAAAAACACGTGCATGTGCATGCACACACACACATACACACACACGTAAAATAAAGTATCTTTTATCTGCATTCAGGTTCCACCAGTTCTTTCTCTGGGGATGGAGAGAATATTTCATCATATGTTCTTTAGAATTGCCTTGGATCACTATATTGCTGAAAAGAGCTAAGTCCATCAGAGTTGTTCCCTACACATTATTGCTGCTACTGTCTACAATGTTCTTCTGATTGTCCTCACTTCACTTTGCATTAGTTCATGCAGGTTTTTCAGGATTTTATGAAATCATCCTGCTTGGCATTTCTTATAGCACAATGGTATCCCATGAAAATTATATACCACAACTTGTTCAGTCACTCGCCATTTGATGAACATCCCCTCAATTTTCTCTTTGCCACCACAAAAAAAGAGATGTTATAGATATGTTTTATGCAAATATGTCCTTTTTCATATCTTTGTGATACAAACCTAGTAGTGGTATTGCTGGGTCAAAGGGTATGCACAGTTTTATGGCCTTTTGGTCATATTTCCAAATTGATATCCAGAATAGTTGGGTGAGTCTACAACTTTTACAGCAGTGCATTAGTGTTCCAATTTTCCCACAGGCCCTCCAACATGTCATTTTCCTTTTCTGTCATATTAGACAATTGATAACACTTCAGAGTTTTTTCAATTTGTGTTTGTCTAATGAAGAGTGATTTAGAATTTTTTTAATATGAATATAAATAGTTTGATTTATTCAGCTGAAAATTGCCTATTCTTATCCTTTGACCTTTTATCAATTAGAAAATCATTTGTATTCTTATAAACTTGATTCAGTTCTTGACATATTTGAGAAATAAGAGCTTTATGAGGTCTATTTTCAAAAGGTATTCAATCAGCAAAAGTTCAGTTAATAAATTAAATGTTTGTTGGTCCTCCACACAACTAATATCTTTACATTTCTCAAACTTCAATATTATCTTCATTTTTTGATGTAGCACTAGATAAGAGAACATGAAATATCTGAAAATGAAGAATTCTTACTGAATTGCATTTTCTCACTTCTCAGACTTCATGAAAGCAAACAAAAAGGAAGTGACAAAAAGAAAAAAAAAACTCCATTGTCTTTTCTGTTAGACTCTTCTTAAGCCACTTTCATAATCTCTAAATGCCTAAATGTGTGCTCTAGGGCATTTATCCATAACTAATTTAGATCATAGATGCATGAATTTAATTTTCACCAATTCTGTTAGTAATATTCATTATTATTAACTAGAAGCTGAAGAACAGGCAGTATAGTAGACGTTTAGGCAGAGGTAGAGAGAATAAACCAGACAATTATAGCCCTGCAAAATTAATCTATATATCTTTAAAATTGTCGTATGAAATAGAATTTCAAATATCAATTTGCAAGTGACCACACTTAAAGAATGTAGTGGGTACTATATTCATTAATCTAGTCATCAAATGATCAGCAATAACCTGAAGGAACTTGTGAAGCTAGGGAAAATCTCAATCTTTTCTTTTCCCCTCAGTACTACCAAGTGAAGAATAGAACACTAATCTGAAAGCTACAAGACCATACTGGACCATACAGGACCATACTGGTCCTTCTGTAGCACAAAGCTCTCCCAAAGAAACACACATAAGCACACACACACACACACACACACACACACACACGCATGCACGCATGCATGCACACACACACTGCAATATCCTTTTCTTCTCTCCAAGGAATAAAGCAAGAAGGAAAGAGTGGAGTTATACTGGATTTGAACTTAGAAGTTTGAGTTTGAATTTTAGTTCTACCATGAAATGCTTCATGGCATTGGGTCAATTTACTTCACCTGTTGTAACCACATTTTTTTTATATTTATGTAATGAAGTGGACAAACTAGCTTACCTCTAAGGTCTCTGCTAAATCTTTATTCATGAGTTTATAGACTTTATCTAGATAGCCTCTATGTGTTTTCTAGAAAAGTCCTGTTATTTGTGATCTTCAGTTATGTACAAGTCTTTCCACAAACATTTAAGTTTGGAATGGAGAGGTCACCTGTTTTGGGCAAGGTAACATAGCTAGCACATGTCAGAATGAGAATCTAAGCACAGATCTTGTATAGAAAAATGCAATGTTCTTTCAACTACTTCACAATGAATCAGTTAATGAAAATCCATTAATATTAATCATTGAGTATATCATTTAATAATCATTTAATCTGACAGTATTATTAATTAAGATTACTAATACTAATGGTAACTATTGTGCTGGATTCTGAGGATACAAATAAATTTACTGAAACAACAGTCAATGACAAGGAGTTCATTTTTTAATGCACAAAATTATAAGATTTCAGATTTGTATAGAAATGGTAGAGGCTGTCTATTCGAGCCCATACATGAAGTCAGAATTTCATTACACAAATTTTGAAGGTAGATATTCAACCTCCAAATGTATTCAGTAAAATTCAACTGTTCACCTAGCGAAGCAGCACAATCTACTTTTTATGGCATGAGTTGTTTTATTTTTTTTAATTTATTCGGAGTCAAAATTCTAATTCTATAACTTCACCTCATTAGTCTACACAGATACTTTCCATCCTGTGTTAAACAGTACAAAAAGCTCTTCTAAATAAGAACCTTTTAGTTATTTGAGAACAAACTCAATGTTACAGAAGTTAATTAGAACCTAACATCATAACTACATTTGTTTATTTATTTATTATACAATATTTATCTATTATCTATTTATTATACAATACAAAAGTTTTTACATGCTCACAAACTTTTAAAGTGATATATGTAGTCCTTTTGCTGCAATAAATTGTTTTATGTCATTTGGCATCTATTTCACACTATTTAAAACATTTTAAAATTAATCTCCAAAAAAATGAAACACTTTTCCAAATCTAGTTTTGACTTATCCTATAGTTTTCCAATTGGTTTAAGTCAGACAAGTTCCTAAGTAACTGGAATATGTATATGCCTATTGTTTGTATTAATGCACTAATCTTTCATGATATGTGGCATAGGGAAAGACCAGTCTGCCATATTCCATTTTTAAAAATTTATATAATAAGTCTCAGCACTCTTTGGAAATTTCTCAGGGTTGATATCCCCCATCTCCCATCATGAACACTAAAGAAGTCATCCTAAGAAGTGGTCAGTTTTTATAAGTTGGCACTCACCGAGTTTCATGGGGCTTTCTCCCCCTTCCCTTTTTCTTCCTCCTCTTTATTTCGTTATTGTTCCTCTCCATTCTCTCCCCGGAATGACTTTATCTAGATTAGGACACACCAGACAATGACAGTTGGTGCTTTGAGTGGTTAATGAACTGGAAGGTTTGTGAGCATTTTAGAGATTCCTATCCCATCAAGTTAGAGAAGGCAGCAGAGCTGCCCCCAGATAGAACTATGTGCTAGGTTCACATGCACATGGGACTATATATGCTGAAACTTTTAAATTTTGCAAAGGAAAGCAATGATTTTTTCTCATCTTCAGTCCTTCATAGAAAGTTCATAGGCTTTTCTCAAGTCCCTGTGTACTGGGAATGCATTGTGAGCTATAGGTTATGTCTGGCGAGCTTTCAGATCATGGAATTCCTGCTTTGGGGGCATTAGCTTGGCCAACTTGCTTACATCTTATTTTATGAGAAAATTATATAAATAGCAATTGAGAATTTTATGAAGAACTTAAGAAAAAAGTTGTGGAGAGAAACTGAAGAAGACAAATGTAGAGGGGACGAATAGCATCAGAATTCCTTATTGCAATTACTTTAAATGTGGTATTACAAAAAAAAAAAGAACAAAACACTTGAGAAAAGAATAAAGAGTTAATCACTGTTATGTTAAGGGTTTGAAGTGACTTAAGTTGTGACATTGATCATTGCCATAATATTGGAATTAGTTATATATTTATTGATCTTATAATTGCTATTTGATTAAAATTTATTTAAATTGTTGAAAAATTGATTAACAGTTTATAAGTATTTATTAAATGTTTGCTATGTGCCAAGCCCTAGACTAAATAAAAACTAGGGATGAATATAAGGAAAAGAAAGGTAGCTCCTTCCCTGAAGAGGCTTACAATCTAATGGGGAAATACATCAACCAAGAGATGAGGATAGAAGAAGATGGGGAAGGTACTGAGCTGGAGAAAGGATGGAGAGAAATGAAAGAAGTTCACAACAAATGCAACAAATATGAGGATATTTCTGCCTTGCGCCCCTTTCCTTAAAATGAGTTAAACACTCTGCCCCTTAAGGTAATGGATAGAAATGAGGTATAAGTATGAGAGCAGATTGGATCATAAATCACTTAATTATTTAATTATAGATAAGTAGGAATAATTGATATGGAGCAATAATATTTCTCTGTGTCATTAAATAATAGATTTTATAAATGAGGGAGGGAACTTTGGCATATTAATTAGTCAAAAACAGATGACAAATTTATTAATAAGAAATGAATTGTCCATTATATCTCTAACTTTCCATTGATCTTGGGAGCATAAAAATTAAATATGTAAAAATAACCTACGGAGCAAGCTGCAGTCCTTTTTGGTTAGACAGCCAAATTTCGTTAGACCCCTTTGCTCAATTAAATCTCCTAAGCATAAAGGTTTCATTGTGTTTCGTTCAAACTTACTATAAAAGTATGTCAATATATTTATCAAAGTTCATCATTCTTTCATTGGGGACAAGATTTTATTATGTACTGGAAGGAAAAAATAATTTAAAAAAACAAAGAATTCAATAGTTTACAGTCTAAGGAAGAGGACCAAGATTTATTCTTACAATGACTTTGGTATGACCTTAAATGAGAAAAAATACAAGGTTTCAATCAGCAAAAAATATGTTCCTCCCCACTCCAAACAGCAATACTGCAGCCATTTAACTATCTTGCCAAAAAGAGAAAGAAAAATAAAAAAAAAAAGAAAATGAGAAACAAGGAGATTTCACTCCCACAAAACAATGGTAGGAACTTAAAAAATTGTCTTCCAATTCCTCTTTCTCCATCAAAAAGCCTATGCCACTCTGTAAAAAGATTGAAAATAATCTCTTTATTTTCAAGTTTCCTCTTAAAGGAGTTGTTTAGTTTTTGAAGTTAATAATACTGCTTGTCATTTCCTTCTCTAGCTTGTTCAATTGATGAGGAAACTGAGGCAAGCAGTTAAATGACTTGCCTGGAATCATAAAGCTAGTAAGTATCTGAGACTTGATTTGAATTAAGGAAGACAAGGTTGATTCCAAGCCTATTGCTCTATTCATTGTGCCAAATAAAAGCATATGATGTTTATTAATTTTCTAAAATAATTTATACACCACTGGTATTAGGTTCCAACTTCTATCATTCTCTATGTCTAAATTCAAAATCTCTGGTCATTCGTGCCTACTTCTCCACATCTCACTTGCTTACCTTGATTTCTATGTCTCCCACACACAAGCCTTTCCTGTAAGCTAAACATTAGTGTGTGTATTCATCCTTCGTTGTCGAAGAAGACCATGGCATCAGAGAAATAATGGCATGACTAGCACCTGACTTGGCTGTGAGTGAGGGAGAGCTGTGCAAATCACCAGCTTCACTTCTCCTCCAGAGTCATCTGAATTCAGTGACAAAATATTCATCAGGATGACTGGAGATGACCTAGGATGAGTAAATTGGGTTAAGTGATTTGCCCAATGTCACACAGCTAGTGAGTGTCAAGTGTCTAAGGTGGGATTTGAACTCAGGTCCTCCTGACTCTTGCATTGGTGCTCTATCCACTGTACCACATAGCTGCTCCTACTCTAGAAAGCATGCTCTTAGTCAAAGTCTGCAATCCTCTCAGAACTTGGAGAAAGTTGGAAAGAAATCCTGTCAGCAAGGAGCTCCAACCCTTATTCTCCTTATTCCTATTTCAGATTTTTCAGAGGAACTTCAAAAAGTGTATTTTTTATGTTAGAATATTAATCAGCAAATCAATGAATACATAAACAAATGAACAAACTGGAGAAATAAAAATATAGAAAATTAATGCATAGATGATGGATATGATAGACAATTGACAATAATGTCTATCCTCCTCAGTTTCTACACTTTGGATGACCAAATGAAATAATTTATGTAAACATAAATCACAGCTAATTGAATTTTTATGCATATTAATATAAATATAGTTACCAGAGTAAAAGAGGCAATAATATTGCAGTAATTTTGCCCTATCGAATCACATTTGAAATACTGTGTTTGGTCTAAGTGTCGTATTTTAGAAGAAATATTGACAAGGTGGAACATTTCCAGACAAAAGTGACTTGAATAGCGAGTGTACTCAAAATTCTACCATAGGAGATCTGTTGAAGAAACAATAAATGTTTAGCCTGAGGAAAGAAGACTTACAGAGTAACATGATAGCTGTCTTCATGCATTTGAAGGCCTGTCATGTAAGTGTAATATAAATGTCAGTTATCATAAGGTGTTATTTTTTTCTTGAATTCAGAAGGAAGAATTAGGAGCAATAGGTGAAAGTCATAAAAAGAAGATATTTATTCAATATCTCAATATTACTGTTTTAATACCTAAAATTACAGTTATCCAAATATGCTGCTTGGTGATGTAGTGAGTTCCCTGCTTTTGGAGGTGTATAAGCGATAGCTATCGCAATATGCTTAACAGCATGTCACAGTAGAATTCTTATTAAGGTGCACTTTCTTTAATATGTTATTGGGCCAGTCACAAAATTATAAATCTTGATGTTTTAAGAAAATATTAGAGTCAATCTTTTCCCTTCATTCAAGGCATTCAAGGTATTATTCTTGTTTTATAGTCTTTGCTATTCTTTAAAGTTCAATTAAATATATCTTCACAAAGCCTTTCCTGTGCCTAGGGCTGATAAGAACTTAGGATCACACATGTCAAAGGATGATAAGATGCAGCATTGGAAGATACTTTAGAGATCACCCCATCTATTTCCCTGATTTTATGGGCAAAAACATTAATTCTCAGGAGAGACAGATGGCTCCAGTGAAGTGTTGCAAGTGGTAAAGCCAGGATTTGATGCCTGGCCCTCTGAATATACTTTTCTATGTTTGACTTTTCAACTCTTTAATAAAATTTCCATACAGCATTGTGTACTTTATTTGAGTCTCTGTCTCATCCTTTTAGAACTACGTTCCATTACAGCCCGTGATTTGTCTCATCTAAGTTTGGTGTTTGTTCTTTGTTTTGTTTTGTTTTCCCCACAGTATATATCAGAGTGTTCTGCCAACATTTGTTTGAGTAAAGTAATTAATATAGAAACTGAAGAAAATGGATGGTATAACTTACCCAAGGTCACACAACCAATATGTCAGAATGCCTCTGAACTTCAATTTTCTGATCATTCAAATGAAAAGAAAAGATTGAAGTAAGAGACAATTAAATGTATTTCCAACTAAAAATGTATAGTTCTATATGATTCTATTGAAGACAAGTTTAACTTGGGAGTCAGAGCTGGTGCATTTATATAAACCTCTCCCAATTGATTGAATGATTACTCAGTTATGTGTGTGGCTGCCTGAGAGATGGAGTCTGGAAGAATTTGAAAGGTGAGAGATCATCTGGCTTTTGACTTTGAGAAAAGATACTTTAGAAAGCCCCTTCCAGAGAGAGAGAGAGAGAGAGAGAGAGAGAGAGAGAGAGAGAGAGAGAGAAGATATTAGGAAGGAAATAGCAGATTTTTGGAGAAGCTGACACCTTAATGTTCTCTTGATTTCCAGCTTGGCTCCCTAGAGACTTGAGGGAATCCACACATGGGTTAGATTAAAAGTTTTTTGTTGAGGTGAGGTGCATTTTTCCCAGTGGGCATATTGTAATCTGTATGGCTTTTCAGATCTCTGTTTTACATCTGCTTGGGTAAATGGGTGTATTAACTATTTACTATTTACTATGTCATTTGTATAACTAGTCTGTGGAGGAATGAGAGGATAGAGAATTAAGGCATCAAAAAATAGCTTGAAAAAGTCCTTCTCCTTTAAGGGATGGTCACCCAGAAGCTAGTTTGAAGCCAAGAAATCATTTCCCTTAGGTTACCAGTGTCCAAGGGGTAGCAATAGAATAGACATAATTTTAGTTTTGTACTAGCTCTCTGAAGACAGCAGAGTCTTCAGCCTCATGTTTGGAGCCACTATCAGCACCATCTATCTATTCACATCACCCTGTATCCAAATTTAGACAACCTCAGATGTTTATATAAGCATAATGGAAATGGAAAACATGTGCAACCTAAATAAGCACGTTTTATTTTAATCATTTAAATAAACTTTTCCTACTTAAACAAAATAAGAATAGATTATCCAAATTATGAAATTAAAAGTGACTCTATAAAGAAACTAGTATCAGAATTCCTACAAATATTGGACCTACTATGTATATTTGACTACTATTTCATATGAAACCAATTCTGTGAAAGTGGGAGGGTATAAGAAGAGATTTGAAATGACTCATTGTTGCCAACTAATCAGCAGAGAAAATGAAATTCTTATAAAACTTTCAGTGAAAGGAGAAATGACTAATTTCATTAAAAAGAATTAAAATTTGATTTGGGATCCTTTCCAAATCAGAGAAAATATTGAAAATTTAGACAGATTGAAAAAATTTTCACTCTGAAGCAATGTGATGATGTTAGATGTTATTGTGACCCTGAATATTTTATTATTTTTTAACCCAAAAGGTAGGTTCCATTCTTCACTTAAAGATAACTTTTGCCTTTCTAGCAGTAGCTAGTGGTTAATATCACTCGAATATAAATATAATGGTCTCTTAACAATTTCCTTAGAAGCTTGAAACTTCTACAATAATGACTGGATTTAAAAAAATCTTTCAGATATTTATAAGATAATCTGCAATTTTCATTGGGTTAACATTTCCTAAAAAAGTAAAAAATGCCAGTGCTGATACACTAAACCTGTGGGAAATATGGTGTTAGATTCCCATGACCACCCAAAACTATAATCTTTTGCGAGAGATCACTGCATTCAACTTTTTTTATAATGAAACATTAATTCTTACAATATGCACCTTTCCTAACACAGCATGAAATAACCAATGAAATACAGGACAGGAGAGAAAAGGAAGGAGAAGGGCAGGGATGGGGATGTAGGAAAGAACCCCCTAGGTTAAAAAAAAGGAAATGGGCAACTGGACATCTCAAATCTCCCATCTTCCTCTACAGTACAACTGTTCTTTGATGAAAATCACAAAGCTGGGGTGAGTTCTCATTTTTTTCTCTCAACTCTGACGTCCAAGAAATTGAAAGGAAATCCTTTGCTGGGTTTCAGTTTGTACAGTCCTCCTTATAAGTATGTGAACAAAGCAAAGGTAAATTGGCATTAAACTTGAGACTTCTGTCAGTGATGAAATCTGCAACCCTGATATCTCTAGTCAGCCTGTCAGTTGGGCCGAAAGTCACTTCAGATATTCTGGCTGGAAGTTTATCTGCCACATTTATTTTCCCATTAAGCCACAAATAGGGATTTACATACTTTCCCTTAGAGCCCAAAGGATTTGTGCCACACTTTGAGGGCAAAATTACAACACAGAATTTGAGTTTTAAAGGCAAACAATGAAAATATGCAATGAATACACAGGGTGGGGTGAACATGACAATTGAAGTCCCTAATAAGATACCAGTTTCTGCATTATGTATAACATCTCTCATTTTTTTTTTGTTTGCTTGAACATTCCTCCAATGATTTGGTTGCCAACTTAAAGTTAAAATACATTTCCTTATTTTCACAAGTGCTTGAAGTGAATTGAAAAAATTCTCAGTTTTGAGAATTGACCGCATATTATACATTGAACTTTACATTTTGAAAAAAGAATCATAATATAAATAGAAAAGTTTTTGACATATAGTTGATTTTATAACAATGCCTAAAATAAATAAAATTTACACCACTTATAATTGCTATTTCCATTTTAACTCTAACATATCTTAATATAATGAGTTTGGTGAAAGTCTTTTGAAAATTTAAAACACATAGCCTATGCAGAAATTTTCATTTGATTGAGGTCTACCTTGCAGAATATATTTTTCACATATATACTTTTATGCAGTGTGAAAAATGAGACTTAGGTTTCCCGGAGTAACCTTCATCCAAAGACCTGCTTTAAGTTCAGTATTTCTTCTGAAATGCTTTGCTGATAATGAGGCTGCGTTGATTCTCCTTATCCTGGTCAGCTCCATCTAGATTTAGGGAAGCCCTTCACGTTCTATGTAGGCTTGAGTGTAGACAGATTATTTTATGTATTTAAGCCAAATCTAGAGATAGTTGGATAAAATAGTTATTCCCTCTGTCTAGAGGCAAAATGATCATGGGGCGACAGCCTCTGTTGAAAATATGTATAAGGTGTGTACCTTAACACCAAAGTGAGCTCAGTATCAGCCTGGGTTCTATGCATGTATGGTGGCCACTTTGAGAGAAATAAACATGAATAGAACTCAATCTTGTTACTCTCTTCTTGACCAAACTCTGTAGATTGAAAGCCCGTGCATGATTTATGTAGATATGAATGTGTAGATATACACACATATACATTCATTCAAAAAAATGAAATTATGCAGAAATACAGATGATTTCCAATTTAAAGATAAATTGATAGATCTTTTCATTTTTGTATAAGCTACACATTGTTTTAATTATTTTGCTGTCATTTTTATTATTTACACTACAACTGTCATTGCATATATTGTCCTGCTAAAGGTTGTGCTTACTTTACCAAATTTTTTACAAATCTTCACTTGCTTTTTTGTTTTTCTCAAAATCATTATTTCTTGTAGCATAATGATGTTGCATTATATTTATGGGTATCTAATTAGTTTCCAGATAACTTCCTGTTACAAAAGATGGTATTAAAATTATTTGGGAGATTGAGGCATTTGAAGGGATACACATAGATGGAGGTAATGAATATTAATTATGTGATGATAAAAAAACTAAGGAATGTGAAGGGAAAAGAGGAAAGGAGGAGGCATAAAAGGGCAAATTACATGACTTGAACAGGCACAGTAACATATTATAGTAGAAGGAAAGAAGGGAGGGTGATGAGCATTGTTTGAGCTGTACTGTTATCTGATTTGTTTCTAGGAGGAAATAACATATTTAGTTAAGTATAGAAATCTAACTTGCCTTATAGTCAGTAGAGGAGAAGGGGGAAAGAAAAAGGAGGGGTTGGTTAGAAGGGAGGAAAAATGTAATAAGGGAGGTGGAGCCAAGGTGGAATAACAGCATAGACTTCCTAGAGTTCTTCCCCCAAGCCCAGCCAAATACCTGTAAAAAATGACTCTAAACAAATTCTGGAGCTGCAGAACCCACAGAATGACAGAGTGAACCAAATCTTCAGTGCAAGACAGCCAGGAAGGTTGCCAGGAAGTGCCTATCCACCATGCTGGGCACAGAGCTCAATTCAGCTTTGGCTTCACTGGCCCCAGTGGGAACCTGATTAAGCCCAGGGCAGCTGAATCTCACCCACCTATGGAAGTTTAAAGACTTCACAAACACAAAACTCTAAGGACAAACTGGAAGGTTATCACAAAAAAACCTGGGGTAGCTGTATGAGAGTGTAGAATATGGTTCAGCCCCAGTCCCAGGGAGGCAGAGGTAGGAGGGAGTGGAGGAACCTGCAGCAGGCATAGCAGCAGCAGGAGAAACTGAAGCAAGTGTTCCTGGAACTCTAGGCCCAAAAATGTTGGAGGAATTGAGCAGCTGACAGCACACTCCCCACTGGAAGCAGAGAACTACCTTGACAAAGAGTTGAAAAGTATACTAAATAACTAAGGAAATAAATGAAAACCAGAAAAAGAATCAGATTATAGAATCCTACTTTGGTGACAAGGAAGACCAAACTATGCAAACAGAAGACAACAAAGTCAAAGCTCCTACCTCCAAAGCATCCAAGAAAAAATATTAATTGGTCTCAGGCCATGGAAAAAGCTAATAAAAGTTTTTGAAAATCAAGTAAGAGAAATGGAACAAAAATTGGGAAGAAAAATGAGAGTGATATGAGAAAAATCATGAAAAATGCATCAACTGCTTACTACAAGAGACATCCAAAAATGCTGAAAAAAATAGCACTTAAAAAACATAGACTAACTGAAATGACAAAAGAGACACAAAAAGCCAATGAGGAGAAGCATGTCTTAAAAAAGCAGAACTGACCAGATGGAAAAGGAGGTCCAAAAGCTCACTGAAGAAAAACACTTCCATAAAGAAAAGAATTGAACAGATTGAAGCTAATGGTCTTATTAAAAATAAATAACTTATAAAGCAACATCAAAGGAATAAAAAAAAAATAGTAGACAATGTGAAACATCTCATTGGAAAAACAACTTACCTGGGAATAGATACAGTAGAGCAAATGTAGAAATTATTCTACTACCTGAAAGTCATGATCAAAAAAGAGCACAGACAACATCTTTCAAGAAATTATAAGTAAAACTGCCCTGATATTGTAGAACCAGGGGGTAAAATAGATATTGAAAGAATGCATGATGACCTCCTTTAATAGATCCCAAAAGGAAAACTAGGAATGTTGCAGCCAAATTTCAGAGCTCTCAGGTCAAGGAGAAGATATTGCAAACAGCCAGAAACAATTCGAGTGTTATGGAAATAAAATCGGATAACACAAGACTAAGAAGCTTCTACATTAAGTTATCACAGGGCTTGGAATATGATATGCCAGATTTCAAAGTAGTTGGGATCAAAACCAAGAATCTCCCATCTAGTAAAACTGAGTATAAACGTCAGGGGCAGAAATGATTATTCAATGAAAGAGAGGACTTTCAAGCATTCTTGATGAAAAGACCAGAGCTGAATACAAAATTTGACTTTCAAACACAAGAATCAAGAGAAGCATGAAAAAGTAAACAGAAAAGGGAAAAACTAAGGGACTTACTAAACTTGAAGTGTTTACAATTCTGCATGGAAGGATAATATTTGCAACTCTTGAAACTTTTCTCAGTATTAGGGTAGCTGGAGGGATTATAAACATATAGAAAGAAGGCACAGGGTGATTTGAATAGGAAGGGATGATATATAAAGAAATAACATTACAGAGAGAGGAATATATTGGGAGGAGAAAGGCAAAAATTGAATGGGGCAAATTATTTCTTACATAATAGAGGCAACAAAAAGCCTCTTCAATAGATGAAAAAAGACGGGAAGTGAGAAGGAAAAGGTGAACCTTACTCTCATCAAATTTGGCATAAGGAGGGAATAAGATGCACACATACTTTGCTATGAAAATCTCTCTTATACTGTAGGAAATTAGGGGAGAAGGGGATAAGTGAGGTGGGGGATAATAGAAGGGAGGGCAAATGGGAGCAGGAGATAAGTAGAAGCAAATATTTTTCAGGAGGAATAGGGTCAAAAGAGGAAGTAGAATAAATGGGGGACAGGATAGAATGGAAGGAAATATAGTGTTTCACTATATGACTTTTAAGGAAGTGTTTTGCATAATTACACATGCGTAATACATATCTAATTGTTTGCTTTCTTACTAGGGATGGGTGAGGAGGGAGGAAGGGAGAGAAGGTGGAACTCAAAGTTTTAAAAAAGAATGTTAAAAATTGTTTTTACATGCAACTGGGAAATAAGATATACAGGCAATGGTATACAGAAATCTATCTTTCCCTGCAAAAAAATAGACGGGATGGGAATCAGGTAAGGAAGGAGTGTCATAGAAGAAGGACAGATTGGGAGAAGGGGATAACCAGAATGCACGCTGTCTTAGAGTGGGTAGAGGGGAGAGATGAGGAGAAAATTTGTAATTCAAACGCTTACGGAAATGAATGGTGAAAAATAAAAATAAACAAATATTATTTTAAAAAGAACGTAGTAGGTGAAAAGGAAAAGAAAAGGGAAGGGAGCTAATAGAAAAGAAGGAAGATTGAGGGGTGTAGTGGTCAAAAGTAAATTTTTTTGAAGAGGGGAAGGGAGAAAGGAGAAATAAAAGCACAAATACTGGAGGGTTGCAAGGTATAGGGTGGAGAGAAACTCACAGAGAGTAATCATATATGAATATGTGAATATGAATGGCATGAATCCTACCTTAAAATAGAGGCAGATAGAAAAATGGATTAAAAACCAAAATACTGCAATATGTTGCATGAAATAAATTCATTTGAAGCAGTGGAATACACACAGAGTAAAGGTAAAAGAATGGAGCAGAATATATTATGCTTCAGCAGATGTAAAAAAAAAAGTAGAGGTAGAAATCGTGATCTGAGGCAAAGCAAAAGCAGAAATAGATCTAATCAAAAGGGATAGGGAAGGAAACTATATCTTACTAAAAGGCACCATAGACAATGAAGCAATATCATTATTAAACATATATTCACCAAGTGGAATAGAATCCAAATTCTTAGATGAGAAATTAAGAGAGTTACAGGGAGAAATAGACAGCAAAACTATACTAGTTGGGGACCTCAAGTATCCCTTCCCCACAATTTGATAAATCTAACCTAAAAATAAACAAATATGCAGTTGAGAAGGTGAATATAATTCTGGAAAAATGAGATATAATAGAACTATGGAAAAAAAATAAATGGGGATGAAAAGTATTATACCTTTTTCTCAGTGGTACATGGAATATACACAAAAATTGACCATGTACTAGGGCATAAAAACCTCAAAATCCAGTACAGAAAGGCAGAAATAGTCAAAGTATCCTTTTCAGGTCATAATGCAATTAAAATTATTTGTAATAAAGGATCATGGAAAGACAGATAAAAAGTTAATTGGAAACTAAATAATTTAGTCCTAAAGAATGAGTAGGTGCAACAACAAAATATAAATACTAACAATAACTTCATACAGGAGAACGACAATAATGAGACAACCTACCAAACTTTTGGGATGCAGGAAAATCATCTCTCAGGGGAAGTTTTAAATCTTTGAATACTTATGCAAATAAAATGGAGAAATAGAGGATCAATGCATTGGGTTTGGAACTGAAAAACTTAGAAAAAGAACAAATTGAATATTCAGATTTAAATACCAAATTGGAAATACTGAAAACCAAAGGAGATATTAATAAAATTGATATGAAGAAAATTATCGAATTAATAAATGAAACTGAGAACTGGTGTTTTGAATGAAAAAAATTGGTAAAGTTTGGTCAATTTGATTTAAAAAAAAAAGAAAGGAGAAAACCAATTTACTAGTATCAAAATTGAAAAGGGTGAATTCACCTCCAATGAAAAAGAAATTAAAAAAATAATTAGAAATTATTTTCCCAAAAGTAGTCCATAAATTTGAAAATTGTACTGACATTGGTAAATATTTATAAAAATATGAATTGCCTAGATTGACCCAAGAGGAGGTAAAATATTTAAATAACCCCATCTCAGATAAAGAACTTAAACAAGTCATCAGTGTCCTACTTAGGAAAAAAATGTCCAAGTCCAGATGGATTTGCAAGTGAATTCTATCAAATATTTAATGAACAATTAATTCTCATACTATGCAGAAAATTTGGAAAAATTGTTGAAGGAGTCCTACTAAATTCTTTTTATGATACCTAAACCAGGAAGAAACAAAACACAGAAAGAAAATTGTAGACCATTTTCCTTAATGAATATATATGTAAAAATTTAAGTAATATTTTACCCAAAAGATTATAGAAACTTGATATGAGTATAAGATACTTTGATGAGGTAATGTTTATACCAGGAATGCATGAATGGCTCAATATTAGGAAAATTAACACTTTTAGTTTAACATAATTAATTATATCAGCAATACAAGAAACAGAAGCCATATGATTATCTTAGTAGATGCAGGAAAAGCTTTTGACAAAATCAACACCCACTGCTATTGAAAACATTGGGGAGCATAGGATTAAATGGAGCTTTCCTTAAAGTAATAAGTAGTATCTATCTAAAACCATCAGCAAATACTATACAAAATGGAGACAAGCTAGATGCATTTCTAATAAGATTGGAGGAGAAACAAAGATGTTCATTATCACCACTGTTATCATACTAGAAATGTTAGTTTTATAAATAAGAGGAGAAAAATAAATTGAAGGAATTAGAAACTAAGATGTCACTCAATGATATGACTATTCTTGGACATCAAATAAAAAAAAACACTTGAAATATTAAACAACTTTAGCTAAGTTGCAAGATGCAAAATAAACCCACATAATTCATCTGCATTTCTATATATTACTAACAAAGTCCAACATCAGGAGACAGAAAGAGAAATCCCATATTGTCGTCACTAAAAAATATTTGAGAGCTTACCTGCCAAAACAAACCTAGGGACTATATGAAGACAACTGCAAAACACTTTTTGCACCAATAAATTTAGATTTAAATAATTGGAAAATCACCAGTTGCTCAGGAATAGTCAAAGCTAATGTAATAAAAATAACAATTTTACCTAAATTAATTTACTTATGTAGTGCTATACAAATCCAACTACCAAAAATTATTTCAAAGAGCTAGAAAAAATAACATCAAAATTCATCTGCAAAAACATGGAAGTTCCATAATATCAAGACAATTAATAAAAATAAATGCTAGGAAGGTGACTTAGCCATACCATATCTTATCTTATATTCTAAAGGAGCAATCATCAAAGCCACTTGGTACTGGCTAAGAAATAGAGCAGTAGACCAGGGCAATCAGTTAGGTCACAAGGCACAGTAGTCAGTGATTATAGCAGTCTACTCCCAAGGACTCCAGCTTCTGGGATAACAACTCAGTGTTTAACAAAAACTTCTGAGAAAAGTGGAAAATAGTGTGACAGAAACTGGGCATAGACCAACTCCAGACACCAGAATAAAGTCCAAAAGGGTACCCGATTTAGGTATAAAGACTGATACTATAAACAAAATAGGGGAGCAAGGAATACTTTCTTTGTCAGATTTAGCGAGAATTGAGGAATTTATGATCAAACAAGAGACAGAAAACATTATAAAATGCAAAATTCATAACTTTGATTACAAACAAAGGCAATGCTACCTACATTAGGAGGGAAGCAGAAGACTGGGACAGAGTTTTTTTTTTTTTTCTTTACAATTGATGTCCTTAATAAAGGCCTCATTCCAAAATATAGAGAACTGAGTCAAATTTACAAGAAAATAAGTCATTCTTCAATCCACAAATGATCAAAGGATATAAACAGGAAATTTTCAGAGGAAGAAATTAAAGCTATCTATAGTCATATGAAAACAAATGCTCTAAATCATTATTGATCAGAGAAATATAAATCAACACAACTCTGAGATACCACATCATACCTTGACTAACATGACAAAACAGGAAAATAATAAATTTTGGAAAAGATGTGACAGAGTTGGAACACTAATTCATTGTTGGTGGAGGTATGAACTGATCCACTATTCCGGAGAGCAATTTGGAACAATGCTCAAAGGGCTATAAAAATGTTCATACTCTTTGACCCAGCAATATCATTTCTAGGACTGTATCCCAAAGGGATCTTAAAAATAGGAAAAAAGACACACAGACACAAAAATATCTTTTTGTGGCCAAGAAGTGGAAATTGAAGAGATGCACATCAATTGGGGAATGGCTGAATAACTTGTGGTATATGCATATAATGGAATACTAGTATGCTATGAGAAATGATGAACAGGCAGACTTCAGAAAAACCTCGAAGGACTTATATGAATTGATGTTGAGTGAAGTGAGCAGAGTCAGAAGAATATTACACACTGTGACAGCCATAGTGTATGAGGACTGTTTTTGACAGACTTAGCCCTTCACAGCAATGCAAGGACCTAAAAGGACAAATGGAGAAAAATACCATTCACATCCAAAGAAAGATCTATGCAGTCAGAAGGCAGAATGGAGCAGACCATTTTGTCTTTTGCTCTGTTTTGTTTTAATTTTTTTTTTTTACTCATGGTTTCTCCCATTCATTTTAATTCTTGTATTCCAGATGACTAATGTGAAAATGTGTTTAAAAGAAATGTATGTGTAGCTCCCATCTAAGATTGCATGCCGTCTTGAGGAGAGAGGTGGAGAAAATTTGGAAATTTTGGAAGTGATTTTTGAAAACTGAAAGCGAATTAACAAATTTGGAAAAATGATTTGTCTTTCATAGAGATCTCACATATAGGATTTTCCTTATCTTCGTCCTCATTGGAGCATATGCCTACAAGGGAGATCCTGGAACAAAAGGTATATAGTTGATCATGTTTCCCTGAAGTTAGCTCATCAGATGTAATTTCATCATTTCAGAGATTGAGCAAACTGGATACTCACCAACTCCTCAGCAATTTCAATAGCCTCTCTCCTCTGATTGGAAGGCTGTAAGACAGAGAAATGAATTCCTCCCAATTCCTTTCTTCATAGAGGACCCAGACTTTTCCAGCAAATTGCATTTACCATTAGCTACTCTGCTTGGTTTTGACTCCATAAACACTATGGGAAAAAATAAAAATAACTTCCACTTTCTCAGTACCCTTTGATGCCTCCATTCCTGTTCAAGATCCTTTTCTGCATTGTCTTCTTTTTTTGGATTGTTAATTTCTTAAGAGCGGGTTTATCTTTTAATTATTTGCATTATTATCACTTGAGACAATTAGATGGCTAAGTAAATAGAGCACTGGGCATGTATTCAGGAAAACTTGAATTCAAATTAAATATTTACTAACTGTTTGACCCTGGGCACATCACTTAACCTCTATTTGCCTTAATCCACTAGAAAAGGAAATGGCAAACCACTCCAGCATGTTTGCCAAGAAAATTCTATGGATAGTATGGTTCATGGGGGTCAAAAAGAATCAGAAACAATTAATTAACAAAGCATCATCATTTACCACATTGCATGACTACTGCCTGTTCAGTTCAGTTTTTTTCTTCTTTCCATTTAAGTTGCTGTAGTCACTGTGCATATTGCTTTCCTGCTTGTGTTCCCTTCACTATACCTGAGTTCATACAATTTTTTTCCTTGCTTCTCTGTTTTCATCACAATCACCATTTCTTATAGTAAAGTGACATTATATTCCATTTATAGGCCACATTGACTAACGTCAATTTAGACACCTTCATATAGTTCTAAATTCTTTACCAGGATGGTTTTTAAAATGGACAACTCTACCCAAAATGCCTATATGGCTGTGTCTATCTTTCCCTCTAGCAATGAGGAAATTATAGAGAAAATACTTTTTTTCATCATCTTCAATTTGCTGGATGGAAAATAAAATCTGAGAATTGTTCTGGTTTTCCTTTTTCTTAGTATTAGTGAGTTTGAGCATTCATCTATATGATTATTAATAATTTGCAGTCTTATAAAAAATAATTTCATCATCACATTTAACAGTTAATTTATGAAGCATAGCCTATCATCTGAATTATATCTGATGCATTGGGTATGGTTTAGTTCCTTACATATCTTGAAAATCAGACACATCTCAGGGACATTTGATGCATCCCCCCCCTTAATTTTCAGATTCTCCTTTTTTTCCCTGGCTGTATCAATTTTGTTAATATAGTTTTTGTCTTAACATTTAGTCAAAGTTAGGTTGTTGTTTCCTCCTTTTGTGAATGTTTCTTTCCCTTTGGTTATAATTAATCCACTCCCTGTTCATAGTTATGAAAGTTACCTAAGTTACCTCTCTTTTAATATGTTTAAGCATTATGGATAGAGTCTATGATCTTTACTACTCAGATGACATATCCATTTTGATTTCTTTGTCATATTACCAAAAGAAGAGATTATTTATTGCTTAGGGATAATACAGTGGTTACTAAAATACACATGGTTCCCTTTTCTTCATTTCAGATGAAAAGATCTGAATTCTACAAAAAATTACTTAAATTCCAGTTAGGAAAATTACTTATACCTAGGAAGAATCTCAGCTCTTCATCTAGCTTTATATTTCTATCCACCTCTAGTGAAACTCTGGTCTCTTCATGGTTATGCAAAATCCATTTTATTAGCAACATTTGAGTAACAAAATGTAGATTATGGTGTCTGTAGAAAGGCAAATATAAGGAGGAAAAATTAGGGAAAGAGATCCTTTCTTGTTCACTCCAATGTTTCCTTTTTCTGTCATACCTTAATCTCTTCCTTATAAATTACTCAGAAGAATTTCCAGAGCAGGTTTAACCCTTACCAGACATATTTCTTATGTATGTGCCTAAGTACTATTGCAGTGTAAGTTTAAACTTATTCCCTCTATAGTTTCTGTATGTATTTATTGGAAGGAGTGAATCAGGTTTTTAAGAAAATATTTTTATTCTGTTATTTGAATGTAATAGTACCTATCTTCTGGGGATTCATGCAAATTTGGGGGACACTATGTCTTTCTCTTCTTCCTCCTCCCATTTTTCCTCTTTCTCTTCCTTCTCCTCCTTCTCCTCCTCCTTCTCCTTCTGCTTCTTCAGTTTCCTTCTTTTTCTTCTTTCCTTCCTCTAACATGCTTTCCCTTTCTTCTTGCTTCGTTTGTCACATGTGGTCTTTTTCTCCCCTGGGCCACTATACCATTCATTATATGTCAGTGTTGTGTCCATAGAAATATAATTTTTGGTCACTTATGTTTTGTAAGACATTGAAAGGTTTGGGAATATATTTTTAATTTCTATTTAATTTTTTAAATTATTTTGTTTTTTGAAAGCTGTGAAATTTTACTGCTATGGTTTTCATTTATCATTTTTTAAATGTAGCTCTGGAAAAAAAAAAGACTTAAAAAAAAGCCCATTGCGTTTTAAATTAAGCTATTTGAATATGCCTGTAAACCCAAGTTATCTGGCTTTCTTTGAATGGCTAATGATACACCCCAGCCCAAGCCTCATTGGCTCATTGCTTAGATTTTGAGGTCGTAGAATGATTGTAATGACCGTCTTTTTACTGGTGATGACTGAAGGAATCTCTGGAAGTGAAAATGAGTCTGACAACTTTATACAACTCTGCCTCACTTAAATCCAATTCACATGAAATTCAAGGTATCACTGTTCTGGTGTCATCGATCCTCTTTGAAAGAAAGATGGTTTCAGAAAAATCTGGGAAGGTTTATATTATCTCAGGCAAAGTGATGATGTGAGTACAATCAGGAGAACATTGTATACAGTAAGAGAAATATTACAAAGATAATCAGTTGTGAAGGAATTAGCTACCCTGATCAAGACAATGATCCAAGACAATTCCAGAGAGAGAACACGTACTGAGTGAAGCATTCCTTAAAAACAAACAAACAAAGAAACCTATTTTTATTGTTTTGTTTTGCTTACATTTTTTTGTAGCATGACTAATACGGAAATGTATTGCTTGATTTCACATAATTGACATCAAATTGTTTGCCTTCTCAAATAACAGGGAGGGATGGAAAGGAGGGAGAAAAATTTGAAACTCAGAGTTGTTTTTAAAAAGGTGTTAAATTTTGTTTACATGTAGTTGGGAGATTTTTACTGAAATAAACAAAAAAATAATTTAAATAATAGATGAGTGGAACTGGATCTGAATCCTTAAAAGGAAAAGCCCCTGGATTTTCCCACACAACCCTGATCCCTGGTATTCACCTGAGGCATCAGCCATGCCAATGATTCTTTTAACTATACTTTCATTGCTCCCCTTCCCCCAGCCTTCATTCTCTGTTACCTCTGACCAAGACCAACCTTGCTTTCTCTGTTACCTGTGAAACACTACAGCTATTTGTCATTCCTTAATTTCATCCAGATCCTTACAAGACTTTCTGTATAAAAATGTCCATTTTATGCCCCCCGCATTAGATTGCTCAGATTCTTAAAATCTTGTCCACTTCTATTGGTGAAACAGTAAACATGGTTACTTGGACTGAAGGAAGATTTGAATGGTCAAATTCTTTCCAGGCAGACTCACGAACTTTTTCCTTTTCATTTTGGTGTTCCCCAGGCCCCTAGAAAGCATTAGAACATAAAAATTGTGATTGGAAAATAGAGGAAAGTTTCTGCCTCTTTTAAAGAGCAGAATTATTGGGAACAGATTGAAATCATGGACAAGGATATGTTGGGAAATTTTGGCTAGGAGAAAGATCAATAACACGCGATTGATCTTAGAATAGAAATGAGTTGGTAACTTGAATTCTATAATATTCTTCTTTGGTAGTGGCAACTCCATTTCTCTCCTTCTTCCAGCCTTACTTTCCTGCCAGCATTACTTCTCTCTGTCTCTCTCTCTGTCTGTCTCTCTCTCTCTCTGTCTCTCTGTCTCTCTCTCTCTCTCTCCCTCCCTCCCTCCCCTCTCTCTCACCCCCTCCTTCTATCCCCCTTGCTCCCTATTTCTCTCTTTGTCTCTCTCTTTCTTGCTCCCTCCCTCTTCTTTCACTGACTGAAAATATTTATCGTCTTGCTATACAATTCTTAAATGCATATGGATTTCCTTTCTTTTCCATAATTTTTCCCTTGTCTTTTCCTGCCTCATTTTGTAAAGATTATTGTATATAATATTTTTTCTACTAAGCATCCTAAGTGAGTTAAAAAAATATCCTAAAAACTGTATGCTTGAAAGTCATGTTTAGAAGATCAAGTGTGACAAATGACCTGACCAAAAACATACCAAGGCCATAAGACAGAAAGAGTAATCCAGGAGTGTCAAAGTGCCATGGATCTTTTCTTAAGGGCACGATGCCAGGGAAAATGTACAGAGTGGACAGGTGATCAGGGATCTGTCTTTTAGTAAGCAATCAGATAGGATAACTCAATTTTTGGATAAGTAAACAGAAGCTTACTTTAGTTTAATGGATAAACTTTAGCATCCAGAAGGGGAAAAAATATATTTAAAAGATAGACAGGTTTATACATAACTGTGCCCCAGGAGGAAAGGGGATAGACAGAGGACTATAGATCTATTTCAAAATTGACAGGGAATGAGAAAATTTGTACAGAGGAATGAGACAGGTAGGGCAAACAGCATATAAAATATACATATGTATATTGAGCCATTTGTCACAGTTTCCACAAAAAGAGTTAACATAGTCTTCTCACACGTTACAATAATAAAAACATTTTAAATATTTTGCCAGATTTTAAAATGCATTTATATCCCTATGGCTTTTGGTCTAAGGTATTCTAAAGAAAAACCTAGAAGGATATTAATTTTTGTTTGTATTTAAATGACTTTTTCAAGTAGAAATAGATTTTTCTAGTGATAGATATTCTCAGTGGAAATATACCCTTGGCATAATATGTAAAGTCACATGACAGTTGGCAAGTGATTATGTCCATTTCAAATTTACTTTACCAAACCATTCTAATGAACATCATTGTGCCAAAAATGTATTTCCTCTTTCTCTGGTCTGAATTATTTATCTCTCCATATTCATACTTGCAATACTCTAAAACGTTTCTACTGGAAAACTATATTGTGTGGAAATTTGATATTTAAATCATACGTTAAGGTGGAAAATGAGGTATTTGTCTAGATTGTCAATGCTGAAAAGAATTATCAGGGACCTCCTTCTTAAATAATTTGAAAAAATGTAAGAATCATATTATAAAGAATGGGTGAGACAGTGGATATGAACCTTTCATAGGGAAAGGGGAAAGAAATAAGTATTTATGTAGTTCCTTCTTAGTTCCAGACATGGTATTACATGCTTTTACACATATCTGATTTGATTTTTATACAGATATGGAGTTGAGTTTATAAACAGACAAGACTGACAAACTTGTACCTTTTGAATATACTTATTAATACATGACTTGGTTTTTATCAATTTGGGATATCTTTAAAGAGATGATTAATGGATTCTTTCAATGACTGCTTTGCCCTCTGGTTCCGCAATCTCAAGCATTTTTCCATGATGATTTCTTGGTACATACTGTCAAGGTTTTTTTCTTTCATCATGACTTTCTGGTAGATCAATTAATTTTTAAATTTTCTCTCCTTAATCTATGATTCAGGTCAGTTGCTTCTCCAATGAGATATTTTATGTCTTCATTTTTTCATTCTTTTGATTTTGTTTAAATAATTCTTGAAGGGTCATTGAGATATTAGATTCTACTGGCCAAGTTCCAACTTTTAACACATTCTTTTCTTCAGTTAACTTTTGTATCTCCTTTTCCATATGGTTAATTTTACTTTTTAAGAAGTTGTATTCTTCAGTGATTTTTTTTTCCATGTCGTCAATTGCATTTTTAGGGAATTAATTTTTTTCTTCTACATCTCTAATTTGTATTTTTAAATCCTTCTTGAGCATTTCCAAGAATGCTTTTTAGGTTTGAGACCAATTCATATTCCCTTTTGTGGTTTCAGTTGTGGGAATATTGTTAGTGCTGTCCTCTTCTGAATTCATATTTTGATCTTCCCTGTCCCCATAGTAAGTATATATGATCTTTGCTTTTGTAGATTGCTTTTTGCTTGTTGTGACTGCTTTTTTTCCTTGTTTTTAAAGTGGAACTCTAATTTTGGAGCATAGGGGACTCTGTTCCAGGCTTTTTGTGCTGGGAGCTAGAGGCCTTGTCACTGGTTTTGCATACTGTGGCCTCTGGTTCTGTCAACATCATCATATAGTTTTTTTTTTTCCTTTTTTGTTAATATGGTCAATTATGCAGATAATTTTCTTAATATTTAACCAACCCTGCATTCTTGGTATAAATTCCACCTTATCATATGTATGATCCTTGTAAAATAGTGCACAATCTCCTTATTGGCATTTTATTGAAATGGTTTGTCTCAATATTTATTAGGGAAATCAGGATACAATTTTCTTTTATCTGTTTTATCTCTTCTCATTTAAGGTACCAGCAATTTATTTCTGTCACAAAAGGAATTTTTGGGAGTCCTTTGAGTATTTTTCAAACAGTTTTTATAGTTTCTTTTTATATTTGGTAGAATTCACTTGGGCATCCATTTGGTCTTGGTGGTGGTTTCTTAGAGAGTTTCTTGATGGATTTTTAGTTTCTTTTTCTAAAACAGAGTTAAGTATGCTACCTCCTCTTCTGTTAATATGGGCAACTTACATTTTTTTTTTTTTTGTAAATTTACACGCATTTCACTTAGACTGTGAGATATATTAGCATATAATTGGGCAAACTTTCCCCTAATCATTGTTTTATTTTCTTCTTTACTCGTGGTGAATTCATTCTTTTCATTTTTATTATTGGTAATTTTGTCTTCTTTTAAGAAAATCAACTTAATCAATGTTTTATCTATTTTAATGTGTTCCCTCCCCCTTAAAGTAAGTTCTCTTTTATTTCTTAGTAAAACTTCTTTGCTTAATTCTAATTTTATTAAACTGTCTTTGGTTTTCAGGATTTCCAATTGGATGGTTTTTTTTTTCAACTGAAGGAAATTATTCCTTTTAAATGTTTATTTATTTATTTTTAGTTGTCATCATTCATTTCCATGAAATTTTGATTTCCAAATTTTCTATCTCTCCCCTATCTCCACTCCAAAATGCCAAGCAGTATGATTATCCCTTCCACCAATTTGTCCTTCCCTTTAACCCCCTCCCTTCCCTTATGCCCATCTTCTCCCTTGTCTTGTAGGGTAAGATAAATTCCTATACCCCATTGTCTGTACTTCTTATCTCCCAGTTGTATGCAAAAACAATTCTCAACATTTCTTTCTAAAACTTTCAGTTCCAACTTCTCTTTCTTCCTCCCTCCCCACCCATCCCCACCGAGAAGGCAAGCAACTCAATGTAGGCTACATACGTGCAGTTTTGAAGATGACTTCCATAATAGTCATATTGTGTAAGACTATGTTTGACTCCATCCTATCCTGCCCCCCATTTCTTTTATTCTCTCTTTTGACTTTGTCCTTCCCCAAGAGTGTTTACTTCTGATTGCTCTCTGCTCCCATTTGTCCTCCTTTGTCATCCCCCCTACCCTGCTTATCTTCTTCTCCCCTACTTTCCTGTAGTGTAAGATAGGTTTTCATACTAAATTGAGTGTGCAAGTTATTCTTTTCTAAAGCCAAATGTGCTGAGATTAAGCTTGACTTTTTTCCTCTCACTTCCCCCCTGTTCTCCTACACTGAAAAAGCTTTTTCTTGCCTCTTTTAGGAGAGATAATTTACCCCATTCCATTTCTCCCCTTCACTTCCCAATATATTCCTTTCTCATCACTTAATTTTCTTATCTTAGGTATTATACTTTCCTATTCAACTCACCCTGTGCTCTCTGTATATATGTATGCATGTATATATATATATATATATATATATATATACACACACACACACACACACACACACACACACACACATATATATATATTTATAAAATAATAGTGTGTGTGTGTGTGTGTATAATCCCTCCAACTACTCAAATACTGAGAAAAATTTCAAGAGTTGCAAATATTATCTTTCCATATAGGAATGTAAACAGTCAAGTTCAGCAAATCCCTTATGATTTTTCTTTCCTGTTTACCTTTTCATACTTCTCTGGATTCTTGTGTTTGAAAATCACATTTTCTTTTCACTTCTGATCTTTGTATCAAGAATACTTAGAAGTCCTCTATTTCACTGAAAGACCATTTTTCCCCTGAAGTGTTATACTCAGTTTTTCTGGATAAGTGACTCTAGTTCCTTTGATTTCTGAAATATCCCTTAATGTGTAGAAGCTGCAAAATCTTGTGCCATCCTGATTGTATTTTCACAGCACTCAAATTGTTTCTTTCTAGCTGCCTGCAGCATTTTCTCCTTCACTTGGGGAGTCTGGAATTTGGCTATAATATTCCTAGGAGTTTCTCTTTTTGGATCCCATTCAGGAGGTGTTTGGTGGATTCTTTCAATATTCATTTTGCCCTCCGGTTCTAGAATATCAGGGCAGTTTTCCTTGACAATTTCATGAAAGATGATGTCTAGGTTCTTTTTTTTTTTTTTTTTTTTTTTTTTTTTTTTTTTTTGGTCATGGCTTTCAGGTTGTCCCATAACTTTTAAATTATCTCTCCTGAACCTATTTTCCATGCTAGTTGTTTTTCAAAAGAGAAATTTCACATTATCTTCCATTTTTTCATTTATTTTTTGGTTTTGTTTTGTCATTCCTTAGTTTCTCATAAGGTCATTGACTTCCATCTGTTCCATTCTAATTTTTAAACAGCTAATTTGTTCAATGAGTTTTTGAATCTCCTTTTCCATTTAGCTGATTCTGCTTTTTAAAGCATTCTTCTCCTCATTGACATTTTGGACCTCTTTTTTCAATTGAGTTACCCTGTTTTTAAAGGTGTTATTTTCTTCAGCATTTTTTGGGTCTCCTTTAGCAAGCTGTTGACTTGATTTTCATGATTTTCTTCCATCACTCTCATTTCTCTTCCCAACTTTTCCTCCACTTCACTTACTTGATTTTTAAAATTATTTTTGAGCTCTTCCATGGCTGGAGACCATTGCATATTTACTTTGGAGGTTATGGAAGACTTGACTTCCTCTGAAGGTATGCACTATTTTTCCTCATTGGAGATGTTGGAAGAAAATACCTGTTCACCAGGAAAGTAACCTTCTATAGTCTTATTTTTTCCCCTTTTTTGGGTATTTTCCCAGCCAGCTATTTGAATTTTGAGCCTTTTGTCAGGACAGGGTATAATCTGGGGACCTGTAAGTTCTCAGTTCCTCCAAGGTGGCACAATAGAAAGCTTTCACAGTAGTCTGGGAGCTCCCAAAACTTTTCTGCCCAGAATCTACGAGTAGTAGAATTCACTCTCCACAACTGCCTCCAGCTTGCCATGTCCCTGGACCATGCTCAGTCCTGAGGTTCAGATCACCTGCTCAATTTTCCTGGGACTTTAGATGCAGGCAGGGCCTCCACTCATGGTTGAGACCCAGGTCAGCTGCTCCTTCCCCTGGGGCTTTAGGCTGAGAGCTCCACAAATGAGAGCTGCTGCTGTGGTCACTGTTCCTGGTGGTGAGCGGCCACTTGGGTCTTTTACTAGGGGAGGGACTAACTCCCTTGTCACCAATGTAAAAAGCACTGATCTTTGTAACTGCCTTTAGCATTTATGGGTTGATTTATGAGCGATTTGAGAATCTCTGCTGCTGGGGATTTGCCCTTAAGGCCTGTTCTGTTCCTATTCCTCCAGGGTGCTGTGTGGTTGGGCTGTGTTTTGCCCTATGCCCTGTGTGATAGACCTTTCTTGTCAGCTTTTCAGGTTACCTTGTACTGTGAATCTCTTTCAGTCTGTTGTTCTGTAGCTTCTGTTGCTCTAGAATTTCTTGAGAGTAATTTTTTACGGACATTTTATGGACTGTGTGGGAAGAGCTAGGGTATCTGTGTCTTTTTACTCCTCCATCTTGGCTCCATTCTCCCAATTGGATGTTTAATGGTAGATTTTTATTTAGACTGTTTTAGTTTCATGTTCAATTGGTTGACATAATTGACTTCATTAATATAAGCCTTTAGAGATATTGTTTTCCCCATAAATATGGTTTTGACTGCATTCCATATATTTTGGCATATTATCTCATTATGCCATTATCCTTCCTGAAATTATTGAATATTTCCATGATTTCTTCTTTAACTCACTCATTTTTAGGATTAGATTATTTAGTTTTCCAATTAGTTTTTAATTTATGCTTCTATAAGGCTTATTGAATACTATTTTATCACATTGATATTTCAAAAGTATGTATTTAATATTTCTGTTTTTCTACATGATTAGTAAGGTTTGTATAACCCATTCATTGTTGTAATGGCTAATTTTTTGTGTAAGCACCATATATCATTTAGAAAGTCTACCATATTTAACTTTTCTAAAATTTTACACATTTTCTTAGTTTTTTCCTTATCTTTGGTTAAATTTATCAAGTTCTGAGAAGAAAAAGTGTAGGTCAATTACTTGTATAGTTTTATTATCTATTTCCTCCTACAAGCCATTTAAGTTTTTCTTTAAGAATTTCTTTGCTATACCATTTCATTTGTATATGGTTAGTACCGATACTCCTTCATTGGCTATAGTGCCTTTTATTTATTTGTTTTTTTTTTCTTTTTTGCTCTTTTATTTTAAAATTTAATTATTTTTTTTTTCCTTTCTACACAGTCAAGGTGAAGTGACTTGCTTGGGGATAACATAAGCTAGTAAGTATTAAGCATCTGAGGCTGGATTTGAACTTGAATCCTCCTGAGTTCAGGGCAGTACTTTAAGCCCTACAATGCCTAGCCACCCCCAAAGTCATTCTTTGTTTGTGTTCTATAATAACTTTCATATACCTTAAACTTTCCTCTCCCTTCTCTTTGCCCCCTCCCTGAGAGGGTATGCAATCTTATATAAGTTCTACACACACATTTCTATTAAATACATTTTCACTTTAGTCATGTTGAATAGAGGAATTACAGTGAATGGAGAAACCATAAAACAAAACTAAACATAATGAAAAAGAAAATGATCTGCTTCTTTCTGTGATAAAATTCCAGTTCTTTCTCTGGATATTGAAGGTGTTTTGCCACAAAAGTCCATTGGGAATTTTTTAGTTTACTTGCACTGTTACTACAGCTTTTGCCTTTTAAAAAGATATAGTTTCCTTCCTTAAATCTTTTAATTAGAACTCCTTTTACTATTGTTTTTTTTTAGATCATGATTTCTATTCCTGCTCTTTCTTTTACCTCAGTTGAAGCAAAATAAATTCTGCTCAAGCCCATCTGTGTTTCTCTCTGCATCACTTATATTTCATGTAAACAATATCATATGGGAATTCTGAGTTTTAGTCCATTCTACTATCCATTTCCATTTTATGATTGAGTTCATTGTATTCATATTCACAGCCATATTTATTATATATTTCCCTCCTTCTTCACTTAACCTATTAATACTTCTCTTTCTTTCCTTTAACCCTGTCCCTCCTCAAAAATGTTTTGTTTCTGATTTCTGCCTCTTTTGCCAACGAGAGTAACATTCAAGTTTTGCCTGCCATGAAAACCAATCTTCCCTTCCACTGTCAGAACAGCTGTGGTTTTATTCTAGAAATCTGAATTTGGAGAGTACTGACCACACTTGAAAGATTTCAGAAACGCAGCAATACAGCTTAGCATCTAGATAGCAAAAATAATTTATAAACTAGAAGTTACTTAGCAATGCATTCTGGCTCCCTTTGGTAAACTCTTCTACTCCTTGCTTCTATGGTAGTGACTTCATATCATTGAATCAAGTGATTCTTCACCCGCTGAACTGGATTTTTATTGAATTACTTGCTCAAATAGCAACTGTTACTAGTGAGCATCCTGCCAGTGTATGGACTAGCTTATATACAAATGCATATGCATACATGTATATATACATGTATGCCTGTATACTTATATGTGCATATATAGGCATACATGTGTATATGTCTACATGTATGCATGTGCACATATATAAATACATATGTGTGTGTATATATAATTTATTCATTTTCAGTTTTCAACATTTGCCTCCACAAAATTTTTAATTTCAAATTTTCCACCCATCTTCTCCCTCCTCCCACCACAGGACAGCATATATTCGGATTATACTTTCCTCCAGTCTGCCCTCACTTCCACCACTCATCTCTCTATCTGGTTCTATTTTGTTTTCCTACAGGGTAAAATAGATTTCTGTAGTGAATTGTCTATGTATCTTATTTCACAGTAGTATGTAAAAATAATTTTAACAGTTTTTTTTAAGCTTTGAATTCCACATTCTCTCCTTTCCCCCCTCCCCATTTAGAAGGCAAGAAATTTGATGTGTAGGCATGTAAAATTCTTCCATAATAGTTATGTTGTGAGAAGCTATATTTCCCTCTATCTTCTCCCACCTCACATTTGTTCTATTCTGTCTTTTGACCTGTTCTCCTACCAAAGTTTGTTTCCTATTATCCTTTTTCCTTATCTGGCCTCTCTGTAACAGTAAGCACCACACCATACACAAGTAGACTTGTTATCACAGGTTCCTAGATCTGCATTAATAAAACAAAAGCAACTTTCAAGGGTTCAACAATCACTTTAATCAAGCACATGCATCTTTCCTTTAAACAAGCATATATCATTGACCTAGTTCAGGGGAGTCAGCACCCTGGACTTCAAAGCAAATACAGAGAAATCAAATTTCAACAACCTGAGTTCCTCTGTCTGACATAGTCAGCACATAAGGAAGTACCAACATCTGGGCTTTCAAACCTGGAGGCTCCTATAGAGGCTTCCCAGAGTCCTCATCTGGTCAAAGAAACACTTCCAGTCTGTAAGCCCCAAAGAATAACCTCAACTAAGAGTACTTATACCTTTTTTAGAGCCAGAGGACATCTCAACCCTTGAGAACCAGTCCATCATTAACAAAAGGCATGAATCTTCCCACAAATCTTCCCTAATGAAACTCTCCTTCATGGATAGGCCCCTATATGAGGGAAAGATCTTTGATCTAATTAAAATAATTAACAATACAAACAAACTTTTTCTTCTTAAAGAATCTCTTATTTCTGTATCATACTCCTAGTAAAGACTCTTGATTGATAAAGGCAATATTGAATCAGAGGTACTGATTATATTAAGATAAAAGCAGCAACTGATCCTGTTTTGCTTGCCATCATACTCCCTTCCCATATTCCCGTGTTTATCCCCTTCCTAACCCCCACTTTGCCACAGGGTAAGATGAACTTCCATACCCAATTGAGTATGTATGTTATTATTTCATGAAGCCAAATCAGAATGAAAGGAAGACTCGTTTATTCTACCTCACCTTCTCCTTCTTCCTCTCCATTATGAAAGCTCTTTCTTGGCTTTTTTATGTAAGATGATTTACTACATTCTATTGCTCCCTTTCTCTTTCTCTTACTACATTCCTCTCAGTATATAATTTTCTTTTTAGATATAACTCTTTCATATTCAGCTCACCTTGTGTTCTCTCTATTTCTCTGCCTCTGTCTCTCTTCATACTACATACATATATGTATACATGTGTGTATATGTAAGCATATTTACACGTATATGTCTGCATGCATATTTGTCTTACTCCAACAATCCTAATACTGATGTGTCTCATCACTTACAAATGTCATTTTTCCATGTAAGAATGTAACCAGTTCAACTTCAGTAAGTCCCTTATGGTTTTTCTTTCCTATTTACCTTTTCATGATTCTCTTGTTTCTTGTATTTCAAATTCAAATTTTCTATTCAGCTCTGGTCTTTTCAACAAAAATGCTTGCAAGTCCCCTATTTCATTGAAGTTCCATTCCTTCCTGCCCTGCTGAAGTATTATACTTAGTTTTGCTGGGTAGGTGATTCTTGGTTTTAATCCTGTCTCTTTTGACCTCTGGAATATCACATTCCAAGCCCCTGATCCATTAAGGCAGAGGCTGCTAAATCCTATGTTATCCTGATTGTGTTTCCATAATAATTGAATTATTTCCTTCTGGCTACTTGCAATATTTTTCCCTTGATCTGGGAGCTCTAGAATTTGGCTACAATACTCTTAGGAGTTTTTTTTGGGGGGGATCTCTTTCAGGAGATGATCTGAGGATTCTCTCCAATTCTATTTTACCCTCTGGTTCTAGAATATCAAGGCAGTTTTCCTGGACATTTACTGGAAAGATAATATACAGGCTACTTTTTGATCATGGCTTTCAGCTGCAATAATTTTTACATTTTCTCTCCTGGATCCATTTTGAAGGTCAATAATTTTTCCAATGTGACACTGCACATTGTCTATATTTTCATTCTTTTGTTTCATAATTTATTGATTTACCATAAAATCATTAGCTTCCATTTGCTCCATTTTAAGGACCTGTTTTCTTCAGTGAGCTTTTGTACCATTTTTTGCATGTGGTCCATTCTTATATTAAGTTATTCTTCTTCTCATTATCTTTTAGGACCTATTTTGCCAGTTGAGCTAGTCTATTTTTAAAGGTATTGTTTTCTTCAGCATTTTATGGGTTTTCCTTCCTCGAGGTGTTTATTTGTTTTTCATGATTTCCTTGCATCACTCCCATTTCTCTTACTATTTTTTAAATTTACTTCTCTTACTTGATTTTCAAAATCCTTTTCGACTTGTTGCATGACCTGACACCAATTAATATTTTTCTTGTAGGTTTTGGATGCAGGAGCTTTGACTTTGCTTTCTTCTGCTGCTCGTATGTTTTGATCTTCATCATCACCAGTGAGGTAAGAAAATACCTCTTCACCAAGCAAGTATGAATCTTTGGTCTGTTTCTTTTCCCTCCTTTTGCTCATTTTCCAATCCAATTACTTGTATTTTGAGCTCTTTGTGAAGAAGAGGGCTACAGAAGCATCCTCCATTTTAGAAGTGACTGTTGCTGCCTGGGAACTCGGCCTAGGGCTGGTCTGATGTTGTGAGTCGGGCTGAGGCTGGCCCTGGGGATGACCATGCTCTACTCTCAGCCAGGTGAGAGACCCTTCCCACAAACCTTCAGAACTGTCTTTGTCATTTGTAGATTGCAACTGTCAGCAACTGTCAGCAATTCAGTTCCCTAAGGCCTACTTCAGCTGTGGTCCCACCAGCATGTCCCATAATGAACTGTGCTCTGCTCCTAGTCCAGTGAAATAGATTCTTACCATTGACTTCTCAGATTGTCTTCTCCTGAAATTCTACTTCAGTCTGTTATTCTGCAGCTTCTGCTGCTCCAGAATTTGTCCAGGTCATTTTCTTACAGAATTTTTTTGAGAGGTTTTGGGAGAGAGCTATAGTATGTTCCTCTTTCTCCTCTGAAGCCATCCTGGCTTCAGTCTAGACTAGCTTATATTTTAAAGGAAAGAATGTATTTCCATTTCTTACTATTATCTGCATAATTCAAGAACAGTTACTAGAAGTATAGGAGAATCAATACTGGAGAGAAATACGTAATGCATTTAGGGCATGAGCAAAAATGCTTTGGTGTGCAAATTAAACAAGTATGATTGAGAAAGAACTTTTAAAATGTAGAACAAAAATGTCCTTTCAAAAGTACTCTCTGAATTTTTGGCTCAGTGGACCATCATAGATTCATTCAGTTAAATAATCAGAGGTTATCCATGTACTAGCTTCACAGGAATTCAAGTATCTATTTCTTCCAGATTGTTCTTCAACCAATTTGCTTCCAACATGTGCATTTAACTCAGACAGGCACCATGATAGCTGATCTGGCACACCATTAGGATAAAATAAAAAAAAAAGTCATAGAAGTAAATATCTCCAGCATATTGATGGCCCTGTCATTCAGAATATGTCACTACCTTTCCAACTGTCTTCCACATTGAGATGAATAAGAGGACTGGCAGAATTAAAAAAAAAAAAAAAACTAGTGTCTTATATATGAGTTTCCTCACCATAGGTGATAAATTGCCTAATGCTGCTGTCTGAGAAATAGAAGTAGATATGCAATGATGCCAATGCCTAGCAGTGATCCTAAATATGTCAATAAATTCACACATATGCTAGGTAACTGAGAAATAGACTACTCTTATTCAATTTTTTTTTTCTCTTACTCACAGTGATGCTGGAAATGTGAATTATTCAAGATGTGATTTCAACTACATCTATGCTATGAGAGGGAGTTCCTTATATATGTGCGTGTATATGCGTGTATATAAACATACACACACACATATATAAACATATATACTTATGTGTACATATGTATGTATGGATATGGATATGTACATAGAGATTAAACATAATATATAAAGATAAGTATATATATATAGCTGTAATTTATGTGTATATTTTTCACGTAATATTTGTTAAAATATTTGGAAACATGATTAAAACTGTTTCCTTCATTTTATGTCTTCTAACAATTTCTTCAACAGTTTCTTTCCCCTCCCATATTCCTAAAATTCTGGGAACAAAATGATCTTTGCTTGTCACCGTGATGGCCACTGGATATCTTTCTTTAACCCCAATGCAGAATGTTACTGAATTTTAGTTTTTGATAAGACTGTTCCAACCTCATAAATACCTATATGGTCAAGAATAACTGGAAAGTTAAGTAATTATCTGAAGACTTAGACTTGTTTGGGGGCATATAAAATCAGGCTTTACTAAGCCTGTCCTTACTAAATTTCAAAAATAAAATTATCTTCTACTTCAATTTTCAGATAATTCAAATTATACTGATACCAGCATAAGTAAACTGAATAAGAAAGTTAAAAGGGAAATTAGAGTAATTTACATATGGGTAAATTTGAGGTCACATAGGTTAATACTCACAAATTATCATATTTTGATATGTAATGATCCTGGGGATTTTTACTTTCAGAATTATAAGAACTATGCGGTAACAGTTAATTACTTACTATATGTTTGGTTTTCATTGTTTAAATACTAGCTTAACAAGGAAGCAAAAGGAACAAACAAATACCAACTATTTGCAAAATAAACAAATAAACAAGGAACATAGAAATTAATGGAAGAAGAGAACAAAAGGCTAAATAAAAATGGGGAATCTTTCATATGGTAGAGTCAAAAGTGGCTTATTTAGAGTCTTTTCATATGGTAGAGTCAAAAGTGGCTTATTTAATCTTTAGGGAAAATAAGGAACAGCTGAAGTCATTAAAAAAGAATCTTCTCATGAAAGTCTCATGGAAAAAAGTAATTAAAATTCATAGAACTATATATTTATAGGTAAAAAGTACTTTTAAAATCATCTAATCTTAACTAAATTAAGAAATAAGACCCAGAGAATCAAAGTATTTCAAGTGATGTATTGTTATTAATAAAAGTCACAATTATTCATTTAAGTTAATAAATCGGTATTTATAGGGTAATTGACATTATCAAAAGAACTTCAGAAAAATTATTCCATTTGATTTTCATAACGCTAAAAAGTGAGTATTATTCCAACTTTACTGATGAGGAAATTGAGACATACAGAGGTTATGTAACCTGCTGAGAATAATAGAGCACATAAGTGTTTGAATTTGGATTTGAGCTTAATTATTCCTGAGTATAGATCAGGATTCATTCTACTTCACTAAATAACTGTCCATTATTAACAAGGGGGAAAGACACAATAAATCTATATTGTTAAGGAAAATACAGAACACAATTTATTTTCTAAAATTCTATTGTCCAGCAATATGATGAGAATGACATGTGTAATATTGTTGTGCTCAAATGTTATGAAATCTCTGCTAATCATTAGCCTAATGCAATTCCTTAGGATATTTAAAATGGAAGGAATTACTGATGAATTCTGGTCCTTTCAGGCACTTTTTAACAATTTAAATTTACTAAATGACTGTTCTGATGTTCTCTAAAGAAAGTAATGTCATACTTTTAAAAAAATATTCCATTCACACAGAAATTTTGAATTTTTTCCAATGAACTTTCTCAAATCTTAATTACACAACGATTCAATATAACATATTGGGATGAAGAAGGAAACAGCAAAAGTATCAAATGAAGTACTTGGTGACTTGATATTCATTAATTCATTAACTACAGTCTTCGGGGACTCCTTTCATTTGTGATGAAATTTAGGGATGAGACAACTATTTCAAGGTGGGTGATTATAATAGTGCCTCAAATCTAAAGGGAGGGACAAGTGTATCACCACAGCAATATTCTAAGCACTGATGGTGACTGTGAATATGCTGGCAGAGTTCTTAATTGCAAAGTATAAAAGACTCCGTATAGAAGGCAAAAGAAAACAATTATCTGTGGGGGGATGCAGAGACAAGATGGTGGAGTAGAAAGATGGACCTGCTCCAGCTCTACCCCCATAACCCACAAAACACCTATAAAAATGTCTCTAAACAAATTCTAGAGCAGCAGAATCCACAAAACGACAGAGTGAAAGAGATTTCCAGCCCAAGACAGCCTGAAAGGCTGACAGGAGAGGTCTATCACTAAAGTCTCAGAGCAGACAGCAGTGCATGCTTAGCCATGTTGAAAATCAGGGAAAGGATTGAAGCAGGCTTCAGTGCATGGAATCACGAGTAGCAGTTGCATTTCCCAGATTTCTTTATTTTTTCTAATATAAATTTAATTATTTAACCTTTTATATTCATTTTCACAAAAGTTTGGTTTCCATATTTTCTCCCCATTTGTCCCCTCCTCCATCCCAATACACTAAACATTCTAATTTCCCCTATCACCAATCTGCCCTCTCTTCTATCCTCCTTCCCTTCTCTTGTCCCCATCTTCCCTTTTGTTTTGTAGGGCCAGATGACTTTCTATTCCTCATTAACTGGATTTCTTATTTCCTACTAGCAAGAACAATACTCGACAACTGTTCCTAAAACTTTGAGTTCCAAATTCTCCCCATCCCTCCCTCCCTACCCATTCCCTTTGGGAGGGCAGACAATTCAATATAGGCAATATCTGGGTAGTTTTGCAAATGCCTTTCATAATAGTCGTGTTGCATAAGACTAACTATATTTCCCTCCATCCTGTACTGCCCCCCATTGTTTCTATTCTCTCTTTTTACCTTGTCCCTCCCTGAGTGTTGACTTCAAATTGCTCCATCCTCCCATTGCCCTCCCTTCCATCATCCCCCCACCAGACTTATCTCCTTCTTCCCCACTATTCTGAGTTGTAAGATAGGCTTCAATACCAAAACGAGTGTGCATTTTATTCCTTCTTTAGTCGAATGTGATGAGAGTAAACTTCATGTTTTTTCCTCACCTCTCCTCTTTTTCCCTCCACTAAAAAGTCTCCTGCCTGCCTTTTCTATGAGAGATAATTTGCCCCATTCCATTTCACCCTCTCTCCTCCCACTCCAATTCTCTCTCACCGTTTACCTTAATTTCTTTTAAGATATGGTCCTATCCTATTCATTTCACTCTGTGCTCTCTGTCTCTGTGGGTGTGTGCATGTGTTTATGTGTGTGCACATGCACATGTGTATATCTGTGTGTGCGTGTGTGTGTATGTGTATATATAGTCCAACCAACTACCCAGATACTGAAAAGTTTTAAGAGATACAAATATTGTCTTTCCAAGTAGGAATGTAAACAGTTCACCTTTGGTAAGTCCCTTATGACTTCTCTTTGCTGTATGCTTTTTCGTGCTTCTTCTCATTCTTGTGTTTGAAAGTCAAATTTTCTTTTCAGCTCTAGTCTTTTCTTTTTTTTCTTTTTTTATATATTTTTTAATTAATTAATTTATTTAACTTTTTACATTCATTTGCACAAGATTTTGGGTTCCAAATTTTCTCCCCTTTTATCCCCTCCCTCCACCCCAATACCCCAAGCATCTAATTTTCCCTATCTCCAATCTGCCCTCTCTTCTTTCATCCCTCCCTTCTCTTGTCTCCATTTTCTCTTTTCTCCTGTAGGGCCAGATGACTTTCTATTCCTCATTAACTGTATGTCTTCTTTCCTTGTAGCAACAGCAATACTAAAAAGTTGTTCCTAAAACTTTGAGTTCCAAATTCTCCCCATCCCTCCCTCCCCACCCATTCCCTTTGGGAAGGCAGGCAATTCAATATAGGCCATATCTGTGTAATTTTGCAAATGACTTCCCTGATAGTCGTGTTGTGTAAGACTAACTGAATTACCCTCCATCCTACCCTGCCCCTCATTGTTTCTTTTCTGTCTTTTGATCCTGTCCCTCCCCAAGTGTTAACTTCAAATTGCTCTCTCCTCCCTTTGCCCTCCCTTCCATCATCTCCCCCCCCCCCCGCTTATCTCCTTCTCTCCCACTTTTCTATACTGTAAGATAGGTTTTCATACCAAAATGAGTGTGCATTTTATTCCTTCCTTTAGTCAAATGTGATGAGGGTAAACTAATTGTTTTTTTTTCTCAGCTCTCCTCTTTTTCCCTCCACTAAAATGTCTCCTACTTGCCTCTTAAATGACATATAATTACCCCATTCCATTTCACCCTCTTTCCTCCCACTACATTTCTCTCTCATCATTTACCTTAATTTCTTTTCAGCTATGGTCCCATCCTATTCAATTCACTCTGTGCTCTCTGTCTCTGTGTGTGTGTGTGCATGTGTGTATATGTGTGTGCGTGCATGCATGTACACATGTGTGTGTGGTCCCACCAACTACCCAGATACTGAAAAGTTTTAAGAGTTACAAATATTGTCTTCCCATGTAGGAATGTAAACAGTTCACTTATGGTAAGTCCCTTAAGACTTCTCTTTGCTGTTTACTTTTTCATGCTTCTTCTCCTTCTTGTGTTTGGAAGTCAAATTTTGTTTTCAGCACTGGTCTTTTCGTCAAGAATGATTGAAAGTCCTCTGCTTCATTGAAAGACCATATTTTCCCCTGAAGTATTATACTCAGTTTAGCTGGGTTGGTGATTCTTGGTTTGAGTCCTAGTTCCTTTGACTTCTGGAATATCCTATTCCACGCCCTTCGATCCCTTAAGGTAGAAGCTGCTAGATCTTGAGTTATCCTGATTGTATTTCCACAGTACTGGAATTGTTTCTTTCTAGCTGCTTGCAAGATTTTCTCCTTGAGCTGGGAGTTCTGGAATTTGGCCACAATGTTCCTAGGAGTTTCTCTTTTTGGATCTCTTTCAGGTGGTGATAGATGGATTCTTTCAATGCTTATTTTGCCCTCTGGTTCTAGAATGTCAGGGCAGTTTTCCTTGAAAATTTCATGGAAGATGATGTCTAGGCTCTTTTTTTGATCATGACTTTTAGGTAGTCCCATGATTTTTAAATTGTCTCTCCTGGATCTATTTTCCAGGTTAGTTGTTTTTCCCATGAGATATTTCACATTCTCTTCCATTTTTTCATTCTTTTGGTTTTGTTTGGTGTTTTCTTGGTTTCTCATAAAGTCATTAGACTCCCTCTGTTCCATTCTAATTTTGAGAGAACTATTAAATTAAGTGAGATTTTGAACCTCTTTTTCCATTTGGCTCATTCTGCTTTTGAAAGCATTCTTCTCCTCATTGGCTTTTTGAACCTCTTTTGCCAATTGGGTTAGCCTATTTTTCAAGGTGTTATTTTCTTCAGCATTTTTTTGGTTCTCCTTTAGCAAGGTATTGACCCGTTTTTCATGCTTTTATTGCATCTCTCTCATTTCTTTTCCCAGTTTTTCCTCTACCTGTCTAACTTGATTTTCAAAATCCTTTTTGAGCTCTTCCATGGCCTGAGCCCACTGGACATCCACCTCGGATGTCTGGGATTCAGAGGCCCCGACCACCAAGTCTTTCCCTGATGGCAAGCATTGTTCCTCCCCATTAGAAATGAAAGGAGGAAACATCATCTGTTCCCGAAGAATGTAGCTTTCTATGGTCCTATTTTTCTTCCATTTTCTGGGCATTTTCCCAGCCAGTTACTTGACTTCTGAGATTCCTCTCCACCCCCACCTAGATTTGCCCTGGTAGTGCTTGTGGTCTGAGATTCAAATGCTGCTCCCCAGCCTCAGGGCTTTCAGTGGTGGCTGTGGCTGCTATACAATGAGAGCTTAAGTTCTGGTGCTCAGGTGGGGGCAGGGTTCCCTCCCAAGCTCAGTTCCCTTAGGGGATTTATTCAGAGTCCTTCAGTAATGGAGTGGAGCTCCTTTCTGCTCCGGGAGCTCCTGGCCGCCACTGCCTCTGCGACTGCCTCCCGAGAGGATCTGAGTTATGGAGACACCCCACTCCCCTCTTGGCCAGCCCTGAAGTCTCTCACTGACCTATTGCGCCTATAGGTGGAGGGACCTTCGCAGCTGCCGGAGGTTTCCGTCCCTGAATCCTGCTCGAATCTGCTCCTCTTGGGGTCATGCAGCCAGGGCAGGGCTGGGCTCTGTCGTCTGGATATGCAACGGACCTTTGGTGCTGATTTTTCAGGGCTCTCTGGAATGGTAATCTCCTCCACTCCATTCCTTCCCGCGTTCCACTGCTCCAGAATTTATGGGGAGTTCTTTTCCAGGAAATTTATGGTTTGTGGTTTTGGAGCTAGCGTATGTGACTCTTTCTACTCCATCATCTTGACTCCTCCCCCATTTCCCAGATTTCTTAACCCACAAATGTCAAAGATAGCTTCAAAGGTGAGAAAGAAAGCTGGTTCACCTGGGTGAGAAGGGAACAGATCTGGCCTCAGGGAGGAAACAGCTACTGCACCAGAAGCCTTCAATTTAGGAGCCCTCAGCCTAAAGATCCTGAGGAAATTGAGTTCTTATCTGGGCCTCAGTTCTAAATGGCAGTCCTCAGGGGAGGAGGAGCACTGGCATGGTGGAATTGTTGGAGGCTCTGGAGCAGGAATCCTACTCTCAGATGTGGGTATAAAATAACAGACCCGAGAACAAGCCAGTTGAATAGTAAACTCTGCTGTCTGCATTGTGCCTCCTCGGAGGAAGTAAAAACTGAGAACTGGTCCATAGTGGATACACTACATTTAACAAAGAACTCAAAAGTCAAATAATTGGATGGGAAAAATCCCCCCTCCCCTCAAAAAAAAAGGGAAAAAATGAGACTATGTAAGGTCACTTTCTTGGTGAACAGGTATGTTCTTCCCTCCTTTCAGATGAGACAGAACAAGGCATACCAGTAGAAAAATACATAAAATTCAAGACTTCTGTATCCAAAACCTCCAAAAATACCTGCAATGATCTGAGGCTATGGAAGAGCTCAAAGGGGATTTTGAAGATCATGTAAGAGAGGTATAGGAAAAACTGGAAGGGGAAAAGAGAGTGATGGAAGAAAATAATGAAAAGCCAATCAACAGCTTGCTAATCAAGACCCAAAAAATGCTGAAGAAAATAACATCTTTAAAAATTCTACACCAAATGGCAAAAGAGGTCAAAAATGAGGAAAAGAATGCTTTTGAAAGCAGAATCAGCCAAATGGAAAAGGAAGCTCAAAAACTCACAAAAGAAAATAATTCTTTAAAAATTACAATGAAGCAGATGACTTAATGAGAAACCATGAAAGTATAAAACAAAACGAAAAGAGTGAAAAAATATAAGGCAGTGCAAAATATCTCATTGAATAAATAACTGGTCTAGAAAATAGATGCAGGAGAGATAATATAAAAGTTTTTGATCTACCTGAAAATCATGATAAAAAAAAGAACTTAGACATCATTTTTCAAGAAAATTTCAGAGGCAGAGTCAAGATGACAGAATGAAAGCAAGTACTCACCTAAGCTCTTAGACAAACACCTTCAGATACTTCTAAAAAGAGAATATGTCCAAATTTTGGAAGCATCGAATCCAATAGAAGACAAGCTGTAACAGATTCACAGCCCAGAACAGACTGGAAGATTGATAGGAAAAATCTGTTCCACAGGAGTGAACCAACACAGGGCAAACAGCACAGTGCATCTTGAGCTGGAAAGCCCGGGGGCGATCTGAGGAACTGGCAACATGGTAGGATAGCAGCTCAGGGTGAAAGTCCAGTGGAGTTGAGCAGTGAGCATCGAAAATGGAGCTTCAGGTATCTGAAGAAGCTGCTCCTGAGACTTTCAACCCACAGATTACATGCCCATAAGTCACCTACTTGAACTTCTGAAGCCAAAATGACAGAGTGATCATTAAATGCTCTCTGCCCTCCCATTGTTGACCTTGAAAGAGCCATAAAATATTTCCCCAGGGGGGCAGAGTCAAGATGGTGGAGTAGAAAGACGCACATATGTGAGCTCCGAACCCACAGCCCATATATTTAATGTAAGAAGAGTTCCCCAGAAGTTCTGGATCGCTGCAGGGGGTGCAGAAACATAGTGGAAATGATTTTCGTTCCAGAGAGACGTGGTGAGCCATACCCAGGGTCCATTGCGCCCTGGAAAGTGGACTCCACCCCAGCGCTGCCCTGGCTGCGGGCCCCAGAGAAGCTGATCCGAGCAGGCTTCAGGGATGGAACCTCCGGTGGACGGGAAGGTCCCTCCACCCACAAAAGCTACAGGTCAGTGAGAGAGAGAGATGACTGGGCCAACCAAGAGGGGAGCGGGGGTGTCTCTGTGGCTCAGGTCCCCTCGGGAGGAAGTCGTGGAGGCAGAGGCAGGGGCAGGAAGTGGCAGAGGCAGAGGCAGCAGCAGCGGTGGCCCCTGGGACACCGTGAGCAGGCAGGATCTTCATTACTGAAAGTCTCTGTATAAACCATCTGAAGGAGCTGAGCCTGGGAGATGGCCCTGCCCCACCCGCTCCATTTCTGAAAGTCTCTGCATAAAGTCCCTGAGGGAACTGAGCCTGGCCCCCACCCCAGCACAACAACTAAAGCTCCCATTGAATAACAGTCGCTTGCCAGGGAAAGCCCATTTGAATCTCAGACCCCAAGCACTAGCTGGGTGGATCTAGGTGGGGGGTGGACAGGAATCTCGGAAGTCAAGTAACTGGATGGGAAAATGCCTAGAAAAGGGAAGAAAAATAAGAATATAGAGAGTTTTTTTGAATGGATGAAAATGATCCTGACTTTTGGATCTGATGAGGAGGACATATTCTTGCCATCAGGGAAAGACGTGGAGGGCAGGGCCTCAATACCCCAGACATCCCAGGGGGATGTTGGGTGGGCTCAGGCATTGGAAGAGCTCAAAAAGGATTTTGAAAAGCAAGTTAGACAGGTGGAGGAAAAACTGGGAAAAGAAATGAGAGAGATGCAAGGAAAGTATGAAAAACAGGTCAATACCTTGCTAAAGGAGAACCAAAAAAATGCTGAAGACAATAACACCTTGAAAAAGAGGCTCACTCAATGGGCAAAAGAGGTTCAAAAAGTCAATGAAGAGAATGAGCCAAATGGAAAAAGAGGTTCAAAAGCTCACTGAAGATAATAGTTCTCTCAAAATTAGAATGGAACAGATGGAGCTAATGACTTTACGAGAAACCAAGAAATCACCAAACAAAATCAAAAGAATGAAAAAATGGAAGAGAATGTGAAATATCTCATGGGAAAAAACAACTAACCTGGAAAATAGATCCAGGAGAGACAATTTAAAAATTATGGGACTACCTGAAAGTCATGATCAAAAATAGAGCCTAGATGTCATCTTCCATGAAATTATCAAGGAAAACTGCCCTAACATTCTACAACCAGAGGGCAAAATAAGCATTGAAAGAATCCATCTATCACCACCTGAAAGAGATCCAAAAAGAGAAACTCCTAGGAACATTGTGGCCAAATTCCAGAACTCCCAGGTCAAGGAGAAAATATTACAAGCAGCTAGAAAGCAACAATTCTAGTATTGTGGAAATACAATCAGGATAACACAAGATCTAGCAGCTTCTACCTTAAGGGATCGAAGGGTGTGGAATAGGATATTCCAGAAGTCAAAGGAACTAGGACTCAAACCAAGAATCCCCTACCCAGCAAAACTGAGTATAATACTTCAGGCGAAAATGTGTCCTTTCAATTGAACAGAGGACTTTTAAACATTCTTGATGAAAAGACCAGAGCTGAAAAGAAAATTTGACTTCCAAACACAAGAATGAGAAGAAGCATGAAAAAATAAATAGCAAAGAGAAGTCTTAAGGGACTTAACAGAAGTGAACTGTTTACATTCCTACATGGAAAGACAATATTTGTAACTCTCCAAACTTTTCAGTATCTGGGTAGTTGGTGGGACCACACACACACATGTACACACATGCACGCACACACACATACACACACACAGAGACAGAGAGCACAGAGTGAATTGAATAGGATGGGACAATAGCTGAAAAGAAATTAAGGTAAATGATGAGAGAGAAATGTAGTGGGAGGAAAGAGGGTGAAATGGAATGGGGTAATTATATGTCATTTAAGAGGCACAAGTAGGAGATTTTAGTGGAGGGCAAAAGAGGAGATCTGAGAAAAAAAAAAAAAGAAGTTTACCCTCATCACAATCGACTAAAGGAAGGAATAAAATGCACACTCATTTTGGTATGAAAACCTATCTTACAGTATAGGAAAGTGGGGGAGAAGGAGATAAACGGGGGAAATGACGATGGAAGGGAGAGCAAAAGGAGGAGGGAGCAATTTGAAGTCAACACTCGGGGAGGGACAGGATCAAAAGACAGAAGAGAAACAATGAGGGGCAGGATAGGATGGAGGGTAATTCAGTTAGTCTTACTCAACACGACTATCAGGGAAGTCATTTGCAAAACTACACAGAAATGGCTTATATTGAATTGCCTGCCTTCCCAAAGGGAATGGGTGGGGAGGGAGGGATGGGGAGAATTTGGAACTCAAAGTTTTAGGAACAACTGTTTAGTATTGTTGTTGCTACTAGGAAAGAAGACATACAGTTAATGAGGAATAGAAAGTCATCTGGCCCTACAGGAGAAAAGAGAAGATGGAGACAAGAGAAGGGTGGGATGACAGAAGAGAGGGCAGATTGGAGATAGGGAAAATTAGATTGCTTGTTGTATTGGAGTGGGAGGAGGGGATAAAAGTGGAGAAAATTTGGAACCCAAAATTTTGTGAAAACGAATGTAAAAAGTTAAATAAATAAATAAATATTTCCCCAGAAAAATTCTGGATCAGTGGATTCAGCCAAGGGTAAACAGTCCAACAGCATGTGAGGCTAGGAAAATTGCTAAGGAGGATTCTTCTTACTGTGGCAGAAGTCCAGAGCCCCAGGGGTGTGGAGCCTCACACCAGGACCAAAGGTGTGCCTTAACGCTGTAGGGGAAATAGGAAGACATCATGGCAGCTGAGATCACCAAGCACTGAGCTTGCCATTGCTCTTGCTTAGCTGAGGAGATCTCCCGTGACCAGACCAATACTCCTTGACACTTAACAAGTTATCTCCAGGGCTAATCCAGGAAACACAAACAGCAATCACCCAGGCTTTCCTTTCTCACACCAGTCAGCTCAGCTCCAGGTTCTTTAGCTTCTAAGTAAAAGAACCAGAGGCCACAACACACAAAGTCTCACTATCTTGAGTAAAAAGAAAAGCAGGAATGAAAAGACCACAGAATCTTACTATGGGTACAAAGACTAAAACATGAATGCCAAAGAGGTCAGGATTGAGACTGTACTCCCATCTGAAACTTCAGAGAACACTATGAACTGCTCACAGGCAAAAAGAGCTTTCCTGGAACAGCTGAAGAAGGAAATAAGAGAGAAACTGGCCAATGATTTGAAAATTATGAAAAAAAGAGTTCTATGAAGAGAACAGCTCTTTAAAAAAGAAACTTGAACAAATGGAAAAGGAAGTACAAAAACTAACTGGAGAAAATAATTCCTTAAAAGAAAGAATTGGACAGATGGCCAAGGAGATGCAAAAGTTAACTGAAGAAAAGAATTTGATGAAAATTAGAAATGGGCAAGTAGAAGCCAATGAAACTACGAGACATCAAGAAAGAGTAAAACAAAATCTAAAGAATAAAAAGATAGAAGAAAATGCAAAATATCTATTTGGAAAAACAATTGACTTGGAAAATAGTTCTAAGAGAGAAAATTTAATAATTATTGGCCTAGGATAGAAAATTAAAAATTGCCACAGAGAGGACAAGGTCTGTGCTGCTTGTGTGTCTGGCTAATACTTGTCATTCACTTATAGCAGAAGCAGTTTTTAGGAAACTTGTAGTTGAGCACAGTATTTCAGAGAGTTGGAGAATAGACAGCGCAGCAACATCTACAAATGAAATAGACAACCCTTCTGATTATCAAGGGCAGACTTGCATGAAGAAGCATGGCATTACTATGAATCATATTGAGAGGCAGACTACCAAAGAAGATTTCTCAACCTTTGATTATATACTATGTATGGATGAAAACAATTTGAGAGGTTTGAATAGAAAAGTTAATCAAGTTAAAAACTGCAAAGCTAAAATTGAACTTCTTGAAAGCTATGATCCACAGAAAAACTTATTATTGAAGATCTGTATTATGGAAATGATTCTGACTTTGAGACTGTATATGATCAATGTGTGAGGTGCTGCAAAGTATTTTTGGAAAAATCTCATTGAAGCTCTTCTTTAGTGCTATAAAGTACAACAGTGACTGGCATCAACTTTAAATTGATGTATGTATATCAGTTGATGTGTTATTAAAGAGTAATATATTTTGAGACCATCATTTTTTATTGAATTTATTTAGTGTTCACATATGTTCTAATTTTAAAAGGTAATGAAAATCAGCCAATAATTTTGAAGCAAGAGTATTTGATTAAATCAGTTGTAATTGTGAAACTAGCTAGAACTTCCAGTCTATGCCTCAGATATTAAAAATGAATTATATAGTGGAACAAACTCAAATTTGCATATGAAAACTAAGATACCTCAATAACACAACCATTTATTAAAAGTGTTTGATACAGTTTTCCCTTATGACAGCTTCATTTATGTCTAATTGGGATCTTTAACAGGTAAAGAAAACATTTACCCTTATGTGCTAGAAGGCAATAAAAAATAATTGCGATCATTGTGAGTAGTCAAAGAAAAATTTATTTTAGTGTTTTACCAGTAATTTGATTGCAATAACTTAATGAAGAAGAAATATTCTTTCTGCTCATCTTTTACCATATCTTAATATTTTGGCTGTCTATTGAAATAAATATATGCCCTGCCATGTAAGTTTGTAATGTGAATTTTATACAGTTACTCTTTACAGGGAAGGAATAAGGGGAAGTTACTCATTTAATTTTTCTTTAGGACTTGAGTAATCTCTTAATCTTTATATAGGGGGTTCCAAAAAATGTTAATATAATTTTAAGTCATTAAAACTTTTGGGAAACCTTGTATATAAGGACTTTATTTTAAAGAAAAGTAAATTTATTTTTCCCGTTGACTTCCATTGTCTCTCTCAACTTTTAGGTTTATAACAAATGAACAACAACATTTTACTATTTTATATCATGTATACTTATGTTTTGACATAAGTTATTTTGCTTTCAACATCACCTGAAATTTCAACTATACACAAGCATGGGTACTGAAGTAAAGTGAACATTTAGGATCAAAAGGAGCAATAATTACAATATGATTCAATATTATTAAAATATAAGACTCAAGGAAATTTGGAGTGTGTTAATAGATTTTCATTCATAAGTATTTAACAGATTTGTAGGATATGTATAATATCACACTGAAGGAATTGTGCTCTTTAATTCATATGGACACTTCACAAAATTTAATTGTTTTAAAAATAAAAAGAAATTTGCAAAAAGATAAAAAAAAAAAGAGTTATTGGTCTACCAGAAAGCCATGATGAAAAAAAGCTTCTGGACAATATCTACTAAGAAATAGTCAATGAAAAGTGCCCAGAAGTGCTTAATTCAGAGGGAAAAATAGTCATGAAAAGATTTCACTTTTCAACTCCCAAAAGAGATGCCAAAAACAACAAGAAATATTGTTGGCAAATTCCAGAACTATCAAGTGAAGGAGAAAATACTAGAGGCAGCCAGAAAGAAACCACTCAAATATTGAGGAGCTACAGTCAGTATCACATACGACCTTGCAGTTTCTACATTAAAGAACTGATGGAATTGGAATATGATGTTCCATAAGGTAAAGATGCTGGCACTACAACAAATGATCCCATCAAAGTCCAGTGCAACCGAAATAAGGTCTTTCCAGACCTTCCTAACGAAAAAATCAGAACTCAGTAGAAAATTATATCTTCAAACCCGGGTCACAGGAGAGGCATAAAAAAGTAAACAGGGGAAAATACTCAATTTGGACAAACTAATTAGCTTCCTATGAGGGAAGATGATACTTGGTAATCTTGAGAATTATGTGCTATTATGGAATAAAAAAGGGTTATACATAGATAGAAGGAGCATGTATGAAATAAATGATGTAATGATATAAATGCTATCTAAGCATGAGAAGGGATTGTATCAGTCAATGTGAAAGGAGGAATGAGAAAAAGGTAAAGTACATCACAGTAAAAAGTACAAAATTTTATTACAATAGAGGGAAAGAGGCGAGGAGACAAGGGGTGTTTGAGATGTACTCTCATCTGATATTGTTCAAGGAGGGAAAAAAAAACTTAATTAAGCATATAAATCTAACTAGCTCTATAGACAATAGGGAAGAAATTGTAAGGGAAAAGGGGAGTAAAAGATAAGGAGGTTTAACGAAGGAAGGGAAGACTGTAGGAGGTGGTGGCCAAAAAATTAAAACTATTGTGGAGGGAAAGGGAGAATTAAAGGCGCAAATGATGGGAAAGAAGATGGAGAAAAAGACAAAGAGAGTAATCATTACTGTGAATGTGAACGGGATGAACTCTCTCATAAAATGGAAATGTGTAGCAGAATGAATTAAAAGCCATAATTAAGCAATAAGGTGTTCACTAGAAACACATGTGAAATGGGATAATACACACAGGATAAAGATAAAAGGTTGGAACAGAATACCTTGTGCTTCAGCTGATGTAAAAAAAGCAGGGGTAGCAGTCCTAATCTCAGACAAAGCAAAAGCAGAAATAGATCTAATCGAAAGAGATAAGGAAGGAAACTATATCCTCCTAAAAGACACCATAGAAAACGAAGCAATATCATTACTAAACATAAATGTCTGAAGTGGTATAGTATCCAAATTCTTAGAGGAGAAGTTAAGGGAGTTATAGGAAGAAATAGGCAGCAAAACTATACTAGTAGGGGACCTGAAACTCTCCCTCTCTGAACTCGATAAATCTAACCTTAAAATAAAGAAGAAAGAAGTTAAGGAGGTGAATAAAATTTTGGATTAGATGAGTATGATAGATCTCTGGAGAAAACCGAATGGGGATAGAAAAGAACATACCTTTTTCTCAGTGGTGCTTGGCACAAATACAAAAATTGACCATATAGTAGGCCATAAGAAACTCACAATCCAGTGAAGAAAGGCAGAAATAGTTAATGCATCCTTCTCAGATCATAATGCAATAAACATTGTATGCAGTAAAGGACCATAGAAAAATCAAAAATTGAAGTGAAGCTAAATAATCTAATCCTAAAGAAAGAGTGGGTTAAAAAACAAATCATAGAAACAATCAACAATTTCATGAAAGAGAATGAAAATAATGAAACAAACTACCAAATCTCATAGGACACTGTAAAAGCACTTCCTAGGGGAAGCTTTATATCTTTGAATGCCTACATGAATCAAAGAGAAAGAAGAGATGAAAATATTGGGCATGCAGTCTTAAAAGCTCAAAAAAGAAAAAAAATGCAAACCCCCAAGTAATTACCAAATTTGAAATACTGAAAACCAAAGGAGATGTAAAATTGAAATTAAGGAAGTTATCAAACTAATAAATAAAACTAAGAGTTGGTTTTATGAAAAACGAACAAAATTGATAAACCTTTGTTCAACTTGATTTAAAAAAAACACAAGAAGAAAAACAAATGACCAATATCAAAAACGAAAGGGGTGACCTCGCTTCCAATGAGGAGGTAATTAAATCAATAATTAGAAGTTACTTTGCCCAACTTTATGACCATATATTCGAAAATCTAAATGAGATGGATGATTATGTATAAAAAATATAAATTACCCAGGTTAACAGAAAAGGTAGTTGAGTACTTAAATAACCGCATCTCAGAAAAAAGAAATTGAACAAGATATCAATAATCTCCCATGGAAAAATTCTGCAGGGCTGGATGGATTAACTAGTGAATTCTATCAGACATTTAAAGAATGATTAATTCCAATAGTTTGTAGACTATTTGAGGAAATGGGGGAAGGAGGAGTCCTCCCAAATTCTTTTTTATGATACAAATATGATTTTGATATGTAAAACCAGGAAGAGTCAAAACAGAGAAAGAAAATTATAAACCAATTTGTCTAATGAATACAGGTGCAAAATTTTTTTTTTAAGATTTTAGCAAAAAATATAACAACATATCACAAGACTAATACCTTTCGATCAGGTAGGATTCATACCAGGAATGCACAGCTGGTTCAATATCAGGAAAATTATTGGCATTACTGATCACATCAACATCAAACCTAACAGATACCACATGATTATCTCAATAGATGCAGAAAAAGCTTTTTACAAAATACAACATCCATTCCCATTGAAAATACTGGAGAGCATAAGAATTGATGGAACTTCCATAAAAAATAAGCAGTGTCTACCTAAAAACTTCAGCAAGCATAATATGCAATGGAGATAAGGTAGATGCATTTCCAATAAGATCAGGGGTGAAACAAGGATGACTGTTATCACCACTATTATTCAATTTGGTACTAGAAATTTTAGCTGTAGCAATGAGAGAAGAAAAGCAATTGAAGAAATTAGAACAGGCAAGGAAAGAACTATGTTATCACTTTTTGCAAATGATATGATGATGTACTTAGGGAATCCTAGAGTTTCAAATAAAAAACTACCTGAACTAATAAACAACTTTGGCCAAGTTGCAGGTTACAAAAGAAACCCAAACAAATCTTCTGTATTTCTGTATCTTAATAACAAGTCCCAACAGCCAGAGAAAGAAAGAGAAATCTCATTTAAAGCTGGGGTAGACACTGTAAAATATTTGGGAGTCTACCTGCCAAACAAATCCAGGGACTATATGAACACAACTACAAGATATTTTTCGCACAAATGAAATTGGATATAAATAAGTGGAAAAAACATCAGTTGCTCGTGGGTAGGCTGAGCACATATAAAAAAAAATGGTAATTCTACATAAATTGATTTACTTATTCAGTCCCATGCCAGTGAAACTCTTAGATAATTATTTTCTAGAGCTGGAAAAAATATATCAAAATTCATCTGGAAGAACAAAAGAACAAGAATACCAAGAGAACTAATGAAAGCAAATGCTTAGGGAAGGTGGCCTAGCTCTACCTAATCTCAAATTGTATCACAAATCAACAGTTATCAAAAGCAATTGTAACTGGCTAAGAAACAGAAGGGTAGACCAGTGGAATATGCTAGGTACTCAAGACACAGTAGTTAGTGAACAGAGCAATCTCCTGTTTGATAAACCCAAGGACCCCAGCTTCTGGGATAAGAACTCACTGCTCAGCAAAAATTGCTGGGGAAACTGGATAACAGTGTGGTGGAAACCAGACATAGACCAATATCTGTCACTCTGTACAAGAATAAAGTCCAAATGGATACATGATCATGGTATAAAGATTGATACTATAAAAAAATTAGTGGAGCAAGGAATAGTGTGTTTATCAGGTTTATGGAGAAGGGAAGAATTCTTGACTGATCAAGAGAGAGAAAGCATTTTGAAATGCAAGATGGATACTTTTGGTTACATTAAGCTGAACATTTTTTGTACATTCAAACCCAATACAACCATGGTTAGGAAGAAAGCAAAAAACTGGGAAAGAATTTTTACAACTAGTTTCTGTGACAAAGGTCTCATTTCTAAAATATACAGAGAACTGAGTTATACGTACAAGAAGGCAAGTAATTCCACAATTGATAAATGGTCAGAGAATATGAACAAGCAGCTTTATGGAGAAATGTTCTAAGTCAGTATTTATTAGAGGGATGCAAATCAAAACAACTCTGAGATACTACCTCACACCTATCAGATTGGCTAACATGACAGAATATGAAGATAATAAATGTTGGAGAAGATGTGGGAGAGTTGGAACATTAATTCATTGTTATTGGAGTTGTGAGTTCATCCAAACTTTCTGGAGAGCTGTTTGGAACTATCCCCAAAAGGCTACAAAAATGTGCATATCCTTTAACTCAGCAATACTGCTTTTAGGACTGTATCCCCAAGAGATCATAAAAATTGAAAGGATCCCACATGTTCAAGAATATTTATAGCAGCACCCTTTGTAGTGGCCAAAAACTGGAAATCAAGGGGATGCCCATCAATTGGGGAATGGCTGAATAAATTGTGATATATGAATGTAATGGAATACTCTTCTGCTACAAGAAAGAATGAACAGGAAGACTTCATAGAGGCCTGGAGAGTCTCAAATGATGTAGTGCTGAGTGAAAGGAGCAGAACCAGGAGAACCTTGTACACAGCACCAACCACAGTGTGGGAGAATTTTTTTTTTTTTCTGGTAGACTCAGAACTTCATTGCAATGCAAGGATCTAAGAAAATTTCAATAGTCTTTTAAGGCAAAATCCCTTCCACATCCAGAGAAAGAATTAAGAATTCCATCACAGGATGTAAGAGATCATTTTCTCTAGTATTATGATTTAGTTCTTTATATGATTCCTCCCATCCATTTTAGTTCTTCTATGCAACATGACTATGGTGAAAATGTATTTAATAGTAACCTATGTGCAGTAGCTATATAAAATTGTATGCCATCTCGGGGAGGGAGAGGGGATGGAGGGGGAAAAAATCTAAGTTATGTGGTACTGATTACATAACACTGAAAATAAATAAATTAAGATATATAAAAAAAATAAAAGAAAAGAAATAGGATATTTTTAAAAGAAAACAAGAAAAAAATATATCAAGGAAAACTATCCTGATATTCTAGAACTGGAGTGTGAAATAGAAATGGAAAGAAAGAGATCTCAAAAGGAAAACTCATAGAAATATTTTAACCAAATTTCAGAGTTCCTAGGTAATGGAGAAAACATTATAAGCAGCCAGAAAGAAACAATTCAAGTACTGTGGAAATACAATCATGACAACATAGGATTTAGTAGCTTCTACACTAAGGGATTGAAGGACTTGGAGTATGATATTCCAGAGGTCAAAGAAGGTAGGATTAAAAACAAGAATCCACTACTCAGAAAAACTGAGTATCATACTTCAGGGGTAATATGGAATTTCAATGAATTAGAGGACTTCCAAGCATTCTTGTCGAAACGACCAGAGATGAATAGAAAAATTTGACTTTCACATACAAGATGAAGAGAAACATGAAAAGGTAAACAAGAAAGAGAAGCCTTAAGTAACTCATTAAAGTTCAATTGTTTACCTTTCTACATGGATAGAAGTTATTTTTAACTCATCAGATCTTTTTTCAGTATTAGGGTAGTTAGAGGGAATATGTTTATGTAGGTGTGTATGGGTATATATGTATATGTACATTATATATGTTTAGGTATATGTATGTACATGTTTGTATGTATATGTGTATATGGGTGTCTGTATATATGTATATGTGTGCATATGTGCATCTATATATGCGTGTGTATAAATATGAGGGTATGTGTGCATACATACATAGAAAGGGGGCACAGGGCATGCTGAATATGAAGAGAGAATATCTAAACAATTACAATTTACCGTTGAACGTAATATACTAGGAGTAAGAGAAAAGGAAAAGTAGAATGTAGCAAATGATCTCACATTACAGAGGGAAGAAAGAGCATCTACATTGGAGGGGAAGAAAGGGAAGATGAAAGGAAACATTTGGGCCTTACTCTCATGGCATTTGGCTTAAGGTGCGAGTAACACACAATCAACTGAATATGAAAATCTATACTACCTTGCAGGAAGGCATGGGTGAAGTAGATAGGAGAGAGAAGATAATAGAAGAAAGTCATAATGAGAAGTAAACACTATTGTGGGAGGACAAGCCAAGGGAGAAAATGGAATAAATGGAAGGTAGGATACGACAGAGGGAAATGTGGTTAGTCTTTTCCAACATAAATATTATGGAAACACTTAGCATTGTCACACACGGATGCCCTTTATTGAATTGTTTGTTTTATCAATGAGGGTGGATGGGTAAGGAGGGAGAGAATATGGAACTCAAAGCTTTAAGAATGAATGCTAAAAATTGTTTTAGCATGCAACTGGATATTAAGCTATATAGGCATTTTAATGTACAAATCTATTTTGCTCTATGGGAAAATAGGAAGATGGATGGAAGAAGGCTGGGTAATAGAAGGCAGAACAAACTGGAGGAGGGTATATGGGGTGCATGCTGTCCTGGGATGGGAGGTGGGAAAGATATGGAGAAAATTTTGAATTCAAATTCTTGTGGAAGTGAATTTTAAGAACTCAAAAATAAATAAAGTATATACAAAAAGAAAAAAAAGGAAAAAAATATTCCCAGAAGAAGAAAATTAAATCTATCATGGTAACCAATAAGTCAATACAAATTAATGGTACTGGGGACAAAGCCATTCTCAAGTCTCCTGTCAAGGCCTTCTCACAAACAAACACTCACAAGTCTTGCTGTTCCTTCCTGCATCCTCTCTCATCCAACTGACAACTCTCACTGCTTCCTTGTTCTGCTTCACCCTACCTGTCTCATTTGCTCAGTAAACTCCTCCCACCACATGTGATCTTAGGCTTCCAGGTGATTCAAGTAGGTCACATGTGCCTATTAATGAATAAGAAAGGTATTGCTTTTGAAACTGCTATAACGTTGCACGGTAAGATCTTTCATATTCATCACATAGGTTGGTGGGGCAATTGGTATTAACACAGCTTTAAGACAGATAACAAAAATAGGCATATCAAACAATACCTTAGGCAACTGGTGTCAACAGAACTCCATAACAGGATAATGGGAATAACACCAAATGAACACAGAAAACAATATTTCAAGATGTGGCAGGAGCCCAAGTACCCCTTCATTCCCCATCAATAGATGGGGCCCAAAATCTTGGGGTAAGGCCCAGAGGTTTCTTCCATAACTACTTCCTGTTGATATTGTACATGGAGTTGTCCCTCCTCCATGAAGTCCCATCTGAGAGATGAGTTCTTTAAGTGGCATCCAGAGCTTGGTCCACATCAGGTCCAGAGATGACGACACATCACAGCAAGATTAGGGGGTTAAATCTAGCTTAAGTGATCAGCTATCTGCATGTGGATAGTACCAAGCCTGTAGGAAATGAATCTAGCAAACAAGTTTAGAAGACAAAAAGAAACAAGGAGACAATAACCAAAACGCATGGTACATATGAGGTCAGTCATGCTTCTGGAGTCTATGAACTCACTTTCACAGTCCCATTCACGGTAGAATATATGAGTTAAGGGTACAAGTTGGTAATCATCCTGAATAAACAACAGTTACAGTATTATCTTTGCCATGTGCTATAATTTCTGCACCTTTTGGAATGTTTTCTGGCTTCCCTTTTGCCCATACTTTAGTTCCCAATTTTGTTCTATCAGTAGAATGCTATACATCATTTCCTCTGCAAGTTACTTCAGAAGGATGATCAGTTTTCACAGGCATTATTGGTTGACAAGGATTAATAATCACTTGAACGATTTTCTCATTTTCACAAAATGTTATGGGTTCATTACCTAAATTTTGGAATCTCACAATAGTTTCTCCTTGATAATTAGAATCTATCACTCTATCCAATACATGTATTCCATGAGTTGCTAATTTTGATTTAGATAGTATCAATCCAAAATGAGTCTTAGGCATTCTCATACATATTCCTGTACAGACTTTTCTTACTTCTTTCCAATCCAACCAAAATTCCTCTTAATAGTGTAAATCATATCCTGCTAAACCAGGTGTCCCTGGATACAGTGCTGGGATGTCCAGACTCAGAGTCCAATTCTCAACATTTGTTATCTTAAGCGTTTGTTGCTTTCTATTTTGCACATTTGGGGTCATCATTCTGGCTAGAGCTGTACTTCTTATCAGTAGTCTTTTATTCAAATTATGCAAAGCAATAGATAAATTATCTTTCCAATGTTGATAAGAGTTATTAGAACTTAACTTCCTTAACTGTTATTTCAATAATCCGTTCATTCTTCAATTAACCCTAAATGCTTGGGGATAATATGGAATATGATATATCTATTCTATATTGTTTAATATACAATATATCTTCATTTCATTACCTTTGAAATGTGACCTATTGTCACTTTGAATTTCTGTGATATAGAATGTCAGGTCCCGAACCTCCTGGGCAGAGAGGTAACAGCAGGAGTCTATACCTGTCCCCCCCCCCGGCAATCACGCGCCTCACCCGTGACTTCCGGGCTAAGGGTGCAGGAAAGGCTCGTGTACAAGGCACGATACCGCCCTCGGGGAGGTGCTGAGGGAGCCCCAGTAAGAGTAAAACACACCTGGCCACCTGTGATAGGACCAAGCAGATGGTCCGAGTGGGGAGGGAAGGTCCAGAGAGACTCCTGCCCTATTGCCACAGGACACAACCAGCTAAGGGGAGGGGGCTGGGGCGACAGCAGGCTGAGCTCTCCAATCAGGGGCCGGATAGCAAGAACCGGAAGGGATAAGGAATAAAAGGCAACGCCCTAGGGAGTTCGGTGGGACTGGGCTGATGTGAACTGCTGAATAAACATCTGCATTGCTCTACCACTCTGGCTCGTGCTTGGTTTCCACCTGTACTCCTGTCCCCCGGAGACAGGTCCAGAGACGTCTGAAGCTGCGTGAAGCAGAGCGAGAGGTTACTACTCACCGGGAGGGTCGACCGGGGGATCGTGAGCCCCGGACAATAGAAATATGATATCTAGAGTTTTATAAGGGTTTTTCTGGGTTACATTCTTATAGGGACAGGCCACTAGTATACTTGAGTATGTGTCAACACCACTGCATATACATTTGCATCATCTGTCTTGGAGTAGGTGTCCAATATAATCTATTTGCCTAATTTGGGATGGTACTTTTCCCCTGGTTATCTCTTCAGATACTATCTGAGGAGTAGCTCGTTCCTTTTCCAACTAACATACGTCCTCTGCTACTTGTTTTAACACTGGATGAGAGATACCAATATGTGGTAAACTCTTTTGCAAATTCATCCTGTACAGTCACTTTCAATTCCACTGGGCCACTTTGCATAGGCCATAAATCTAGAGTCAATTGTATGGCAGACGTTGCTTCATCAAAAGCTTTGCTCAAGTCCCAATCAAATTCATATTTTTTCCCTAGTAACTTGATATAAAGGTTTCAAAATTTTCCTAGAAATGGTACGTAATGTCACTAATATCCAAATAATCCTATAATCTTTTGTTACTTGTTCTTATTGTTGGGGATAGGTAAAATCTGAATTTTAGATTGTGGAAGAATCTCTCACAGCCCTTGATTCCATTGAATACTTCAAATTTGAGCTTGCCCTTGAATTTTTGAAGGGTTAATTTCTCACCCTTTAATTTTCATATACTCAATTAAAACCATCAAACTCTTCTCTACTTCTTCTACAATTTTTTTCCTGTATTATAACAACATTTATGTAGTTGGCAAGGTGTACACCAAGTAACTCTAATTCATACAAATGTTCAGCCACAATCCTATGACAAATAGTGAGGCTATGCAGATATCCTTGTGGCAAACCCTTAAAGGTATATTGTCGGCCATGTCAAGTGAAAACAAGTTGGTCCCATTGTTGCAAATCTATTGGGATGGTAAAGAAAGCATGGGCTAAATCAATAGCTGTGTACCAAGTCCCATCATATTTCTAGATCTTTTTTTATTAAGGTAGTGGTATCTACAACAGCAGATACAAGGGAAAAGCCACCTTATTCAATTGTCTGTAATCCCTTGTTATCCTCCGTGGCCCATCTGACTTTACTGCTGACCAGACAGGATTATTCCATTGAGACAATGCAGCCTCAACATATTCCTTTATAGTACTGGTAATTTTATCATTCTCAGCTTATATGCTATCTGCTTTAAAGTAATTCCTTCAGAAAGTTCAGATAAAATGATTGGGTTCATTTTTATATTACTCACTAAAACTGTATTAATTCCTATCTTAATTACTTCTATTTGGTGTCTCCCCTCAAGTAAATGTAAAGTCATACCTCTAAATATATCTCTTCCAATTATGTGTTAAGGAATGTGTACAATTACCACGACAGGGACTTTCTTAGATGATTGTCTAGTTTTCAATGTTATTTTTACATATCTGGCTGATAATTCAGTCCTTCCCAATCCTGTCATGATGATGGGAGTTCTATGTTTAAACTTATCAGAGTTTTAACACATAAGGGAAGCCTGGCCCAGTATCTATTAATGCCCTAATTTCAGTATTTGGTGGATATTTCAAATATATGGTCAAATTGATGTGGGGGAAGATGGTGATGTGATCTGAAATTGCTATCTCACTATCCCTGTTGACCTGGATGAGCCCAGAGAATATCTCCCTGGAAAAAAAACCCTGGAACAGTGGGAGCAGCAGAAAGGGTAAACAGTCTCTTAGTCCTTGCATCTAGGAAAATCGCTAAGGATGGTCCCTCTTGCTGTGGCTGAAGGGGAACAGTGCAGGACCAGGGCTGTCCCACACAGCCCAACCTTAGCAAACCAGGAGAAGATCCTGAGTCCCAGAAGGGTGAAGCCCATAACCACCAAAAGCAGGGCACCAGGCATGCCACAGCACCCCAGGGGAATGAGGAAGACACTAGTACAGACAGAATCACAAACTGCTGAGCTTGTCTATGTTCTAGGTCAACAGAAGAGAACTCCTGTGGCCAGACTACCCCTCCCCTACACTTAATGAGCTGGTTACAGGGTAACTGGGGAAATCCCACAAGACCTCACCTGGCCTCTGCTTTCCAACGCAAGCCAGCTCAGCACCAGGTAAGGTGCAGAATTTAGCTTCACTGCTGAAAGAACCAAAGGCCATAAAACACAAAGTCTCAAGCTTTAGACTCAAAAACTGTGGGACATGTTCCCCTGTACCCCAGATGCAGTGATTTTTTTAAAAGCCAGAAAAAGAGTGATAGTCATGAAGAAGAAGGAAAGTAGAAAATAAAAGACCCAGAAGCTTTCTATGGGGACTAGGAACTAAACACAAATACCAAAGAGGTCAGCATTGAGACTGTACTCCCATCTGAAATTTCAGAAGGGAATATGAACTGGTCTGAAGCACAAAGAGCCTTCTTGGAAGAGTTGAAGAAGGATCTGAAAAGCCAAATCAGAGAAATAGAAGAAAAACTGACCAATGATTTCAAAAATTTGGAAAAAGAAATCACAGAAAAATTTAAAAGGACAATTGGACAAATGGAAAAGAAAATACAAACCCTAACTGGAGAAAATGACTCCTTGAAAGGAACATTTGGACAGATAGAAAAGGAGATGCAAAAGTAAATGGAAAAAAGACAATTTGATAAAAATTAGAATCAGACAAGTGGACTGTAATGAATATATGAGACATCAAGAAATAGTCAGAATCTAAAGAATGTAAAGTTAGAAGAAAATGTAAAATATCTAATTGCAGAAACAACTGACCTGAAAAACAGATCCCAGAGAGAAAATCTAAGAATTACTGGTGTACCAGAAAGAAAAGATGAAATAAATACTGGAAATTGTCATTCAATAAATCATCAAGGAAAACTACCCAGAAATCCTAGATCCAGAGGGCAGAATCATCGTGGAAAGAATCCACTGTTCACCTGAAAGGGATCCAGACTAAAACCACCATGGAATATCGTTGGCAAATTCCAGAACTGTAAAATGAAGGAGGAAATACTGTAGGCAGCCAGGAAGAAAAAAATTGAAATGTCAAGGAGCTACAGTTAGGATCACACAGGACATTTCAGCTTCTACATTAAGAGACAGAAGGAATTAAAATTCGATATTCTGTAAGGCAAAGGAGCTGTGACTGCAACCAAGGATTAATTACGCAGCAAAGTTGGGTAAGCATAACATTTCAAGCAAGAGATGGACATTCAACGAAATTAGGGATATCTAGACCTTCCTGAAAGGCCAGAGCCAAATAAAAAATTAGACTTTTAAACACAGGTCTCAAACACAGAGAGGCATGAAAAGGTAAACAGGGAAAAAAACCTCAATATTGGCAAACTGTCTATATCTTTATAAGGGAAAGTGATACTTTTTAATCTCGAGAATTGTATATTTATTATGATATATAAAAGGTATATGCATAGATAGAGGGAGTGAGTATAAATGAAATGATGTGATGATAAAAAATATGATTTACGGGTGCAAAGGGATTGTCATGTGAAGTGTAAAAAGGAAGAAGCAAAAATTACATCACAGGAAGAGACACAAATATATAGTACAGTAGAGGGAAAGAAGTGAGGGAGATGAGCATTGTTTGAGACGTACTCTCATATGATTGGATTCAAGGAGGGAACAACAAAGTCAATTAAATACAGAAATACATCTACCTCTATAGACAGTAGGAAGGGAAAGGTGAAATAATAGGGAGGGGAGTCTAAAATGGAGGGAAGAAGTACTAAGGAAAAAAGGGATTAAGAGAGAAGGGGACTGAAAGAAGGGAGGGAAGAATGAGGGAGGCAGTGGTCAAAAAAATAAAATTCTGTTGTGGAGGGGAATGGAGAGCTAAAAGCCTAAACAAGGAGAAACAGATGGAGGGAAACACACAGATAGTAATCAAAACTGTGAATGTGAATGGAATGAACTCTCCCATAAAACAGAGGTGGATAGCAGAATAGACTGAAAAACATAATCCAACAAGATGTTTATAAGAAACACATTTGGAGCATACACACAAAGTAAAGATAAAAGGTTTGGGCTTCTGCTGATGTTAAAAAGGAAAGAGTAGCAATCCTAATCTCAAAAAAATAAAAGAAGAAATAGATTTAATCAAAAGAGATAAGGAAGGAAACTGCATCCTGATAAGAGGTATCATAGACAACGAAGCAATTTCTTTACTAAATATATATACTTCAAAAGGAATAGCATCTAAATACTTAGAGGAGAAGTTAAGGGAGTTACAGGAAGAAATAGACAACAAAACTATACTAGTGGGAGACCTCCACCTCCACCTCTCGGAATTTGATAAATCCAAACTCGAAATAAACGAGAAAGAAGTTAAGGAGATGAATTAAACTCTGAATAAGGTACATATGATAAATATCTGGAGAAAACTGAAGGGGAATAGTAAAGAGGATACCTTTTTCTCAGTGCTGCGTGGCACATATAAAAAAATCAAACTTGTACTAGGATATAAAACCATCAGTTAAGTTCAGAAAAGCAGAGATAGTGAAGCCATTTTCCTCAGATCATAATGCAATAAAATTATATATAATCAAAGGTCATGGAAATATTAACCAAAAATTATTTGGGAATTAAGTGATCTAATTCTAATGAATGAGAGAGTTTAAAAACAAATTATAGAAACAATGAACCACTTAATTCAAGAGAGTAACAATAACGAGATAACTTTTCAAATTTTATGGGATACTATAAAAGAAATTCTTAGGAAAGTTTTATGTCTTTGAATGCGTACATGAATAATATAGAGAAAGAGCAGATCAAGGAATTGGGCAAGCAGCTGAGAAAGCTAGAAAAAGAACAAATTGAAAATTCCCAAGCAAATATCAAATTAGAAATACTGAAAACTATAGGAGAGATTAATAAAACTGAAACTGAGAAAACTGTTGAACTAATAAAGGAAAGTAAGATTTAGTTTTATGAAATAAAACAGTATAATTGATAAACATTTGGTCAATTTGAGTTAAAAAAAGAAAGAAGAAAACCAAAATACCAATATCAAATACAAAAAGGGTCAACTAGCCTCTAATGAGTAGGAAATTAAAACAGTATTTAGAAATTAGAATTTAGAATTTAGAAAATTTGCCTAATTGTATGTTCATAAATTGGCCAATCTAAATGATACGGGTTACTATTTTAAAAAAATATATAAATTGCCCAGATTAACAGAAAAGGAAGACGAGCGCTAAAATAACCCCATCTCAGAAGAGGATATCAAACAAGCTATCAATGAACTCCCTTGGAAAAAATCTCCAAGGCCAGGTGGATTTCCAAATGAATTTTTTCAAACATTTAAAGAGCAATTAATTCCAATATCATGTGGACTATTTTGGAAAATGACTGAAGAAAGAGTCCTACGAAATTCTTTTTATGATACATATATGGCTCTGATACCTAAACCAGGAAGAGCCAAAACAGAAAAAGAAAATTATAGATCAATTTCTGTAATGGATATAGATGAAAAAAATTTTAAATAAGATATTAGCAAAAAGAATACAACACCTTATCATGAGAATAATACATTTTAATCAGGTAGGATTTATACCAGGAATGGACAGCTGATTCAATATTAGAAAAACTACTAGCATTATTCATCATTATCAACAAAAAAAGAAGCAGTAAACACATGATTATCTCAATAGATGCAGAAAAAGCTTTTGACAAAATACAACACCCATTCTTACTGAAAATACTGGAAAGCATAGGAAAAATGGAACTTTCCATAAAATAACAAGCAGTGTCTATCTAAAACCATCAGCAAGCAATAAAAGCAATGGGGACAAGCTAGATGCATTTCCAGTAAGGTCAGAGATGAAACAAGGATGGCCATTATCACCACTATTATTCAATATGGTATTAGAAATGCTAGCTGTTGCAATAAGAGTAGAAAAAGAAATGGAAGGAATTAGAATAGGCAAAGAAGAAACAAGGTTATCCCTCTTTGCAGATAATATGATGCCATACTTAGAGAATCCCAGGGAATCAAATAAAATCTTACTTGAAATAATAAATAATTTGTACAAAGAGGTGGGTTCCAAAATAAACCCATACAAATCATCTTCATTTATGTATGTTATGAACAAAACCCAACACCAAGAGGTAGAAAGAAAAATTCCGTTTAAATCTCATAGACAATTTAAAATATCTGGGAGTGTACCTGCAAAAACAAACCCAGAAACTGTACAACCACAACTACAAAGCATTTTTAGCACAAATAAAGTTAGATCCAAGTAAGTGGGAAAATGTCAGTTCCTCATGGGTGGGCTGAACTAATATAGTAAAAATGATAATTCTACCAAAATTAATTTCCTTATTCAATGCCATACCCATCAAACCATGAGACAATCATTTTCTAGAGCAAGAAAAATAATATCAAAATTCATCTTTAAGAACAAAAAGTCCAGAATGTAAAGGGAACTAATGAAAAGAAATACTAGGGAAGGTTGCCTAGCCCTACTAGATCTAAGATTGTATTATAAAGCAGCAACCATCCAAACCATTTGGTACTGACTGAGAGACAGTGAGTTAGAACAATGGAAAAGTTTAAGTACTCAAGACACAGTAGTTATTAAATATAGCAATCTACTATTTGATAAACCCAAGGAACCCAGCTTCTGGGTTAAGAACTCACTGTTTGACAAAACTTGCTGGGAAAACTCAATAACAATGTGGCAGAAACTGGGCATAGACCAATGCCTGACACAGTACACAAGAATAAAATCCAAATAGGTACATGACCTAAGTATAAAGATTGATGCTACAAACAAATTAGTGGAGCAAGGAACTTTGCATTTGTCAAATTTATGGAGAATGGAGAAATTTATTACCCAATAAAGAGATAGAGGACATTATGATATGCAAAATGGATAATTTGATTGCATTAAATTGAAAAGATTTTGCACAAACAAACCTTATGCAATCAAGATTAGGAAGGAACCAGAAAACTGGGAAAAAATTTTTGCAACTAGTGTCTGTGATAAATGCTTCAGTCCTAAAATATATACAGAACTGAGTCAAATTTACAAAAATAGAAGTCATTCCCCAATTGATAATCAAAGAATAGGAACAGGAAATTTTCAGAAGAAGAAATTAAAGCTATCTATAATTATATGAAAAAATGCTCTAAATCACTATTGATTAGATAGATGCAAATCAAAACATCTCTGAGGTACCACATCACATATATTAGATTGGCTAACATGACCAGACAGGAAGATGATAAATGTTGGAGAAGACATGGGAGAATTGGTACACTAATTCTTTGTTGGTGGAGCTGTGAGGTGATACAAACATTCTGGAGAACAATTTGGAACTATGCCCAAAGGGCTACAAAAATATGCATACCCTTTGACTTAGAAATATCACTTCTGGAACTCTATCTCAAAGAAATCATAGAAATGGGAAGGGTTCCCATATGTACAATATTTATCGCATCTCTCTTTTTGGTGCTTATAAACTGGAAATCAAGGGAATGTCCATCAATTGAGGAATGACTGAACAAGTTGTGGTATGTGAATGTAATGGAGTACTATTGTGCTATCAGAAATGATGAACAGGAAGACTTTAGAGAAGCTAGAAAGACTTATATGAACTGACGCTGAATGAAAGGAGCAGAACCAGGTGAACATTGTACACAGAAATAACCACAGTGTGCAAGGAGTTTTTCTGGTAAATGTAGTACTTCATTGAAATTCATGGACTTAAAACAATTTGAATGAACTCTTGAGGCAAAACACCTTCCACATCCAGGGAAAGCACTATGAAATTGGATTGCAGATAGAAACAGAACATTTTTTATATTATATTTTGTTTTGTGACTTCTATTCATTTTAATTCTTCTGTGCACCATGCATTTAATAGGAAAGTATATGTTTGTATGGGAATGGGGAGACAGAGGGTATGAGGGGGAGGGAGTGGGAAAAAAAAATCTAAAATATATAGAAGTGATTGTCAAACAATGAAAACAAATAAAATAATTCTATTTAAAGCATTGATTTGGCATCTGGAATTCCATCTGTTATTTCTTTAATCTGAGCTAGGGCTCAGTCAACTTCCTATTCTCCTTTAATGTTTGAAAAACTTCGATACAAGAGTTCAGGAAGATCTGTGATGAACAGCTCTTACTTCACTATTTTGTCTAGTATCAAGTCACTTTTCTCAGTACATTCTGTATAGTTCATTAGTTGGAATACCATCTGTGCTTCCAAAATCAACCCCTGCTCTCAATAGAGCAATAAACAATTCTTTCTTTATCATTCTCTTCTGACTTAGAACTCTCTGGCTATTTACTCTTCTCTCTCTCTAGGAAATTTGTCTTTTCCCTAGTCCTCTTCATCACTTAGCTGTGAAATCATGTTCAACATCTACTAAAGAAGGTGCCCTGTTTCCTCAACTATTAGAGTCAAAATGAATTTCTTGTAAGCAGGAGGAGCTAACTTCACTACCATTTTCTCATGGGAAACTCCTAAAGGAGTATCATAAAATGCATCTTCACTTCTCACTATCATGGCAGTCATTACCTCCTCCTTTACTTTTCTTATACAGTCCCTAAGTGAGTACCAGGGTCTGTCTCCACTAGACCACATAGAGTCAGTAGGTTAATGCCTACTGCAGCCTTCTGCAGACAAAGTTAACAGATTAGTTGTATTGTTACTTCCTTATATATTGGAATCTCCAAAGACTTGCTGTACAGAATGATTCTAATACCTATAAATTCAAGCAATCCATGCCTTGTACAATTACTCTTCCAGCCCCTTCATCATCGATTATTTTCATTCACGATATTACTGATTCTCCCATTCTCTAGGTGAACTGACTCAAAAAATCTGTGAATTTCTAAAGAACAAAATCCTCAATTATTTCCCTAAAAACTGTGTTTGGTACATAGTAGGTGCTTAATGAGTATTGATTTATTGATTGTTTCTTGAGACATTTTAATCCCTATATCAACATATTAAAGATAATAATTATTTAAACAAGAAAAGAGAAGTCAATTAGTATCATAGTAAGAATTGAGATAATTGGTTATGGCATTTTCGTACATAAATGTTGCAAATAATTTCCTTTGTCTTTATTTTGTTCATTAGTAATTTTCATGTTATCATGTTATCTTTACATTCATATTATCTTAGTATTTGTTTAGCCACCTGAAATTGAGGTACTTTCTAAGTGTGATAAATAAGTATGTACCACTGGGACAGTATTGGTATATTTGATAAGGACATTAATTCTATTCATTTATTAAAATATTAATTACAATTCATAAGCTATGATAATTTTAAAATTAATTAATGAAATATTACAATTTTATTAATAAGAAATAAAACAGAAAAACACATTCCTGGTTTTCTCTAGAACATGAGACACATTTAAGAAAAGAATGAGTCACTTCAAAGTCCAAGGAGTGACACACAATTGAATTTAATGTCCTGTCTACCAACTAGCTTGCTAGATGTAAGGAGTTTAAGTGATTCAAAAGGGAAAGGCAGATGCAACAAATGAAAAGATAGTTAAAATGACATTTTATAAGACTATATTTTGGATTTGTGTCCTACTAAATAAAGCATATTATGCATTTTAATATCTTCCAACAAAAGTTGTGTAGGGGTCGATTGACTGTTGTTCATCTTTGGTCTTCAAAGAGGACCAGTGACATCACATATGTTGTCTTGACTTGCATATGAATTGAAATTGAGGCAGAGTTACAGAAAGTTGTCAGTCTTATGCTTTTTTCCTGAGTCATCAAAGTCCAGTGGCAAAACAATGATCAAGACAACTCGTGACAGCCCAGGGTGTATGAATAACTTCTGCATCATGTGTCAAGTCAAATGTAGAAAGAATAGTAGATTGCCATTGGATTCAAATATAAACTGACAAGTAATGTTGTGTGACCTTAGACAAATCACCATTTCAGGATCCTGATTTGTAAAATGAGAAATTTAGTTTTCCCATCATTAAATTTTTTGAAAGATGAGTATGGGATTTGGTGCTCTGTGCAAGTATTTCATTGCTCTTTTTAATTTTTTTTTTCATTTTTGTTTTTTTGTTTGCTTGTTTTTGTTATTAGGAAGAGATATTGCTCCAAGTAAATGGACAGAAATTGTACCTTTTAAAAGAGCATGTTTTAATCAGCTAGCAATATTACAATTGCTGTTGGTGAGGAGATGGCAAGCATTTACAAGTCATTCAACTTTTAAAAAATGTGCAAAAATAAGTGTGGTCAAAATTAAAAGTCAAATTCAAGAACTAATGGAATGTGGCTACAAAAGTCTTATTCCCAGAAAAAAAGCAAAGGCTTTCAAAGGTACGTTTCAGTTACAGGGGTTTGGTCTATGATATTTCAGACCTGCTTTTTTCCATATTGTTCACTAACTTTTTAATGTCTTAAAGTATATTTCATTGCATGTTTTTACAAAGAAATATTGTAATATTCTGTTTTCTTAGATATATATATAGATATAGGCATACATGTACATACACACATCTATATGTACTTTTTGATTTTAACAGTCTCTAGATATGGAATAATTAAATTAACTTTCCTTTATACTTGCATTTTTTATCTGTCTTGTATCACTGTTTTTTTTTTTTCTGAGAGTTTACAAGTCAAATAATACATTTATAAATCTTTTTCTTGTTTTTCAAGAATCCTTCTAATGCCCCTAATTATTAAACATCTATCTTTTTTCATTGATGATTATGACCAGATTTTGGTGAATGTCATTTTGGGCCCCATCTTAAACGTTTTGACTATTTAGAACACATACATGCATACATACCTACATACATATATACAAAGACAGATATATCTACATATATATCTCTATATATACATATCTATATATACACATATGTATGAATACATTTAATATACTTATGATAGGTTTAAGTTATTTTTGTTCTACTTGGATTTTTTTCTCTGATTCTTGAATGTCTTCCTTGTGTTAACTGATATAATTACTCTTTGTTCTTAGTATTGTTATATAAAACATTATGTGACTTGGATTTTCTTTTATTTTTCACTTTATTTTTACTTTTCAACATTCTCTTCTACAATATTCTGAGTTCCAAATTTTCTTCCATCTCTCCCCTCCCCCTACCCAAGATAGCATGTGATTTGATATGGGCTGTACACACACATTTGTATTGAACCTATTTTCACATTAGTCATGTTGTAAAGAAGAACTAGAATCAATGCAAGAAACCATGAGAGAAAGGAAACAAAAAAAAAAAAGGGAAAAAGAGAGAGTGTGCAAATAATATGCTTCAATACACATTCAAACTCTATAGTTCTTTTTCTGAATGTGGATAGCACATTCCATCATAAGTCCTTTGGAATTGTCTTGGATTCTCGCATTGCTAAGAAGAGCTAAACCTTACAAAGTTAGTCATTGCACATTGTGCCTATTACTGTGTGCAGTGTCCTTCTGGTTCTGCTCATGTCACTCAGCATCAGTTCATTCAGGTCTTTCAAGATTTTCTGAAGTCCATTTCTTATAGCACAATAAATAGTATTCCATTTTATTTATATGTCACAACTTGTTCAACTGTTCCTCAACTTATGCACATCTCACTTTCCAGTTTGTGGCCACCACAAAGATAACTGTTATAAATATTTTTGTACATGTGTCCTTTTATCCTTTTGTATGATCTCTTTGGTATACAGACTTAGAAGTGGTTCTGCTGGGTCAAAAGGCATGCCCATTTTTATAGCCCTTCGGTTTCTTGGATTTCAAAGCGTACGTTTTTATTTATTCATTTCTGTGCCACCCACCACTACTTCCCAAGAACCTCCAAAATAATATTTTGGTTGGTTCTTTGTTTTTGGCATTCAGGAGTTCTTGTATTATTCTTGAATTACATTGTTCAGGCTTTTTTACTTTTCCTATTCTTTTGGAAAATATTTGAAACTAATTTTTTTCTATGAACTTTCTCTTCAAGATCAATTGGATTTGCTTTTATTGCTATGTTATATTCCTTTAATGTCATTTTGTTTGTCTCCTTCAAGATTGACAATCTCTTCAATTCATTTTTTATTCCTTCCTTTGTTTCTTTATAGACTAATCATCATGGACAAAAGTCTTATGTAAGACATAAATTCTGCCATTTTTTCTCATCTAAATTGTTCTCCCAAGATTCTGATTTCTCTTGCACTATATTCTGTGTTTTGTAAAATGTTGGCTCAATGTTCTTTTTCTTGTAATATTTATTTAAAAATATGCACCATCATTTAAAATATTGGTACTTATATTAAAATCTTCCTTGTTATTACTTTTTTTTGCATAAGGTTTTAAGTGAATTTTCTTCTTCATATCATGGGTGTTTTTAGAGTCTTTTCCTTTTATTCCCCTGTTGTTCATTATCTAAACCCTTCCCCTTTGATGGTGGATTAATCATAGTGACTCGACTTTTGTACTGTATCAATTTAGATCCACTTTAGAGAATTTACTTTTCATTGGCTACATTCCCTGCCCTAAGTAACTTCTGAGTGAAAAGGACTGGCTTGAAGTGTTTGCCAGTCTCTTCGCTTCAAGTCCATCCCTCTGTTTACAAGTATCATTCTCTTCTATTTTTTAATTCTCTAAGTGTGTTCAACTAATTTCTGTCACATTTTCAGGATTGGTGGAAGATGGAGTTGATGTTAAAGATACATTTTCTACTGACTCTAATATCAGGGTTGTCACGGGCAGAATGAATTTCTCTTTTGCTGTTGACTGTTATATATATATATATATATATATATATATATATATATATATATATATATATATATATCACTGTTATTGTTTGTTTTCATGTTGGTTTATTCATTTTGCAGTAAGGTTGGGTAAGGGGTGTGAAGTAATGTGATTTAGCATTCTGTACTATTAGCTAAGAAAGTTGTTACATCATTTGGCTTCATATTTTCTTGTCCTGTAGAGATATCTATAATTGCTCTCCACTTCTGACACATTTGCTTTTTTCTTCTCCTCAAAAGTTAGATTGATTGGAGAAAATATAAACCTTTGTCTTGTTTCTCTTGTGACAAGTTTCTCCGGTATTTTGATGTTAAATAAGCCTAAGAATGCAAGTTACTTGGAGAGGGTCTTTGATAAGAATTACTGGAGAAACTGGAAAGCAATTTGGCAAAAAAAAAAATAGATACAGACCAGCATTTATCACAATATCGTAAAAAATTCCAAAAGATGAAATGATATAAATACAAAAATTGCCCTTCCAAAAGAAAAAAAAAATAGGAAGGAATGAAATGTAATACTTTTCATATCTTTGAAGTGAATAATTCTTAGTTATAAAAGTGAGGGATGGTATAAAAAAAGAACATGTTAATAATATAACATTAAAATATCTTCTAATGGCAAAATCAAAATAGCCAAGAAAGTTTCAATATCTAATATTTAAAGGGAATTGAGTGAACATTTGTGAAGTTAATTGTAGATGACATTTTATTCAAGTCAATTTAGAGCAAATGATTTCTAAGATTTCTGCCAACTCAGAAATTCCATGATTCTCATTAATTCATTTATGCCTCAATGTACTCATCTACAAAATGGGGATAGTCACAGTACCCAAAGTATTGGTTTTGTATTTGTTGGTTTGGTGAGAATCAGCCCATCAAAAGTATTTATTAAAATTCTAATATGTTCCGTGTGTTGTGCTAACCACTAGGGATACAAAGAAAGTCAAAGACACTGTCTCTGCCCTTATGAATTCAGAGTGGGAATCAAATGAGATGATATTTGTAAAATTATTTTCAAGAATAAACTATCATATACATTCAAGATATTACTTAAAACCACTCAGTTTAGGGACACAGAAACCTTAAAGCTCCAGTGTCTTTCAAGTGTGGTAACTGAATTATTATCTTTCCATGCTTGTTCGATCTGTGTCACAACCTTGGCCTCATTTGAAGACAAACAAAATAATGGTGTACTGCTTTTCTCTCCATGCCTGTGTTATCTTCCATTACAATTGTATAAGAAAGGTACACAATGTTTATTAAGATTAAAACATTATCACATAAAGATAAGCCCCCCTGTGGTAAATAAAACATCTTTTATGTATAATGCATTTAAGCAAATAGACTCAATCTATGATGTTATTCAAATTAATATTAAAGAGCAAACAATACTTTAAAAGAGAAATTTGAAGGTCACTGGCTAGAATCAATAAACAAGAAACTACATTTAAAAACGTTAACTTTGTATTACAATACTGAACTTTGGAAGTAAAGATATTTACTGTTTCAATAGTGAGCTGTGTCTTGAATTTAGAAAATGTCTGTGGCGTGGGAAAAATACCCTGTTACAGATAAGTTGTAAAATGAAAAAGAAAAGAAAACAAAAGAAAACATTTTTGCCTTAGACTCTGTCTTTTCCTTACTGGGATTCAAGACATCTTTGATTGGGAACATTGAATGGATTGTTAAAAGGGCACTGAAAGTCTTCATTAAACATTCAAAGACAAGTAAAAGAGAAGAGAAGAGGAGCATGGAACTGGGGAAAAACAATTTTCAAAACAAATGAAAGATGACAAAATAAAATGACATACTATGTTTCTGGAGGGACAACTAATTTAGGATTTGAATATACTTGAAGATGATTGCAAAGAACAGTGAGCTAGGGCATAAATACACTATACTAAGGAAGGACTATGAAGTGGTCAAAACTTGTCTTTCATTGCCTATCAATTTTCTCTTTTATTACTCTTCTCTTTATCAGAGTTCACGGCACATAATAGTTCTAATAATATGCTTAATAAACTGATTGACTGATTGCTTTTGCATTGTGGCACAACTCTCTTTTCTCTTTTCCCCTCAACCACACTATGATATCTCTTTCTATTGGACCAGAAACCTCCACTCTACCTTTCCTAAGGAAAGTGACAGTCTTGTTCTTTTCTTTCTCTTTTTGTCAAAATTTATTAGGCATCTCATTCCTGTAGTTATTGGAAAAACTTGATAATTCTACCGAGTATTAACATTGGGACAGGAAAAAACTGATTTAACTGATTTCTAATCCTAGAAATGTAGACATTAGTCAGTTGGGGCCATAATTTGGAGCAACAGACATGAAAAAGAAATTTAAATATATCTTGTAGATTGCATCTTAAAGGTAATGAACCCCTCATTTTGTTAGATTCCACTATTAAGCAGAAAAGAATGACTTGATGGCAGTTACAAGGGGCCAGAAAGCAGGACTGTTGCTGTAAAGTCAGGAACTTGCAGTTTTGGAAGTTATGGGAAAAAAGGGAGTAATGACAGGAAGGTTGAGAAAGTGGTCATGTGGATACTGACATACAAAAATCATACAGAAATAAGCAGAGGAGGAGTGGCAGAAGAGGTGAGCAATAAGTTAACAGATGAAAAGATAGTACCCAGGCTTATTTGCATAAAAGTGGACCCTGGTACCTAAGAAGCAAATGATCTGTTGCACAACAACTCATTCTTCCTAATGCTTTCTTTTAAAACGATGGATCTTAATAGTCTATTAACCCTCCTTGCATTTCAAAGGGAACCACACATGGGGATTCAGCGACTGGAAATGGAGAAGAAAAAAATGCAGTAATTCAAACAGATTGTTTGACCAGCTCAGTAGCTTTTTGAATTGAACAAGGACTTTTGTTTCGTTATTCTTATAGGAAAAAATGCAGCTACATTAAATTGTCCTTACTACTTATTAAAAATAGAAGTATATTGTGACTTCTATTAATGAAATGAAGATAAATATTTAGAAGCTTAGAATAATAAAATCAACAGTAGTGACCCTCTGTTTTTGGTAGGATAAGGCAAAGTACTCAACAAATTTCTACAGCCTTTCCCACAGTTTCTTTTAAAATTGACTATCACTTATGTAATAGTTAATGTGATAATTATCCTAGCTAAGTAGTGCCAAAGACAGAACAACACTGGGCTTAGAATCAGGAAAACCTGAGTTTAAATCCAGGCTCAAATAATTCTTAACTGTAATGCTTGGAAAGTCATGTAATTGCTGTCTTATTTTGCCCAACCATAAACTGAGGATAATAGTAACACTTAATTTCCAGGATTGTTATGTGGGTAATATTTGTAAAGTTCTTAGCACACTGCCTGGTACCCAGTATATGCATAATAAATGCATGCTTCTGTCTTTACAAAAAATAATTTGCAAAAATGGATCAATATCAGCCCCAGAGTTTCTTTTGGTTAAAATATTTTCCTTCATTTTATGGAAAGATACACAATTTTTCCTCTCAAAAAACCACCTCTGAATGTATGACAAATGATGCCTTACTTCTTACATATAAACATGAGGCAAATTCTATTGTCTGCCCACATTCTTCTGAAAAAGAGATAAACAGGAATGTAAAATTCACTAACACGTTCTGAGTTATTATAGACTAATGTGCGACAGCAATATTGAAAATGAATACTCTTTACTCAGTAGTCTAAAGAGGACTTTTATAAGCAACTTGGAATTTATACACCATATAAGGAGAAATGATAATAGAATGCTTTTCCCAAATTTTCCATTTCTCGCAAAACATTGAGAGAGAGGAGGAAAAGTATCTGAGACTAAATCAACTTTTTCTTCTGTGCCTTCGCTAACAAAAAAGACAATCATTGGAAGGGCTTTTATTTTTATTTTCTATAAGTTTCAAGGTGACTAAAGTCCAAGAAAAATATAACAAAGAAAAAGGAGAGGAGATCTTGTTTGCCAAAAAGACTATCCTGGATTTCTGTGAAAAAAATCAACATCAAGAATCTAGAAGTTATACTCAAAACCAGTTTATCTGAAAGTCAGAGTATGTATTTCTATGTGTGTATCTGTATTTATGTGCTAACAATTATATGTACATAAAACAGCATGAGCTTCATTGCTGACTGAATTAGCAAACCATGTGTGGAGGAAAACACAAAGGACTGGGAAAGAAGAGCTCTGAATTCTACTTTTTTTCCTACTGCAAATTCTTATGTCTTCTAGCATGAGGAATTTAGAACTGTAAGCAATTTTAAAGGCCATTTAATCTAACTCATTTATTTTATAGAAGAAACTGCGGACTTGTCCAAGGGGAGATAGGTAGCAAGTGGCAGATACAGGACCTCTGAATGCCCAAAAAAATGACATTGTTTCCCTGTGTAATAGTCAAGGACATTGTGATACATTGTATAATACTACTTATATGTTTTTGTAAATTTACTCGAGTTATTTAAGGATTTTGAAACTATTTAAATGTGATTTATCATTCTTTTATTGCTGCCTGGTCTTTGTCAGTGGTTTGCAGACATACTGCAATTTAATAAAAAAAGCTTGCATATTCTGCTAATTTATAAATATAATGTCTATGTTAGTTTTTTTTTTCTCTTCTCAGTGCAATTTTATGAAGAGGAAAAGACTTGCATTTGTAAGTAGAGAGAATTTCACCACCTCTTTGACAATTTTCATGTTTTTCATGTCTTTATCTTCTGTGATACTGTTGCTAAAATTTTAATTGATCGCCATTCTTTCAGGAAGTGAATAATATGTATCATCATTCATCATTTGGAATCAAGGTTGGTCATTGCCTTGATCAGAATTCAGATCTCCTAATTCTTATTATTTACAGTCATGTTATTATAAAAGTGGTTCTCATCACATTAATGTGAATCTTCCTACATGAAACTTCACAGGTGCCAAATTTGTTGTTTTGTGCATAAATGGAACACTTGAGCAAAAGTTTATCAGTTCTATGATTGACAAATCATATCCTTATTCTAATCAAATTGTATAGAAAAGAATTAACCCCATTAATCAAAGACAGCATGAGAACATTCTAGCTCATAGTACAATAGTTTTAGAGTTTTCTCATTCTCTAGAATAGTAGTCTTCATAATTTGCTTATTAGGCACCTCCATCATAAAAAAAGAATGAGAATACTATAATATAGATAGATAGATATGATTGTAGCATACAGTGTGTATGCAGATAGTAGTATATCTACATATGTATGTATATACATATAAATATACATACATGTGTATATGCATTTACACATAAAACTGTGTGTTAGTATGTGTTTCAATTATGTACATACTTCTAGAATGTTTTACTTTGATGACTCACAGTGACAGACAGGTGACCCTGGATTCTTGAAAGTTACAATAATGGATCATAAGTATTTGCTTATACTACTTTTTTGAAAAGACTGAGTATGCTCCTGGTAACAAATTGTATCTCTTTCCCCAGAAGTTGTTTAACTAGCTATAGAGAATTATATTACAAGTAGACTAGATAACTGATGATAAAATTATTTTGACCATGGAAATCCATGAAAAAGAAAAAGCAAAAACATCCATTAGTCCTCTATGGCCTCCATTTGCATCTACAGTGGTAGTGTAGGTGTAGTGGGAAAAGGAACAGATGGTGTTAAGAATTCCAATTAATAGAATATTGACAAATTATTTGACTGGTAGTACTCTAATAGTAATTTCCTTGTCCAGTGTGATTAGACACAGTAAAAGAAAAGTTGAATTATTTCGGCATCAATAACTTTTCTGTAAATGAAATGACAAAAAAATATTGTGCAACTAAATTAAGGAATGATTCAGAATTGCTACTTGAAAAGGAAAACAAATGATTTGCAACTAAATTTTAAAAAAAATGATTCAGAAATACTATTTGAAGAAGAAAACAAATAAAAGTGGCTTTTATATTATTTTCCAGAAGCAACCAAAATTTATTTCTTTCGGTTCTCACAATTTTGGCACTAATAATAAGTATTTGCAAATATATTACTCTGAAAATATTTGAAGTTTTTTTGCCACCCCTGGAAGTAAGGATAATGTGGCAAAGAATGTCTATGAATAACTAGTGAACACTGACAAAATAAAATCAACATTATCTGATATTCAATGAATTTAATGCAATCTGCAAAAGACAAGTTTGAGGAGAATTAAGTAAGTCAGCAGGAAAAACGATGAAGATAAAAGTTTCTATAAAAATAATTTTCGCATGTCTATATCATGAAAATATTTGCTAAAGAGAATTGAAATGTGATCAAAACAGAGAGAAACAAACATACAATTTAAAGCAAAATACATTACATTTCAACAGACATTGAAAATTGTTGTTGGTATGGGACTTATTCCTGAGCCAGATGTCTTTATACAATCAGACCTGTGACTTGTCAGAGTTGATACAAGGATTTTTAATAAGCAAGGAAAAAGAATGTAACAGTGAATTATTTAAATAGCTGAAAATTTTTAAAATTGGGAAGTGAACAAAAGAATTAAGCATTAACACCAACACCTAGAAAGCATATGAGCCCACAAACATTTGACTTACTTACTGAATGACTTCCAAAAGGAACACTTGATTAGGATACAAGTAATTCTGCATAATCTTTCAAAGAAGGGTAGTAGGTGAATATGAGCAGTATCATCTGATAAAGTAGAGATAACAAATGGAGGCTCTGTTTTTTTTTTTTTCTTTAACTTGGTTAAAGGAAAGCTTCCACAGATACTAAACTAAGTAAAGTTATCCTGATAGCCTGCAGGTATGAGAGGTCAACTACAAAGAAAGGAAAATAGAAAAGATATTGGGGAAATGTTTTAATGAACTATTTTCTTTAGCAATGACAATAGAAACATTTTACTTGGACCCAAGATGTGCCTAGTAAGAAAGGAGGGAAGTAGCTGGATTGACCCAAGCATATAAGAAATACATGATGGAGGCAAGATGACGGTGAAGGTATAGAAAGATTAGTATACAATATATTTGAAGAAAGGAGAGATATCAATGGTGTGGACAGAAATTTCAGACCTTATTTATGCTCTAAAATACTGACTGAAAAAAGTTCATGAACTACCCATTTGTGTGGCAACTTGTCCATGTATATAAAATCTTTATGGAAATTATCCATACATGGATCAAGGACATTTTCAATAAGTAAGATATTAGTGGATAAAAATCAGACATTTATAAATGATATTCAACAATAAACCCATTTTTACTGTTTTACAATTAAGTGAAATATGTTGAGGACATATAATGCAATCTACAAAAATCTACATATAAGATCTCGGTGTGCTTATTTGCTGCTAATTATGAAAAAAAGTATTGAGTTAAAAAAAAAAAAACAAAGACTTATAGATACTTTCTTTAAAAAAAAAAGTGTAGCCCATAAGTACATCAAAATGAGTTGAAGAAACTCCCTGTACACATATGCTAGGACTTTCTCTGAAACATATAGTGAGAGAACGCCTAAAAATCTGAATAGTTAAATGACTTTCCAAAGATCACATCGCCAATGTCAGGATTAAGACTTGAACTCAGATCTTTCTAATCCAAAACTAACTCCCTACTGAACTTGCATTTATGCCTCTTTCATTGTATTTGTTAAAATGAAGAAAAACCATAAATTAAGAGTATGAAGCAAAATCAAATAAGTAATATTTTAATGGACATTAAAATGTTTCTATGCTATAAAAGGTATTAAGTTTCAATAGTATAAAACTTTTTGATCTCCCTAAATCACAAAAAATATATAATTGATTATGCTTTATATTTTGAAAAATTCACTGAGGTTGCCTGGAAGAAAACTTGTAAATAAAAATTCATTAATAATGAGTTGTTTATTTAATGTGGTTATCGTACATAGACAAACAAATGGATTTCTGCTTTAAACACTTTTTACATTTCAATATATTCAATTTGACAATCAAACAATAGGTTACAAAAGTCAGTGAAAATAACAACTTCTTAGTAGCGGTCCCATTTCTCTGTATATAGATATTTAGTATGCGATGCAAAACTGATAAGTAATATTCCCTCTGATTTGATTTCAACTATGGTTTCCTTATAAATTGAATCATTTCTTTAGATGCTTCTACTTAATAGATGGCATCATGTACTAATTTCTCATCAATATTTGCATAATTTAAATGATTTTTTGTATAATTTGAGAAATAGCAAGTAGACCATTGGGGATAAACCATAGACTACAGGAAGAGAAATGTCACATTACTGGTTAGCAAGGATGGGTGATTAAATATTTAACCATTAACACTTTCAAGAAAAAGAATGTACACATAACGTAAAATTAACTTTTTATTAAAATCAGCTTCTATATCCTTTTTTTAAATGTAGATTATAAAAATGATATATTATGAAGCTTTGATTTGTAGCATTTGTCAATTTCTGATATGTAAATGCTAATACTGAAAACTTAAAATCAGCTTTCATGGACCACTTCAATAAATTTGCACTAGGTTAAGAAGGGCCTTAAAGGCCAAACAGTGTTAATAAGGGAGTCTAGAAATAACAGAAAATCACTAGTTTAGTTTAGGGCAGTTGCACAGTCATAGATGGACTTTCAAAAAATCATTTTCGTAACTGCACAGAGAATGGGTTAGAATGGGAGAGTGACTTTAGACAAGGGGCCAAATAAGGAGGCAATTGAATGTAGGACAGAGGTAATGATGTCCCAAACCAGGATAATGTATGAGTGAAGAGAGAATGGGACAAATGTGATAGATGTTGTGGAGGTATAAGATGGTATCTGTTTATGTAGACATTTTGTTTGTTGGAGGGGTCAAAAAAAATTAACAGATATGTGAGAAACTCTAAGAAAAGAAGTTTCTTAGAGAAAAGTCCAATAGTTGTGAGGGACTTATTAGTCAGCCCTCTGGGGAAAATAAATCTAATTACTGAAGACAAAGATGGTTGAAATATATTGTTTTCCAGCAGCTAATTTACTTATAACTATTATGAAGACTTTGAGTTGTCTAGCTAGGAAACTGATAGCTAGACCATTTTTTAAAAATGTAAAACAATTGCATATAGACCACTTTTTCTATGATTAACAGAAATATGAATTTTGATTTCTCACCCTCGGATAAAGGGCTATCATTTTACAGAAGGAAACTATTTTTGAGGTAAGAAGCTGAAAAAAACACAATCCCCTGCTGTTTTTCAGTAGAGATGTACAGACAGACAGAAATACATAGAGCAGAGATAGAGGCAGTGGGGGAGGGGAGAGACAGTAGGAAAGGGAAGGTGAAGTCAACTAAATCCAGATTAACAGTAATGAGAATTGAGGCTGTCTTCTGCTGTATGAGAATTGAGTTTCATCCGAGATCTGCTGAGCAGACAACTGAAAGAAAATCAGGCCAAATAACACCCGAAAGTTTAGAGTTTGCCTTTCCTCCTCTCCACCTCTTGTTCTTTCTCTCTGACTCCCTTCTGAACTATATGATGACAAGATTTGGAACTACTGCTGAGAATTGAGCTGGTGGGAGAAAAAAAAATATTCCTGATTAGAATTATCTTGCTTAACTGTGAGAGAAATGAGTGGATTGCACACCTTGCCTTTTACTCCTGCCTAGGACCTGAGAGAGAGAGAGAAATCCTTTCTAGGGTTGTTTGTCTTGCCCTTTACTCCATTTACATCTTAAGGAGAAGAAACCCTTCTGGCCTTAGTCAGGAAAGCATAACAGTGTAACTGTATACACTAGGCTTAGGGGAACTTTGTCAAAAAAAAATTGCTTTAGAGGTCAGCCAAAAAGTTATTTAAATAGAACAGTCAGTAAATGACTGGTGAAAAATGTTCTTTGAGTGGACCAAGTCAACAAGTCCTACAATCATGAGTTGTGAGTCATCCTGGGAATACAGACTTCCTGACATATGCCACTTTGGCAAGCTTAAGTGAGTTTGTCCCTGCACACTACCATGAAATATTTGCAATAGTGGGGAAGTGTTCTTAGACTATGGTGTGCTGTCTTTTTGCATATCATTTTCCCTTTTCATTCTCTGTAGTAAATTAGAAAATGAATGTTGCAAACTATAAAAGAACAAGCTAGACCAGAGGTGGGGAACCCGTAACCTCACAGCCACTTCTAGCTCTCTAGGTCCTCAAGGGTGGCCCTCTGCAGTTATTCCATCCATGAGCTAGGCTCGATAAAAGAGATGAGACAATACCTCCTCCATCTTTTTGCCAAAGAAGACTAAGGATATGGGACAGTGAATAGAATGTATAATTTGGTTATTTGTTAATTCCTGATTTTCTCCTCTCCTTTTTTTCCTTAAAATAAATTGTCATGAGGATGTCTCTTTGGAGAAAAGCATATATGTAAGTGTAAATCTGGTTGATGTGAAAATAAAAGATGAAAAAATAAACTTTAGTAAGAGTTAAGGCAGATAAGTAAGAGCTTAGAAATTATAACTGTGACTAATAGACATACAACTCCCCAATATCAGTTACCCCCAAGAACACCGAAACTGAGTCGGAGCAATGTAGCAACCCTTTTCAGCACATTTCTAAACTGCCAACTTTAATGTAGTTTGGGCTGAGGAAGTCAATTTATATAGAGAGAGACTAGAGAGAAAGAGCAATATAATAGGCCTGTTTTCTACTCTGAAGGCCAATCCATGACTTATTGAGGTGGTTCTTTTTTGTTTGTTTGTTTGTTTGTTTTTTGTTTATTTTTATTGCCACGGATATACCAGAAAGTTTCTCCATCCAGCATTTCTCCTTGGATATCTTGAATTCACAGTGATCCTCTAGCTCAGACTCTAGGAGAACTCTTTTGACATTCTGGTAAAACCTACCAAAACATTCTCAAAATGATGTTTTTAAATGCAAAATATAAAATATAAAAGATTTGAAAGCTAACAGATTATATTGAAATATAAAAAGATTAAAAGTTCACAAAGGCCAACTTAAGGGTCTCTTTATCAAAGAAATAAGTTTTCCAATTTGTTTTCCTTTTCAAGTAAAATTAGTTTCATTGATATAATTTATATTAATATAACTTAAATTGTTTACATATTTAAGTATTAGTATCAGATAGCTCTCAGTTGGTAATTCCCTCAGGTAGGCTATCATCACTCAGTAGCAGTATATTCTGTTCTTTTCTTAGGAATGGAATGTTGGAGTAAAAAAGGAGTTGATTACATAAGCTTTTCCAATCCTCAACACTCCCTTACCACTTAGATCCCTTTCCAGAGAAAGAACTTTGTATCTCAGGAGGATCCATAGCTCACTTTTTTGCTGATATTATTACAATTGTGTATTTCAACATCATATATTAGTTTTCATTACTTATTCCTTAATAGTAGCTGAGGTCGAGAAGATTGTTATGATAAAAGCATATATTCTAAATGTGTTGCACATTCAGGAAAAGTCCCAAGCTCTTGGACACATTTATAACTTATACTAAATTACTGTCTTAGGTCACAGGCAGCTCTAATTCTTTCTATAATAAAAAACAGAAGGAAGGAATGGCAACAGCTTGGATATGTGGAATGAGTGAAAGTGAGGAGCCAATGACAGACACACTGAGAGTGTGAACCTGATTAATTAGAAGGACAAGGGTGTCCTTGACAGACTTAGGAAAGTTTGGAAAAATGATGGGTTTGGGGAGAAAGAAAAAGCAAGGAGATTAAGTATGCAATACATTCATGCTTAGTCATCTTGAGCAACTTATTCTGTTTCACCTTAAATTAAAAATTACGTGTGGTGTTGAGGTGTAGTCTTATTGTTCACTTACCTGCAGAACAGAGTTTACCTCTGAAGAAGGTTTGTGACGGCCATGAGATGACATGGGGGAGAGAAGGCAGGGTGAAATTTTCCCAGTGTCACCTGGGAGGCTAAGTGGGAAGGTTTACAAAGGCTGTTGTGTTCATCCTTTGTTTTTGAAGACCATGCTATCAGAGAAATGATGACAGTCCTTGCACTTGACTTTGTTTTGAGTGAGAGAGAGTTGTGCAAGGTCACTGGCCTCACTATATCCTCCTGAGCCATCTGGATCCAGTGACCAGATCTTTTTCAAGATGACTGGAGATGGCCCAGGATGCAATGGGAGACCTTGGCCCAGGCATAGTGGAGTAACATCAGAGGAGATGTAGTGGCATTGTTTTCAAAGCCTACAATTTACTATGAGGATATAGTTTACACATAATTTGCTTGTTTTCTGAACCTGTGATTGGTTAATCAAACACTTCTTGAGGTAGTCCCATTTTAAAAACCCAGGCTACTATTTTATGCTGTTAAGAAACTTAAAAACTGATATCAATTCAATCAAATTGAATTTATTTCAATGGAAAATTTAGTATCACTTCTCGATGCAAGGATATAGTCCCTTAAAGTATAAGGACAGATGGGGTAGTTAGGCCGTGCTGTGGATAGAGCACCAGTGCAGAAGTCAAGAGGACCTAAGTTCAAATCTCATGTCAGACCTGTGACATTCACTAGCTGTGTGATCTTGAGCAAGTCACTTAACGCCAACTGTCTCACCCTGGGTCACTTCCAGTCATCCTGATGAATATCTGGTCACTGGACTCAGATGACTCTGGAGGAGAAATGAGGCTGGTTACCTGCATAGCCCTCCCTCACTCAAAAAAAATGTCAATTGCAAGTCATGTCATTATTTCTCTGATGGCATGATCTTCTTCAACAATGAAGGATGAATACACTCACCATAGGGACAGAAATCTTGCTCTCAAATTGTTTACAATTTAATAGGTAAGATAAGATATGTATATACAAACTCTAAAGTTATTTATAATGAAAAAAAATGTGATAAGTATAAGGATAATCCTAAGCAAGATGCTGATTTTATTACGAGGTTTGGTGGATACAATACTTCCAAAGAAATTTCACTTGGAAAGCTTGAAGCTTAAACTTCTCCCTGAAAATAAAAATGTAATGAACATTTAACTAAAAAAAAAAAATTGTGTGAAGAGAGTATTTCTTCCTCCTCATAAAAAAATACATGATGTTATTAAAGTCCTGTAAAATATAAATTGAAAGAGCACAAAGAATAAGCCAAGCGAATTAGCACCTGCTTCCCAACGTGCAATGTAAATTCAATCTTTTTAACTAAACCAGTACAGAATGCCAGAGAGTAAATGTAGACAGTTTTTTGAGGGACAGATTGTGGAGAAAATCAAAGAAGGAGAACAAAATTTGCTGGACCATCAGGTTTCCATCCACCCAGAGATTACTGATCTGTGTTTCACACACCAATTGTAAAGACCCAGCTCACAATTTTAATAGATTCTTTGAGGATCAAATGCTGTGAGCTGTACCATTTAGTGAGGAACAAGTTAGAATGTTCAAATAGGAATTAATTCCTGGTCTCTAGTTCTGCTATTTTGACAAATTAGACTGACACACAGAAAAAAAGTAAAATGAAAAAAAGGTTGCAGAGCTGAGTTGCCAAGTATACTTTCATAGATATCGCATTCCTGTGTTATAATATTTTTGACATTTAATTTAAAGGGTTACACCAAAAGGTCATATATCTATGCCTTCAAGAAATATATGGTCCAAACTGTTATACATGAAGATACTAAATTACAATGAGGGGTTACATGACTACCTCAAAGACACATAGTTAGTAAGCACCAGAGGAATAATGTAATGCAAAGTACTTTGATTCCAAATCCATTGTACTTACCATTGTGCGATATTAACTCCATTATAGAACATTGTCCTATGACAAAAATAGTGAAAAACTCAGGAAGTTTTTGTACTAATTCTATATTTTCTATGTACCTTCAAAATTTGTTATGAAAGTCAGTGATTGTTATCTTATACCTGGGCATATTTTCTTTCTATCTCTGTCTATCTCTTTCTCTCTGACTCCACTTCCCTTGTGTGGATGTGTGTATGTGTGTGTGTGTGTGTGTGTGTGCATGTCTTAAGTGAGAGACAGAAGGAAGGAAGCATAGAAGAGTGAAGAATTGAGATGGAAAAGATATTATCTAAATAAGTTTTATCTTATTTTTATTCTTTTTGAGAAATTTTTTCTCAACTGCCAGTCAAATTAAGAGTTAATCAAACAATTTTCTTTTATTTTGATGTGTCTTTCTTACTACTCTGTATTGTTTTCAGCATGAGTTTGGTGATGATATATATGTTTGTATGGATTAAAAACTCATTCCTCCTGTTTCTGTTTTCTTTATTCTAACATCTCCCTTTATGCTTATGTACAGGATGACAACAGATGATATGCACTCTATCAATTAACAAATCTGTGTTGCTAATAAAGTAGGATGTGTACACCTTTCTGTGAAAGACTACAGAGGCTGTTCAAAGTGTATCAGTGACATTCTCTGAATCCCAGACTTAGAGACAGGATGGGGAGCTTCATTCTCATTTGCATTACAGTACTCTGCCCTGTAGTTTGCCTTTTCAAAATATTTTATATAAAGTATTACATATTTTACCATGTAATTTTGTTTAGAAATACTTGGAACAGAAGGCAAAGAGCAAAAATTTGCTCTTAGCAAGTAATGTGCTACTTTCTTCTTAAGATTTCAAAGTACTACTGTTGTGTCCGTCATTTATATCAGCCACTGTTCATGTGACTAGCTGCTGATACTCATATTCATTCCATCAACAGGGAGAAACAATTGCATTTAATGAGAATAATAAAAAAATATGAAGGTACAAGTTTGTACAATTGCTACCCTTGATTGACACACACCAGAAGCAGTTCTCTCAGCTTGGCATAACCTTTTCACCCCCTAGTGACTGATTCTCTAGCAGTATACTCATTAATTCTACCTATAGGGGTTAGTGCCTTAGGTTCTCCTCAAAGTGACTGAATTATTTTTTTTTTCTAAAGTCATTAATTTGATAGAATCTTTCACATCTCTTGGTATAAGTCCATTTTATGGTACTTGACCTAGATGAAATTACTGCCACTTATAAATTATACCTTTAAAGTTATTAGGAAGAGGGTTACATTAGCATTATTGTTTGATAGTTAACACATTTGCTGCATGAACCTGAACTAATTTAGAACTAAAGACTGAACAATTACACTGTCATCCTTCTCATTCCACACTCACCACCAATCTAGTAATAGATATCATCTTGTGACCCTTTCCCTCCAATCCCCAAACTCTCAGGAAAAATTTAATAAAAAGCTACAGTGATGAAACAGAGGTGATATGGAAGAAATGGGTATCTACAGGGGGAAAAATATTTTAGCCTTTTATAAATAACTTGGTTCCAAGGTTCCTCCAATCCTTGCCTTTATCACCAAATAGAATCTGGGACTGTACATTTCACCTTTTGCTGTATATGTACATCCTGCTTCACTTCTCCCCCCATACCGCAGACATTCTATCTTTTCTTTTGAAAACTGACAACAATCTAATCAACTTTATCTTTCCAAAGGGGAAAAAAGTTCCACTCTGCTATCCCATTGTTATGGGACCCTCAACTCATTTGTGGAGATCAGTGCTAGGAGAAATAGTCTACCTTCTGTCCCTATGCAATTTAGTATAGTTTTGTTCTAAAATGTAATGGCACCATTCTTGAGACATGGTTGGATCAGGGTATTAGCATCATTTGAGAATTGCTAGAGCACAAAGCAAGCCTGAAGGGCTTCAGGTATTCCAAAGCACTATAATGCATGACTTGTAGATTACCATGTTGACTCAGACAAGGGAGCCACAGTCACCTGAATCAATTGAAGTGGTCCTCAGTGACATTTCTTGTTGAATATCTTGCTATTGCTAAGTAAATCTTTTTTGGTAAATATTTTATTTTTTTCAAATTACATGTAAAAACAATTTTTAGTATTCCTTTTTTTTTTTATTTTAAGTTCCAAATATTTTCCCACTCTCCCTCTCCTAGGGCTTCATTGATAAGGCAAGTAACTTGATACAGGTTATATATGCACATTCATTCAAAACATCTTCCCATATTAGTTATGTTGTGAAAGAAAACAGACAAAAAAGTAAAAAAAAATATGCTTCAATCTGCAATCAGATTGAACTGATTTTTTCTCTCTAGGTGGATAGCCCTTTTCATCATAATTCCCTTAGAATTGTATTGGATCATTGTTTTGGTGTGATTACTAAGTCATTCACAGTTGATCATTGTGCAATATTGCTGTCAGTGCATATACTGTTCTGGTTCTGCTAACTTCATTTTGTAGTAGTAATATTTCTTTTTTTATATTTCATTTTTTTAAATTTATTTATTTATTTAACTTTTTACATTCATTTTCACAAAATATTGGGTTCCAAATTTTCGCCCCATTTATCCCCTCCCCCCAACCCAATACATGAAGCATTCTAATTTTCCCTGTCACCAATCTGCCCTCTCTTCCATCATCCCTCCCTTCTCTTGTCTCCATCTTCTCTTTTGTCCTGTAGGGCCAGATGATTTTCTTTCTATTTCCCATTAACTGTATTTCTTATTTCCTAGTAGCAAGAACAATACTCAACAATTGTTCCTAAAACTTTGAGTTCCAAATTCTCCCCATCCCTCCCTCCCCACCCATTCCCTTTCTGAAGGCAGACAATTCAATATACGCCATATCTGTGTAGTTATGCAAATGACTTCGATAACAGTCATGCTGTATAAGACTAACTGTATTTCCCTCCATCCTATTCTGCTCCCACCATTGTTTCTATTCTGTCTTTTGATCCTGTCCCTCCCCAAGAGTGTGGACCTCAAATTGCTCCCTTCTTCCATTGCCCTCCCTTCCATCATCCCTCCCTCCTTCTTCCCCATTTTTCTGTACTGTAAGATAGGTTTTCATACCAAAATGAGTGTGCATTTTTTTCCTTCCTTTAGTCGAATGTGATGATGGTAAATTCATGATTTTTTCTCAGCTCTCCTCTTTTTCCCTCCACTAAAAAGTCTCCTGCTTGCCTCTTGAATGAGCTATAATTAACCACATTCCATTTCACCCTCTCTCCTCCCACTACATTTCTCTCTCACCATTTACCTTAATTTCTTTTAAGATGTGGTCCCATCCTATTCAATTCACTCTGTGCTCTCTGTCTCTGTGTGTGCATGCTTGTGTGTATGTGTGTGTGCATGCACACATGTACGTGTGTGTGTGTGCGTGTGTGTGTGTGTGTACATCTGTCTGTGGTCCCACCAACTACCCAGATACTGAAACGTTTTAAGAGTTACACATATTGTCTTTCCATGTAGGAATGTAAACAGTTCACCTTTGGTAAGTCCCTTATGACTTCCCTTTGCTGTTTACTATTTCATGCTTCTTCTCATTCTTGTGTTTGAAAGTCAAATTTTCTTTTCAGCTCTGGTCTTTTCATCAAGAATGATTGAAAGTCCTCTGTTTCGTTGAAAGACCATTTTTTCCCCTGAAGTATTATACTCAGTTTTGCTGGGTAGGTGATTCTTGGTTTTAGTCCTAGTTCCTTTGACTTCTGGAATATCCCATTCCACGCCCCTCTATCCCTTAATGTAGAAGCTGCTAGATCTTGTGTTATCCTGATTGCATTTCCACAATACTGGAATTGTTTCTTCCTAGCTGCTTGCAAGATTTTCTCCTTGACCTGGGAATTCTGGAATTTAGCCACAATGTTCCTAGGAGTTTCTCTTTTTGGATCTCTTTCAGGAGGTGATCCATGGATTCCTTCAATACTTATTTTGCCCTCTGGTTCTAGAATCTCAGGGCAGTTTTCCTTGATAATATCATGTAGGATGATGTCTAGGCTCTTTTTCTGATCATGGCTTTCAGGTAGCCCCATAATTTTTAAATTGTCTTTCCTGGATCTATTTTCCAGGTCAGTTGTTTTTCCCATGAGATATTTCACATTCTCTTCCATTTTTTCATTCTTTTGGTTTTGTTTTATGATTTCTTGGTTTCTCAGAAAGTCATTAGACTCCATCTGCTCCATTCTAATCTTGAGAGAACTATTATCTTCAGTGACCTTTTGAATCTCTTTTTCCATTTGGCTAATTTTGCTTTTGAAAGCATTCTTCTCCTCCTTAGCTTTTGAACCTCTTTTGCCAATTGAGTGAGCCTATTTTTCAAGGTGTTATTTTCTTCAGCATTGTTTTGGGTCTCCTTTACCAAGGTATTGACCAGTTTTTCATGCTTTTCTTGCATCTCTCTCATTTCTCTTCCCAGTTTTTCCTCCACCTGTCTAACTTGATTTTCAAAATCCTTTTTGAGCTCTTCCATGACCTGAGCCCACCAGACATCCACCTCGCATGTCTGGGATAGAGAGGCCCCAACCTCGTCTTTCTCTGATGGCAAGCATTGTACTTCCTCATCAGAAATGAATGGGGGAAGGAACATCTCTTCCCCAATAAAGTAACTCTCTATGGTCTTATTCTGCTTCTTTTTTCTGGGCATGTCCCCAGCCAGTTACCTGACTTCTGAGATTCCTCTCCACCCCTGCCTAGATCTGCCCAACTACCGCTTGGGGTCTGAGATTCAAATGCTGCTTCCCAGTCTCAGGACTATCCACGGTGGGAGCGGCTACTATTCAATTTGAGCTGAAGTTCTGGTGCTCAGGTGGGGGCAGGGCCGCCTCCCAGGCTCAGCTCCCTCAGGGGCTTTATGCAGAGACCTTCAGTGATGGAGCGTGGGGCAGGGCCGCCTCCCAGGCTCAGCTCTCTCAGGTACTTTATGCAGAGACCTGAACTTCTGCCTGCTTGGGGAGTCCTGGGCCACCACTGCCTCCACCACTGCCTCTGCTGCTGCCTCTCAAGGGGACCCGAGTCACGGAGACACCCTGCTCTCCTCTTGGCCAGCCCAGAAGCCTCTCTCACTGACCTGGAGCATCTGTGGGTGGAGGGACTTTTGCTGGAGATTCTGTCCCTGAAGCCTGCTCGGATCTGTTCGTCTGAGGCCGTGGCCAGGTAGTGCTTGGGTGGTCTCCACTTTCCGGGGCATGAAGGACCCCTGGGGATGGCTCTCCAGGGCTCTCTGGAACAGAAATCTCTTCCGGTGTGTTTCTGTGTGCCTTGCAGTGATCCAGAATTTGTGGGAAGTTCTTCTTACAGGAAATTTATGGGTGGCGGGTTCAGAGTCAGCATACGTGAGTCTTTCTACTCAGCAATCTTGGCTCCTCCCCCAGTAATATTTCTTATAGTACAATAGTATTCCTTTACAATTATACACTGCAACATTGATGGCAATCATCTCACTTTCCAATTTTTAGCACTCTAAAAAGAGTTGCTGTAAGTATTTTTTGGATTTTAAGGTCCTTTTCCTTTATTTAAATCACTTCAAAACAGACCTAGCAGTGGTATTGCTGGGTCAAAGGATATGCACAAAGTTTTATAACTTTTGAGACATAATTCCAAACTGATCTCCAGAATCATTGGATTACTTCAAAGCTCCATCAACAGTGATTTAGAATACCGATTTTCACATAGCCCCTCCAAGAATTGCCATTTTATTTTTTGTTCATATTAGTTAATCTGATAAGTTTGAGCTAGTGTCTCAGAGCTTTCTTTTCCAATTCACTTTTCTCTAATTAATACTGATTTAGACCATTTTCATGTTATTGATAGCTTTGATTACTTCATATGAAAACTTCCTGTTTATATTCTCTGACTATGAATTGAGAAATGACTTCCATTCTTATGAATTTAATTCATATGTATATATACGAGAAATGAATTATTTATCAGAGAAACTTGCTATAATTTTTTTTTCATATTCATGATTGCTGGGTATTTTTGTCCATCTTATTTTCCTCTCATTATTCTGCTCTTTTTCCTTTCACACTATCTCTTCTCAAAAAGGTTTTGATTCTGACTACTGCCTCTCCCCAGTCTACTTGTCTTTATTCCTTTCTATCAGCCCCTCATTCTCCCGTCAACCATTCCTCCTACATCCCTGTATGTTAATCTAATTTTTATCCATACCAAATGACTCTTTTGTTAAACATTGAGCTGCCTACAAGGAAGTCCACTTAATTTGCTCAAGAAACGTGGAGAAGCTGCCTCAGTTTAAGAAGTTTGCACTGTCCCCCAGCTGTGAACTGTTAATAGCCATCCTGTTTCCTTGGTTCTTCCAGTGAGAATCCCTGAAGAAGTTAGACTTCGGGTATTCTTTCCCAATACTTGGGTCAAGGAGAAGCAAAATCCCTGAGCTGAACATTCCTAGTCTTAGTCATAAGCCTGTGAATTGCAAATGTTATGAGCTTCTTGGATCCTCAGAGTGGAGCACCTGTCAGTAGTAAGAATTTTCCAATTTAGAAAGGAAAATTACAAACAATCAGGGGAACCCAAGCACTGGACTGCAACCAGAATCTTTTGGAGTTGCTTGAGCCTCCCTATGTGGTGGTTCCTGACTTCAGAAATCAGGGTGGGTCAGACAGAAGCCATGACATGACCCCAAACCACAACAAACTGCAGAGTGGCTTCTAGCATGAATGATTTCCTGGTGATGGAACCAGGCAATGTGTTAACATATTGTACTAATGGGGAAGGAGCCAAGACAGCAGAGTAGAAAGATGCACATACTCTAACTCTTCCCCCAGACAATAAAATATCTCTCAACAAATTGTGGAGCAGCAGAAGCCACAAAACGACGAAGTGGAGATTTCCAGCTGCGGGTGACCTGGAAGGCAGGCAGGAAGGTCTGTTTCACTGGATGTGGAGCAGAACCCAGTCCAGCCTTGACTGTGCAGCATAGGGAGGAATAAGACCAGAGCAGGTCTTGGGACTGTACTCCCCAGAAGCAGTGGAGATACACAGATCCTTTAACCCACAGGCACCTAAAGCAGCTTCAGAACTTAGTGAGAGGGTTTTTTCACTTTCGTGAGAACGGAGCAGTGTCCTCCCCTAGCCCTGGTTCTAGGTAGCAGTGGCAGAGGCAGCAGCGGAGTCAGCAGCAGCAGTTGGTTGCAGGTGGAAGTGGCCGCAGAAGACAGCAGTCAGCTACCATTGTTGAAGTCTTAGCTTAAAGTCTATGTAGGAATTGAGCAGCTGATTTTAATCTCACACTGAGTGACAGCCTTGTACCTGTCTAAAGCTCCTAGGGGAATTGAACAACTGATCTGAATCTTAGCCACCAGCCTGCTCAGGGAGAAAACTCCGCTCCTGCAATTGTGCCACCTTGGAGGAATTGAGTATTCCCTACTCTTGACAAAGGACCCAAAAGTCAAGTAATTAGTTATAAAAATGCCCAACAAAGGGAAAAAATAAGATTATAGAAAGTTGTCTTCTTGGTGAACATGAATTCACTCCCATCATTTTGGGTGGGGAATAACAATGTTTATCAACAGGGGAAGAGATAAAAGTCAAGGCTTCTGAATCCAAAACCTCCAAAATAAATATGCAATGGTCCCAGGCCACAGAAGAGCTCAAAAATGGACTTTGAAAATCAAATAAGAGAGGTGGAAGAAAAATTGGGAAGAGAAATGAGAGCAATGCAAGAAAATCATGAAAAGTGAGCCAACAACTTGGTAAAGGAGACCCAAAAAAATGCTGAAGAAAATAACACCTTTAAAAGTAGATCACTTGACAAAAGAGGTCCAAAAAGCCAATGAGGAGAAGAACGCTTTAAAAAGCAGAATTAGCCAAATGGAAACGGAGGTCAAAAGGTAACTGAAGAAGATAGTTCTTTAAAAATTAGAATGGAACAGATGGAAGCTAATGGCTTTATGAGAAACCAAGAAATTGCAAAACAAAACCAAAAGAATGAAAAAATGGAAGGTAATGTGAAATATATCATTGGAAAAACAACTGACCTGAAAATAGATTCAAGAGAGATAATTTAAAAATTATGGGACTACCTGAAAACAATGATCGAAAAAATAGCCAAGACATGATCTTTTATGAAATTATCAGGGAAAACTTCCTTGATATTCTAGATCCAGAGAGCAAAATAAACATTGAAAGAATCCACTGATCATCTCCAGAAAGTGATCCAAAAAGAGAAACTCCTAGGAATATTGTAGCAAAATTCCAGAGTTCCCAGGTCAAGGAGAGAATATTGCAAGCAACTAGAAAGAAACAATTTAAGTGTTGCGGAAATACATTCAGGATACCACAAGATATAGCAGCATCTACTTTAAGGAATCAAAGGACTTGGAATATGGTATTGCAGATGTCAAAGGAACTAAGGTTAAAACCAAGAATTACCTACTCAACAAAACTGTGTATAATACTTCAGGGGAAAAATGGTTATTCAATGAAATAGAGGACTTTCAAACATTCTTGATGAAAGACCAGAGCTATAAAGTCTGACTTTCAAACACAAGAATCAAGAGAAGCATGAAAAGATAAACAGCAAAAAGAAATCATAAAGAACTTATTAAAATTGATTTGTTTACAGTCCTACATGGAAATATAATGTTGGTAACTCTTGAAGCTTTTCTCAGTATCTGGGTAGTTGTAGGGATTATACACACACACACACACATACATACACATATATACACACACATGAACATATACATATATGTATATATATACATATACATATGTATATATACATATATATATATTATATATATATATATATATATATATATATATATATATATATATAGAGAGAGAGAGAGAGAGAGAGAGAGAGAGAGAGAGAGAGAGATGGAGACAGAGAGGCAGAAACAGAGACTGAGAGCACAGGGTGAGTTGAATAGGAAGGGATCATATCTAAAAAAATAAAATTAAGGGGTGAGAGAGGAACATATTGGGAGGAGAAAGGGAGAATTGGAATGGATAAATTATCTTGCAAAGAAGAGGAAAGAAAAAACTTTTCCCACGGAGTGGAAAAAGGGGTAAGTGAAAGGGGAAATGTGAAGCTAATTCTCATCACATTTGGCTCAAGGAAGAAAAAACATGCACACTCAATTTGGTATGAAAATCTATCTTACTCTATAGGAAAGTAGGGGATAGGGTAGGGGTAGGGTAAGGGGTAGGGTGGAAGGGAGGGCAAATGGGAAGAGGGATCCATTAGAATTAAACACTCTTGTGGAGGGACAAAGTCAAAAGAGAGAATAGAAGAAACGGGGGACAGGATAGGATGGAGGGAAACGCAGTTAATCTTATACAACATGACTATTATGAAAGTGATTTATAAAACTGCACATATATAGTGTATAACGAATTGCTTGCCTTCTCAAGTGGGGATGGATGGGGAGGGAGGAAGGAAGAGAAGCTGGAACTCAAAGTTGAGATTTGTTTTTGCATCCAACTGGGAAATAGGAAATACAGGTAATGGGTGTAGGAATCTATCTTGCCCTACAGCACATGAGAGAAGATAGGGATAGGGGAAGGGAGGGGTGTTAAAATGGAGGGTACATTGGTGGAACGGGCAATCAGAATGCACAGGGTTTTGAGGTGGGGTGAGGAGAGATATGGGGAAAAAATTTAGCACTCAAAATTTTTGTGGAAACAAAGGTTGAAAACTTAAAATTAATTAATTAAAATATATATAGTGCTAATGCAAAGGAAGAAAAAAACACAAGCATATATACACACAACAACAACAAGCAAACATAACAGGTCAGAGTTTAAATATGGATGCAAAATATAAACAATAATGATCAAGAAATTTTCAGGGTAAATTTTCATAAGGAAAGCATTGGCATTAAAGATATTTTGCCAGGTTTTTAGCAGTGAGATTTTTATCAAGTATTTGAAAGTATTCCGTGGAGACTAGTAGATAAAGATGAGTAAACTCCCCAGTCACAGAGAATAGTCAATGAAAATACACAAAACAGAGATGGAGTGCTGTGTGAAAGGAATAACTAGAAGATTACTGCAATGATTATAAAGTGCATGCAGGTGAATATGGTGCACAGTAAGAAGACAACAAAGGGAAAAAGGTAATAGTTATTGAAGGGATTTGGATAGCAAGTCAATTATATTTGATCCTGCAATGGATGGGAAGTTACTGGCATTAATTGAACAGAGAGGTAACAGGCTAGTGTGTATTTTAGAAAGGTCAATTGACATCCGAGTCTAGAACAGACTGAAATTGGGGGAAGTGCCAACACAGGGAAACTAATGAGAAGGCTTTTACAATAGTACGAGGAGGTAATGAAGGCTAGGAGAAACCTGGTGGAAATTTTAGAGGAGAGAGGGGAGCACATAGAAACGATATTACAAATGTGAGAGAGAGCCAGCCTAGAGGAAAATAGCAGAGCAGAGCAAAATGGAATTCAATCCAATACTCCCAAATTCCCCTCCAAACAACTTTAAAATAATAACTCAAAGCACATTTTGGAGCAGTAGAAACTATAAAAGATCAGGAGAAATTGTTTTCTAGCATAAGCCAGAGTAGGATATCAAATGTCTCATCAGGGTGATGGTTGAACCTAGAGCATGGAACAGACCACGGTGCAACTGGCACAGCAGGGGGCCTTGGAATCCAACTGAGTCAAATTTATAAGAATATTATTTCCTGATAAGTGGCCAAAGGACATAAACAGAGAGTTTTCAGATGAAAACGGCACAGCTATCAATGGTCATATAAAAATTCTATAAATCTCTATTGATTAGAGAAATGCAAATTAAAGCATTTCTAAAGAATCTTCCCATACCTATCCAACTGACTTACCTGAAAAAAAAGAAAAATGACAAATATTGGAGGAGATGTGGGAACATTGGGACACTACAGCATTGCTGTTGAAGTCATGAACTGATTCCATCATTCTAGAGAGATATTTGGAACTATACCTGAAAGGGTTATCTATCTATCTATCTATCTATCTATCTATCTATCTATCTATCTATCTATCTATCTATCTATATCTATATCTATATATCTATATCTCTATCTATCTATCTATATCTATATCTATCTATCTATCTATCTATCTATCTATCTATCTATCTATCTATCTATCTATCTATAATCTATCTCTTTACACCAATAATACCACCACTAGGTCTCTATCCCAAAGAGATAAAAATATCTATATGTACAAATATCTTTATATAGGATTTTTTTTTGGTGGTGATAAAGATTTGGAAAGTAAATGGGTGTCCATCAAATGGGGAATACTGAAAAAATTCCAGCATATTGTATTATAAGAAATGATTATCAGAATGCTTTCAGAAAAACCCGGAAAGACTTACATGAACTGATGCCAAGTGAAGTGAGCAGAACCAGGAAAACAGTGTAAGTAGTAACAGCGATATTGTGCAGTTATCATATGTGAATGACATAGCTATTCTCAGCAATACAATGATCCAAGACAATTCTGAGGGACATGATGAAAAGTATTATCCACCTTCAAAGAAAGATGTGATGGAGTCTACATGCAGATTTTTACTTTTGTTGTGTGTGTTTTTTCTTTCATATGATGGATATGAAGATATGGTTTGCATAATTTTATTCACATAACCAATATAAAATTCCTTCAATTTTAATTGAGGTGTAAGAGGAGGAAGAAAATTTGAACTCAAAACGTATTTTTTAAAATGAAAGTTAAAATTGTGGTTTTCTTTACGTTACTGGAAAGCAAATATTTGAAACTAGGAAAAAAGAAAAGTGTACTTCTTATATTCAGGGCAACAGTAAAAGTAGCATAATGAAGTTTGGGAAAAGGTATATTTTACTCTTCTAACTTACTTTCCAAGCTCATACCAAAAACATTATCAGAAGAGGACATAATGAGAATTTCAGATTTGCACATATTCATTAAACTGGAAACTTCCACTGAGAAATATTTTGGACAGTTTATCTTCTAGAGAACCTAGAATTTTTGTCCACTTTGTGAGAAGGTAGAGAAAGTGAACCTTGTGTGTCCACCTTTAATAATATATCGATATATTTAGTAGTAGAGTTTTTTCTAAAGTTATGGAAATTTCTAAATGGAGAAAAGGTACTGAAATCCAAATAATGCTCCATATTATTTATTTTTAATAAATTTATATAAGACACAGATATCAACATGCCTTACTAGATGGGAAACTCACGTGTATAAACATCACTGAAATCATATTGACCATATGAATGGAAAAATGTGAGTGTAAAAATTATGAATCATATGAATACAGGGAAAAATAGGAAGTCTTTTATGAATTGTTTCAAAATTGAAGTAGAGCCAAGAAAATTATATTCAAAGCCTATATCAATATAAATGGAAAGAACAATCCCTAAAATAATTGCAATCAAATGTTGCAAAATTACAAAGAATGTGGTCCAAAGGATGAAATTACAATATATTTCCCTCAACCCTTTACAGAGCTGAGTGGGAACAAAGGAAATCACAAATGTAGAACATTGTTTACTCTTTCAATTTTTTTTTTATATTTCGAACAATTTTACTGAATTTTTAATTGTTTTCTTTTATATCTTATGACAAATGGTATAGCTCTCTGGGACAGCAAGAAGAATCAAAAAATAGAGAAGATGCAAAATTTCCACATGTTCATCAAAATTTATTTTAACAATGAAACAACAAAACTGAAAACCTATGCAAAGGCTAATACATATTTTATTTGGATAAAAATTAGACTAACATATATTCTTGATGTTCATTGCATAGAAGTGTACTTTATTGAAAAAATTAAATTTACTTGGTAAAAAACAAGGGTTTCACAGGTCAGAAATAAAGGTAAACTTGAAAAAATGAATTTTTCATCAAAGATAAAAACATCCAATGTGACATATGGTACTATGATGAGGAATTAAATATTATATCTTTATTTAATGTTTCTTAACTGTTCTTTTTTATTTAACTTTTAACATTCATTTCCACAAAATTTTGGGTTCCAAATTTTCACCCCATTTCTCCCCTCCCCCCACCCCAAAACGCCAAGCATTCCAATTGCCCCTATCACTGATCTGCCTTCTCTTCTAACATCCCTCCCTTCCCTTGTCCCCATCTTCTCTTTCGTCCTGTAGGGCCAGATAACTTTCTATACCCCATTACTTGGATTTCTTATTTCCTAGTAGTAAGAACAATACTCGACAGTTGTTCCTACAACTTTGACTTCCACCTTCTCTTCATCCCTCCCTCCCTAAGCAAGCAATTCAGTATAGGCCATATCTGTGTAGTTTTGCAAATGACTTCCAAAATAGTCGTGTTGTGTAAAACTAACTATATTTCCCTCCATCCTATCGTGCCCTCCATTGTTTCTGTTCTCTTTGGATCCTGTCCCTCCCCAAGAGAGCTGACTTCAAATTGCTCCCTCCTCCCGCTGCCGTCTCTTCCATCATCTCCCCCACCCTGCTTATCTCCTTTTCCCCCACTTTGCTCTATTGTAAGATAGGTTTTCATACCAAAAATGAGTGTGTATTTTATTCCTTCCTTTAGTCGAATGTGATGAGAGTAAGCATCATGCTTTTCTCTCACCTCCCCGCTTTTCTCCTCCACTGAAAAGTCTTTTGCTTGCTTCCTTTATGAGAGATAACTTGCCTCATTCCATTTCTCCCTTTCTCCTCCCAGTATATGACCTTCAAACACAAGAATGAAGAGAAGCATGAAAAGGTAAACAGCAATGAGAAGTCGTAAGGGACTTACTAAAGTTGAACTGTTTACATTCCTATATGGAAAGACAAATATTTGTAACTCTTGAAACTTTTCAGTATCTAGGTAGTTGGTGCGATTACACACACACACACACACACACACACACACACACAGAGAGAGAGAGAGAGAGAGAGAGAGGAGAGAGAGAGAGAGAGAGAGAGAGAGAGAGAGCACAGAGTGAGTTGAATAGGATGGGGCCATATCTTAAAAAATTAAAGAATATATCAAAATCTTGTGAACTCATTGGCAAATTATGGGAAAAAATCACTGTTAAAAGGATCCATTCTACATTAAAATATTTAAAAATGTACAAAGTTGTAACTCTTCTTATAGAAATCAACAAATTTAAGTTTTGCTTTCTCCCAACTTATTGAACACACCATACTTACTGAGAATTAGAGCTTCATATAAAATCATCCTTTTTTCCCATCATATATGGATATATTCATATCCAAATGTGTTTGTCAAATTCAGAACAAAAAACTAAATTTGAAAGAAAGAGGGTTTTATTTTAGATTAATCAAATCAGTACTTGTAATAAAATTGAGGTCCTACATAAATTATTATAGGTTGGCATTCTTTACTTGTTTTGTAAAAGTCTATAGAATCAGTGAGGGGCAACTATGTGGTGCAGTGGATAGAGCACCAGTGCAGTAATCAGGAGGATCTGAGTTCAAATCTCATTTCAAACACTTGACACTCACTAGCTGTGTGACCTTAGGCAAGTCACTTAATCCCAATTTTTTCATCCTGGGCCATCTCCAGTCATCCTGATGAATATCTGGTCACTGGATTCAGATGGCTCCGGAGGAGAAGTGAGGCTGGTGAACTGCATAGCCCTCCTTCACTCAAAACAAAGTCAAGTGCAAGTCATGTCATTATTTCTCTGATGGCATGGTCTTCTTCAGCAAGGAGGGATGAACACAATAAAATCAGTTCTCACGTTGCATTTTTGTTTTAGTTCTTTTTGGGTTTCGGGAGAGCAGGGGCAATAAGGATCAAGGGACTTGCCCAAGGTCACTAGTGAAATTAGTAAGTGCCTGAGGTTGGATTTGAACTCAGCTCCTCCTTATTCCAGGGCTGATTGGAATACAATTCACTGTTCAATTTAGCTTACTCATAGGTGTCATTTTTAAGATACTAGATCTAGACTATAAAAACCTTTGTTATTAGGTACATAGATATACTATATTAGAAAATGTGTTTGTACGAATAAAATTTTGTTAAACAAATTCGTATATCATGGCTGTTATAATGGCATTCACCTATAATTTTGATTGTGATCACTCATTTCAGAACTCAAAACATTAAAATAATAATATATTTCAAAATTTATACTGTTCAAATTAAGGTTCAATTTTGGCTACAAAGATATTAGGACACTCTTATATAGGTATAGTCCAACTGGGGTACTGGAATTACATAATTTATTTACTGGGATTTTTTTTTAATATTATAGGGTTTTAAAATTACATTGCTCTAATATTTATTCACATCTGTGTCAGTTCCTGTTCTATTTAATATTGTTACTAATGTCTTGAATGAAGGAATAGACATTATGCTTATAAAATATACACATCAACTACTCAACCAATCACTAGCCTTTGAACAAGTGTCCCTTATGTGCCAAACAGTGGACTTAGTATTAAAGATACAAAGATGAATGATAAGTAGCCCCTGTCCTTAAAGAGCTTATATTCTAATAAGAGAGATAATAATGTTCATATAAAGTTTCAAACAAAATATATAAACTAATAAAAACTAAATATGAAGGAGACACTAGAACCTGTGTGATTCAGAAAAGGCTTTATGCAGGTGACATTGTACAAAGGTAGATAGATAGATAGATAGATAGATAGATAGATAGATAGATAGATAGATAGATAGATAGATAGATAGATAAAGGTGGAAGTATATGTATATATGTGTATATATCTATTCTAAAATATGTATACATATGTAGATATGCAAATATAGCTTTGTGTAAATTTATCTTCATATATCTCTGTTTATCTATCCTTCATCATTTTCTCATTGATCATATTTACAGTTAATATATTGTGTCCTGTAACTACTTAAGTCATAGTTTTCTCTCCTATAAACTGAGTTTACTCTTTACAAATCAAATGAATTCTGAAATTTAAAAATATAGTCCTCTTTCCAATCAATATTCTATCCTTGCCTCATAAAATTCTGCTAAACTTGAGCAATGTGCCATTCAGGAAGGAAATGAAGTCTTTATACCACCTTTATATACCATCTTTGTATCACTAAGCTATTTTTCATAATGAGTGGTTTGCTGTCCAAAGAAGTCTGGGCCATTATCTTTGTCCCGGCAGGTGGACTCAAACAATTAACGCTTCTGATTCACAAGAGGAAAGGTGAAGGCTGTTGATAGCCCCTCATTTCCAACTTCCAAACAGTCATATTGTTCCCCACATATCAACTATGTAACCGATCATGTTGGCCTCCACTCTGTGATACATCTATCCTTTTCTTTTTTTTCTACTCCCCACAAACATATAAAAGACAGCTATCCTTTTGTTTGGAATCTTTGACTGGAAAACTAGGTAATCATTGGTCCATCTTATTCTTAAGTTACCTGCCCCAATAATAAAATATTTAAACTTGATTTAAAGGGGAAAAAAACAACTTCCTAATTAAAAAAATAAAGCTATCCTAGTGTCATAAACTGCCTCATGATGTGGAGGACCTCTCTTCACTGGAAATCGTTAAGCAAAGGTTGAATAACATCTTTTTCAGCTGTATTGTTGACTAGTGAAAACTATATGCTTGTCATTATCGCGGCCATCTTTTTCAGGTTCTGCTGTTATGTTACTATTAAGACTGTTTTCTACTTCTCTGATCCAATACTTCTCCATCTCTGTTAGGCAATTTAGACAACACTTTTACTGTGTTAATCCCATTCATAACAGGATAGTCTTCCACTGTTGTCATAATGACTTCTTGTTTCAAATGATATAGAGGCATGAATACTGAGAAACTCTGGGTCACGATTTATAGAATAACTATCCCTAACCCCTCACACTTCAGACATATTGATAACTACAGGAAGGGAGAGAATATGCATTTATATGATACCTGCTATTTGTGAGACACTGGGTAAGCAACTTTCATTTTTTCTAATTTATTTACTTTTAGTTTTCAACATTCATTTCCAGAAGATTTTGAGTTCCAAATTTTCTCCACATCTCTTCCCTCCACCAACCCCAAGACACCATGCATTCTGATTACCCCTTCCCCCAATCCCGTTCTCTTATTCCCATCCCCTTTATTTTCCTGGAGGGTGAGATGGATTTCTATATTTTATTATTTGTATGTGTTATTTCCCAGTTGCATGTAAAAACAATTTTTAGCATTCATTTTTAAAACTTTGAGTTGCAAGTTCTCTCACTTCTTTTCTCCTCAACCATTTCCATTGAGATGGTAAGCAATTCAATACATGTCATACATGTGTAGCTATGCAAAAGACTTCCATAAAAGTCATGTTATGGAACACAAACTTTATCTTCCTCCATCCTATCTTCACCTTCATTTATTCTATTCTCCCTTTTGACCCTATCTCTCCTCAAAAGTATTTGCTTCTAAATATGCACTCCTCCCATTTGCCCTCCCTTCTATCATTCCCCACCCCCAATATCCCTTTTTCCCTTACTGTCTTGTAGTCTAAAATACTTTCATAGCAAATTGAGTATGCATATTATTCCATCCTTAAGCCAAATATGATGATGGTAAGGTTCACTTTTTCCTCTCACTTCCTTTCTCTTCCCTTCCATTTAAAAATCTTTTTCTGGCCTCTTATGTGAGAGATAATGTGCCTCATTCTATTTTTCCTTTTATCCTCCCACCATATTCCTCTCTCACCCTTAATTTAATTTTTTTAGATATTGTCCCTTCCCATTCAACCCAGCCTATACCCTCTGTCTAGTAATGAGAAAGGTCTCAAGAGTTATAAATATTATCTTTCTATGTAGAAATGTAAAAAAAAAAATCAGATTTAGTAAATCCCTTATCATTTCTCTTTCCTCTTTACCTTTTCATACTTCTCTAGATTCTTGTGTTTGAAAATCATATTTTCTATTCAGCTTTGGCCTTTTCATCAAGAATGCTTGAAAGTCCTCTAGCTCTTTGAATGACCATTTTTTCCCCTTAAGTATCATACTCAGTTTTGCTGGCTATGTGATTCTTGGTTTTAATCCTAGTTTCCTTGACTTCTGGAACATCATATTCCATGCCTTGTGATTCCTTAAAGTAGAAACTTCTAGATCTTGTCTTATCCTGATTGTATTTCCACATTACTCTAATTGTTTCTTTCTGCTGCTCACAACATTTTCTTCTTGACCTGGGACGTCTGGAATTTGGCTACAATATTACTTTTGGAATCGTTTTCAGGAGGCAATTGGTGGATTCTTTTGATATGTATTTTGCCCTCTGATTCTATAATATCAGGACAGCTTTCCTTGATAATTTCTTGAAAGACAACGTCTAGTTTCTTTTTCTCATCATGGCTTTCAGATAGTCCCATAATTTTTAAATTGTCTCTTCAGGATCTATTTTCCAGGTCATTTGTTTTTCTAATGAGATGTTTCACATGGCCTGTTATTTTTTAATCACTTTCCTTTTGTTTTATAATCTTTGATCTTTCATGACATCATTAGCCTCCACCTTCTCCTTTCTAATCTTTAAGGAATTATTATCTTCAGAGAGCTTTTGGACCTTCTTTTCCAACTGGCCAATTCTGCTTTTTAAGGCATTCTTTTCTTCATTGGATTTTTGGATCTCTTTTGTCATTTGGGTTAGTTTATTTTTTACAGTGTTATTTCCTTTAGCATTTTTTTGGGTCTCCTCTAGCGAGAAATTAACTAATATTTTTTTTCAAAATTTTCTTGCATCACTTTCATTTCCCTTTCCATTTTTTGCTGTACTTCTCTTACTTGATTTTCAAAATCCTTTGTGAGCTCTTCCATGGCCTGAGACTGATTCATATTTTTCTAATGCCTTTTGGATTAACTTTTTAAAACTTTTTTGTCTTCTGTTTCCATGTGTTGGTCTTCCTTCTCATTAAAGTAATATAGAGACTGAACATTGTCTATGCTGGGACCTACTTTCCTCCTTACCTTGTGTGTAGCGATAAAGCTTGCTAAAGCCTTCTTTGTGCAGGAGGATAATTGGATCCCTCCGCATTACAATGATAAAGTTACTCCTTAGTCAGGTATATTTTTTTAGGAATAAAATTTTCCAAAGGAATGACAAAGAATCCTGAGGTAGATGAGGCAGGCTTATATGATTTATTTTTTTTTTTTTGATTCTTGCAAGAAGTGGGCATGTTTCAGCCTAGGCACACACATACCTGCAGAAGTGAGAACAAGGCAATATGTCCAATTGCTCAAACATGAAGTCCCTCCCTCATTCCCTCATTGGCTGACTACTCTAAGGTGTACAATTTCCCAGTATGTTTACTTCATTTTACCCCCCTTTATTTTTTGTTGCTCCCTCCACATACATTACATGTGCATGTAAATGAGTTTTAGCTCCTTCTGGGGAGGAGAAATTAGCATTCATGAAGTTACTAAGCACACGAGTTTGAAGCCTAACTAATCTGCTTAAGCAGTCCCAAACTCAGACTTGATTAGGACTGTTTGCTGGTAATGAATTTCCTGCTTTTCACCTAATTCTTAAAATTGTTTTTCAAAGAGGAGTGAAAATATAACCCCCTTTCCTTTATGTGTGTGGAAATGTAATTTTTTAATCTCTTATAGTTTAGATTTAACAGAGTTTATGTTCCTTCCAATTTCAAAGAACCTGATGAATCAATAAACATTTTTAAGTGCCAACTATATACAAGCCACTATGCTAAGAGTTGGGGATGCAAAAAGAGGTAAAAGACAGTTCTGCTAAACTGACAAATTACTGAGATTCCCTTGACAAGAGTCAAATATGGTGTCATAAAAGAAGGAGAAATGAAATTTTGATGGGAAAACTATAGAGAAAATGAAGATGTCTGGACTAATTGGCCAAGGTTGCTTTTTTTTTCAGGAAGGAGCAATCTATTGGGAAGTGATAAAGGTCTTGCTGTAGGCTTGTCTTGGGTCTTTCCAAGTTAAGTTCCAACTTCCTCGAAGACCTACATAAGAATCAGAGGACCACAGAGTTTTCTCTTTCTCCTGTTCAGACTTTGGAGAAAGAAACAAAACTTTTAGAAACAAGCTCTCTTTTTCTCAATTAATACCCAATTATTTTATGATTGGGATATCTTTTATGAGAGGTAAAAAAGGGAGGGAGAGGATGTTTAGGTATGTGTGTGTATTTATGCATGTATATGTTTATATTACACATATATGTGTGTATGAGTGTGTGTATTTGTGTGTATGAATAATGTAAATATCCAAGATTTCAATGTGATTACTGCCTGTACTGATCAAGTTGGATGCCTCTAGACCTTACTTAACATCTTAACTTTATATATAATGGACTAAAATATTTATATTCCATGATATCCATCCATTCCTGGGTATGATTCAAAGATATTCCTTAGGTCCCTCACAATTCTGGAATGTTCCTTTTCTTCTTCCTAGATGTAATTACCTTTCCTTTTTCATAGGTTCAAAATCATTTTATCAGTAAAAAAAATCCATATATTCAAGAAAGATTATCTTGAAGGAAGATATATAGAGAAGAGACAGTATTAACACCATTTGCTGATAGGGGAAGGTAGCACTATCACCTGCTTTATACATTACTTGCATCCTTTTCAAGTTTCAGCATTTTCTATAGTTGTGTGTTGGATTGATGTGACTTAAGATGAGGCATATACACATTTCTGTGATGACTTGTCATGTCATAATAATGTTATACTGGATATAATTTTTATTTTTCCAAGTCTCAATATGGAAAACAAGACTTTCAATTTTGATTGTTTTATAGTACTGAGTTTTTTTTTTCCCATTTGCCTTGTAGTTACATGTTCCTTAGGACTATTATTAAGGTGAGACTTAACAAAGAATTACGAGGTAGGAGTACTCCAGGGTCCAAGGCTATATTATTAATAATTTACAGTGTATGAGCATAATTTTGTCTCCATGTTCAAAACCTCACAGTGGTAATGTTCATTTTTTAGTACTACAATATTGATCTGTTTATATCTTTTGTGGTTTCAATCAAACCTCTTGTGACTTTGAAGATAGACCAAACTCTAACATTTCACTTAATGAGATGTATTATTGATGAACATGTTTACAGAAATTTTGGTTAAAGATTCACATTTCCATTTTCTCTCCTTAAAACAATAACAGGAATTGGGTCAGTTAAACTTACTGTGGTTCTACAGTACTTGAAGTCAGTGAATAATGTCTTTATCAGGGGACCTTGTTTTCAGCTCTTTCATTGTATTTACTTAGGTGATAAAAATTCACAATTAATGAGAAGGCAGTGTGCTGTAATGCAAAGATTTCTGGACTTAAGAGTTGGAAGGCCTGAGTTTGAATTTCTACTCTTTGTCCTTAGGTAAATTCCTTTAGAGTTTCAGAATCTCAGACTTATCTGTAAAATGAAGAGCTTAAATTACTACATTATTTCTTTTCCAACTCTAAGTTATGCCTCTGTCATATGATAATTTTCATGGCAGCTAGATGATACAATGGATAAAGCACTAGACCTGGAGTCAAGAAGATTTGAATTTAAATCTAGTCTCAAATAGTTATTAATTATGTGACACTGGGAAAGTCACTAAATATCTGTCCACCTAAGTTTTGCCATGTATAAAATGGTGATTATAATCATATTATTTTCCCAGAATTGTTAGGATCAAATGAAATATTTGTAAAACACTTGACAAACCTTAAAGCACTATATGAACACTAGTAATGTGATCATTATTAATAATGTAGTCATATGTCTACACAGCTTTAAAACAACTAGAAAAAATATTATTTGCTCAAAGAAGTGGGTAAAGTGGGAAAACTAATAAAAATGAGTAGTTTTTTTTTTATAAAAAGTGACCATTTTACTAAAAACTAATCAACAGTTTATATTTATCATTTCCCTTTCCTATATTCCCATCCCCAAATAGTTTTCAAGTCTTACAAATTCTACATCCATGTTATTTCTTACAACCATTATCTTTTTGACAAGTGGTTTCACAGATATCACCTTTAGTCAGACAGTTATAATCAAATCTTACCTTCACTTACACAGTAGGTTCTAACTGATCTCCCTACATGTAGTTTATGCCCTCTTCAATTCAATCTTTACGTGGAAAAAAAACGTTTCTTAACATTAGTCTGACCACATCACTCCCCTACTCAAAAATCTTCAGAGACTCCCTATAGGATAAGATATAAATTCCTCACCATCACCTTGGATGCATTTTATTTTAGAGAGCAAAAAAGTTAGTGTCACTGGATTTCAAATTACATGGAAGGGAAAAGGGTAAAAGAAGTATGAAGGTAGAAAGAGGCCATGTCACAAGAGATATTAAAAGCTAAACAGATGATTTTATATTTGATTCTCAAAGTAACAGTGTACAACCCTATTTTATGGAATGTATGTGTTGGAAAGGGCAGGCGTGAGTTGATGTGGTCAGACCTGTGTTTTGGGAAGATCAGTTTGACAGCTAAGAGGGAAACAGATTGAAATGGAGAGAGCCTTGAGGCAAGGAGATCAACCAGTAAAATCCTTTTTAGATGCAATTCACTTCACTGTTCTCTCACAGAATCTTTGTTATAGTCAACTCTCCTCTTTGCTCTTGCCTGAACTTGTCATTTCAATACCCCATTTCTGTGCTTTGGAACAGGCTCTCTTCCATGGTCAAAATACAATTCTTCCTTTTAGTCATTAGAATAGTATTCAGCTGAATTTCTCAAACGTTGTTCAGTCTCCCTAAGTTGTTCATACTCTCTTCTTCCTCAAATTATCTTGTATTTATTTATCTTTTTACACAACATTTCTCCTCGTTGAATATTAACCAATTCAATTTTCATTCTTTAAGTTCTTATAACCTAGTAAGTAAAGTGAAAGAGCTATCTCCTTTTTTCAGTCATATCCAACTTTTCATGGCACCATTTGAGTTTTATTGGCAGTGATACTGGAGAGGTTTGCCATTTCCTTCTCTAACTCATTTTATAGATGAGGAACTGAGACACAGAGAGTTAAATCACTTGACCAGGGTACATAGCTAGTGAGTATTTGAGGCCATTTGAACTCAGAGAAATGAGTCTTTCTGCTTTGAAGCCAAGTGCTCTATTCACCGACCTAGAATCTACTAGGCACTTATTAAAAATTTGTTTAAATTGAAACAAACTAAAAGCACCTGGAAATGCAGTATTTCCATGTAGATGCGAATTGATGAGAGAAAAAGTGAGTAGAGAACATAATATTTCTATGGATTAAATTGTGTTTATAGCTTTGCTAACACAGTCAGCTGAAAAATTATGAGAAAAATACACCTGCTAAAACTTTCATCATATCAGTCAGCCCATGGAATAACTAGATTAGCAGAATTCCTGAAATATCAATCACAAATGTTTGAGAGGAAAGGACACACAAAAAAGAATCAACCAAAATCAGAATTGTTCTTTGACATTTCTACTACTGAGCATTTTATGTGGGCCACACAATTCAATATTTTATTTGTAAAGTTTCCTTTTAAAATGTGTATTTCATGGAAATTAATCTTTACTCAGAATTATAATAAATCCCTTGATGTTCAAGTTTCTATCATCTATCTTTTGCATCTCCTGGAATTATGTTAACTCTATTGTAGATGCTCAGGAAATACTTATTGACTATTTGATTGCATCTTCAATCAGTCATCAAACCCCTATTGAGCTCCTATTATTTAGAGCCTCCTTGATAAAAACCATAGAAACTGAGAAATAACAGCCAAGAAGAAATCTTAGTAAAATCCAAAAGATATATTAATCATAGATAAATGGGGTTGTTGAAATGCCTTCTTCATTTTGAACAAAGTGGATGCTTGAGGTGGAACTGATTCATGCCAGCTAGATTCCCACCACCTGCTTTGTAGAGTCTGGGAGACAGTTTCAGAGAGATGGAGGAAAAAAGTTCTATCACCCTTTAAAGTAGGACATTCTTTGCTGCTGTCATATAGATCAAGAAATCAATGAGAGGACAACATTTGTCTTTCCTAAAGGTCAAATCAATCAATGGTTTTCTGGAAATAGCTTAGTGCAGTTCAGTTTGAATCCCTTGTATGTTCCTCAGAATGACTCCCCCCACCCCCACCCTCAATTCACATATCTACTTCCTCTGTTCTCTAGTCATATGGTTCATGACAAAGTTGCCTAAAATGATTTGTTGTTCACTTCGTAGACTGCATGAGACATAGACACATCACAAAATGATGATGCTCCTGGGGATACATAATTTATGGGCAAAGACATAAAGGCATAAGTGCCTCTAAGTGAACATGTTATCAAGTTTTCCTCCTGGCACTTACAATACAAGTGTAAATTGCTAACTTCAGGTGAACTCTCAGGCAGCAGTAATGTTAGTTTATGATGAATTGTCTTCCTGAAAGAAGATTTGATGTCTCAGGGTAATAATCTATTGATAGGTATAACTCTATGACCTTGGGTAGTGATTTTTCTGGAGGTGAAATCCAGGGCCTCTGGGATAGAGCAGGAAAAAGTAGGAGTGAGAAAACACAGTTGTTTCTTCAGTCATCTAGTCAGGAAATTTTAAAGAGTTATGTATTGTTTTGAGACTACTTAGAAAAGCAATAACTTGGGAACCACAGATAGGAACCCAACCACCATATAAAGAAGACTCAGTTGCCCGAAAAACTCTTCATTTTCAATCAACTGAATTCTTTGGATACCATTCCACTATCATCATTCCCCTAGCAATGAAACACCTTCTGTCTTCTCCCTCGGCCCCTGTTTTCATCTTCCTTTTTGTGTGTGGTCTTCTTCCAGTGAATTTTAGGTTCCTCAAAGGGAAGAGATTACCTTTGTTTTTCAGCGTGTATGCCCAGAGCTCTATAGTTGATAACATATAGGAAGCATATTCTAAATGTTTATTGTATTTTATTTTATTGTGGTGTGGAAAAAAAAAGGTTCAGATATGCAAAAGAAAAAAATATATTTCTCATTTTCTAATTTAAATGTAAATATTTTATGATTACTAACTTTTCAAGTTACTTTTATTATTTTATTTTTATTAATTAAATTATTTGATATTATAATATATAATTATATATGACGTATATGCTATGTAATATGTTATCTAAATTATGTATATAATTATGTATATATGTATGTAATTATAATAAATACATATCAAATTAGATATAAATATTAAAATAACTAATTTCATTAATTTCTTGATATTAATGATCTATTAACTTTTCAAGCAATTAATAATTAATTAACCTTAATGCTTTGATCCTATTAATTCATGTAGATTCAACCAAAATAAAAGGAACCTCTAAAAATTTTTTTAATAAATTTAAGGTGGCAAGTCAGACCAAAAGGTATCTCAAGGCCCCATAAGTATTTAGGGTCATTCAGTCACTAAGATTAATAATTTTATCTAGAGCTAGACTAATAAATTCTGAATCTCTAATAACCTTTAGAATGTTCACTTGGTTTTGAGAAACAAAAAACACGTCACAGACTTTCAAGTGCTAAACAAATGGGAGTTATTTTCATTATTGTTATCACCATGATTCATCCAACTTCAGACTATAAGGTTGATAATATGCTTTCTTCATCTACTTGCTTTTTCCTGTGCAGAGAGTTAAGGTGAAATCTGTTGATTGATTATGGAACTTATTTAAGAAGCAATGTTCCAGGTCTTGTTATGTTCATGACAATATCTCATTTATTTAATAGAAAATATTAAGAACATGCTATGATAGTGAATTGTGATGAGTATTATATCAAATCAAATAAATAGATACAAGATGACTTTTGCCCTGATGGATTTCGCAGAATAATAGGGAGGTTAAATTGTAACACAGATTACTAAAGTATACAAGTATTGCAGTATACAATATCACATGGAAAGTGCAGTGAGGCAAAGAGATAGTATAGTGAATAGAGTTTAAATTCTGCCTCAGACACGTAGCCTGTGACCCAGGAAAAGTCATTAAACTTCTGGGCTTCAATTTCCTTATCTGGAAAATGAGGGAGTTGAATTGACCTCTAAATTCCCATTTCCCCCCCTCTAAATCCCTATTTCTAAAAGACATTTTCTCAAAGCTATCTTAATTTGCAAGATAGGGATAATAATAACATCTAACTTAACTGAGTTGTTTTGAAGACAAAGTGAAATAATATATGGTGTTTTTCAAATTTCAAGGCGTTATATAAATACTATTACTAAGGAATTTCAAAGCAAGAACTACATGAAATTGAACAAAAAAAAATATCATATATTGTAATTTCAGGGCTACAAAATAATTTATCTACTTTGAGTTCCTTCAAAAAACCTGTGGGATAATAGCTTATTCAGGAAACTATCATTTCTCTTTTACAGTGACAGAATCTGACTTGATTCAGTTTACAAGCAAATAAGCAGGAGTTAGAGGACCTGAACTCATGCATTCCAATTCTGAGTCTCACACTTTAACCATGTTGCCACCCCCAGATCACAGTTCCAATTTTGTATTTTAAGCCAGTTCATTGCTGCTTTAATTGGAAGAATAGAAACATTGTAAGCCAGTTCACTAACCACACATTCTACTCAATAAACCTCAGTAGAAAACATAAGCAATAAACTCTATAGCACAGCTATGTGATTATCTTATGGTTTGCTACAAATTGAGCACCACATTGAATTGTTATATTTAAGACTATCATGCCATAAACCTATTCCTTAAACTAGGTTGCTCATTACAAAAAATAAAATGCTTTTGCCAGTCAGAATCCAAATCTATTGTTAAATTTCAGACTTCATAGAGTTGTCTCACGCATAGAGTATCCATGGAACACCATGAATATTAGGAGAAAAAGAGACATCAGAAAATAAATATAAACCACTATAATAAGCTGCATTAATTTGTTTGAATTTTTCTTTTCATTACTTGTAATGAAGTTTCAAGAGATAGATCCTGCTTGTAATTCTCGAGCTGTCAGAAATGTTGGTTACTTGGTATGCTTCAACTAGACTTAGATTATTACTCAGTTGAAATGTACAAACAGAATTCTTCTGGCACAATGAGAAGGAACAAATGAAAGAGGCATACTAAAGAAGAGATGGTTTTAGGATAGCATTGTTTTATTCTCACTTTAGCTATTTCACCAGTTGCCTAACACTTCAGATATGACAACTAGGATTTGATGGCTTGTAAGTAAGGAGTTATCTTTATTTAAATATGCAACCTCCTTACCTTGGAAAGCAGAGATAAGACTTCTAATAGTAGCTTCTAATGGTTCTCTCATATTCTTATATTAAGGCATAAAATGCTGAATTCTTCCCAGTGATATTGTGATGTATTAGGATACTAGATAGAAGAAACTATTGCTCTTTCTGTAAGAATTCATATTTTCTATTTATCCTAGACCATTTAATTTGAGTAAGCAATATATGTTGCCCATTTCCATTTGGTTAATATAATAACCACATATATTAACCACACTGTAATTGCACAGTATTAGGAATAAAGATTTTAGTGGACTACAAGTTCAGCTTGACTTAACGACATGACAGCCACATATAACAATGTGATTTTAGACTAAACTTAGGGATTAAACTTAGATTAACCAAAATTTAGTGTCAGACTGTTGTGGGAAGGGGGGGGGAATTGATAGTCTTGCCACACTTTATCCTGGTGAGATAATACCTGGAGAATGGTTTTCAGTCCTGGTCACCACATATTAGGAAGGACAAGTGTATTCCCTACTCAATATTCACAGCACAAGTGGTGATAATGAATATGCCCATGTAATTCTCAATCACAAAGTATAACCGACTCTCCATTTAAAAGGCAGGAAAAAAAACAAAAAAAACATTTATTCAGACACCAGAAAATCAAATCCCCAAACCAGAAAGCCAAGTTCATTATAGTAGCCAACAAGTCAATACACATTAGCACTACAGGGGTAAAGCCATTCCCAAGTGTCCCCTGCCTTTCTCCCCACCAGGACTTTCCCACAAACTCACAGGAGATTGCCTATTTGCTTGCCAGTGTGCCCTCTCTCTCTGTCCTAACTGCTCTCACTCACTTCTTCTTAGTTCTGCTGTACCCTTCCTGTTCCAACCATTTAGCAAGCTTCTCCCACCATGCAACTCAGTCTTCCATGTGATTTAAGCATGTCCCACTGGCTTATTAATGAATGTGAAAGATCTTCCCATTTAAATGACCATTAAATCTGGTTCCAAGATATTTCATATTCCTTACATAGGTCGGGGCGGGGGGGCAGCTGGTATCAATAGAACTTTAACAGGGATAACAAAAATAAAGATATAAAACAATATTGTAGGCAACTGGTGATAGAACTTTACAACAATGTAACAGGGATCATACAAAATGACTACATGAAATAATATCTTTGGGTGGGACTTGAATATAAGAACTCCATTATTTCCCCCTCAAATGAATGGGACAAAAAATCTTGGGGAAAAGGAGGAAAGTCTTTTCTTCCACAACTATTTCCTGCTGAATGTGGATGTAAAACTGTCCCTGACCCAAGAGGTACAATTCTACAAGTCAGTTCTTTAGTTGGCATCCAGAGCATGGTTGACATCATGTCCAGGGACAACATCCAGCTTAACTAATCATGTATCTGAAGGTGCATGGTACTAAGTCTGCAGAAAACAGAACTAACAAACAAGTTTAATAAAGAGCCAAAAAGAAACAAGGAGATAACCAGATAACCAGAAACAGGATAGATATAGGGTCAGCTATGGTTCTGGAGTTCTTGAACCCGCTATCATAGCTTCATTCATGATAGAATATGTGAGTTGAGTACAATTTGCTAATCATCTTCGCCTGATTAAACAACTGGTACTATAATTTCTGCAGCTTTTGGTATGTTGTCTGACTTCCATTTTACCCATACTTTAGGTCCCAGTTTTATTCTGTCATTAGAACCCTATCCTTCAGTTTTCCTGCTAGTTTCTTCAGAAGGAGGGTGAGTTTCCACAAGGCCACATAGAGTCAGTAGAATGCTACTTACTGCATCCTTCTTTAGCCAAAGCTAACAGATTAGTCATTCTCTTACCTCCCTACCTATTGTAATCTCTAAATACTTGCTGCACAAAAGGATTCTGACTGATACTTATAAATTTCAAGCAATCCACACCATCTATCAATACTCTACCAACTCCTTCATCACTGATTCTCATCATCCAAGGTATTAATGATTCTCCCATCTTTTAGGTAAACTGACTCAAAATATCTCTGACCTTCTGCTGAGTAAGATCTTCAATTATCTCTCTGAACACTGTCTTCTCTGCATGGTTCTCTTGTTTTTGCATTAGTTTGCAGCAAACTTCAGCCTTATAAGTCTCCCCTTACCACCCTGTTGCATTTTCCAATTTGACTTAGTTATATTTTCTGCCCATGAATTCTGCCAGCAGTCATCATCATGACAACTAGGCTGTGTCTGTACAAAGGTTGCTTGCACACTTCTTTTCTCAGCCTTCATCTTCTTAGCTAAAAGAACAAACTTTTCTTCCACCTGAGACCCCAAATGCTGATCATTTCCATGCAGACAAGGTAACTTTTTCCATCTGAATTTTTTTTCCTTCAGCAGCTCACCCCTGCTTTTGCACATACTACAAAAACCTGCTAATGAAATCCAGCCTTACCTATGCATACCTGCCAGTTCTTTTCCTGGTTTTATTGATATTCCTTACAAATACCTTTCCAAGTCTCTAGGTTCCTCCTCCTGTAACTTAAGTTCCCAGTTTTCACAAGATCTGATGCTTTTAGCCCATTCCCTTGATATGAGAAATAAGGTAAATCCTCCAATGCTGGAATATCCATTTTTTTCCTCTAAAGCCTTTCTGTCTCCAAGTAGAAATTTTATATTCTCTGATCTTGTTCATGCCACCAAATGTATCACTAGGGCATTATTCACGGCACCAGCGGTAACTATGAATATGCTGACATAGTTCTCAATCTCAAAGTATAACAGACTCTCCATATAGAAGTCATAAGAAAAAGAAAATTATTCAGACACCAGAAAGCCAAATACCCAAACAGGAAAGCCATAGTAGCCAAGACGTCAATGCATATTAGCACTGCAAGGAACAAAGTCATTCCCAAGCCTTCCCCGAATCCACCTTGCCTTCCCACAAACAAACATTTATGAGTCTTTCTGCCCTAACTGCTCTTATTCACTTTCTCTCAGTTCTAATTCACCCTTCCTGTTCCACCTGTTCATCAAGCTCCTCCCACTACATGTAACTTAGCCTCCCAAGTGATTTGAGCAGGTCACGTGGGCCTATTAATGAGTTGCAAAGAACTTGCCATTTAAATTATCATTACAGCAAGTTGGAGAAGAGTCAGAGGAGGGTCCTCACTATGCTGACAAGTGTGTACATATTTTGCCATACCACTAAAACAAATGTGAAGAATTTTGAAATGGTGACTCTGGAAAAGGACACCTAAGAGTGGATATGTTGGCACTTTTCAAGTGTCTGAAGATTAAGACATCAGAGAGATTACATTTGCTCTTTTTGTTTGTTTGGCTTTTTTTTTTAAGGATCATTCTTTTAGAACTGAAATCTGACCCTTATATTTTACAAGAGAAGAGGGATTTGCTCAATGTTGCATAGGTTTAAAGTTTCAGAACTAGTAGTCGTTCATTCCACAAGCATTTATTAACCACCTACTTTGTGCCAAGTGCTGTTCTAAGAGCTAGTGACTGTAAAAAAAAAGTATAACAAAATATTTCCTACCCTCAAGCAGTTGTCATTTGAATGGGGGAGGGGAATATATATATGTATATATATATATATATATATATATATACGTATACATATATATGTATACGTGTATATATACATACACATAAATATATATGTATATGTATAAATATATATGATATATATAAAAGTCAATATGAAATATTTGCAAACTAACTTCCTAAAAAAAATGACACCAACAACTAAAGAGTCAGAATAGGTTTCCTATAGGACACAATACTATAGCAGTTAGCACCCTGACACATCCAGAGTGGCCTGCTAGCACAGGTTCTTAGATGTACTTTTCTAAAAGGAAAGTAACTTTTCAATGGTCAACAATCTTCTTTAATCATATATACCAACAGAGAAAATACAAGCAGAGAAATAAAAACCATGAGACAGTGCTCCTAACTGTCTGACTATAAGCAATACATGCATCACAGATCAACAGGTGGATCCAACTGTGTAACCATTATGTACACACATAGTTACCAGAAAGAGAAGCGCCAAATTTCAGATTTTCAAAGCCAGTGCTTCTTAAAGGGTACTGAGAGTCTCATCTGGTACATGTACTTTCTTCCAAAGAGTAAGCCACAAAGCAAAATCTCAACTGAGAGCATACACTTTTTAGAGACTGAGGGCATCATTACCCTTGTGACCCAGTGCCACATTAGTAATTACCAAAAGGTATAGACCTTCCTACAAAACAAACCTCTCCAATAAATCTCCCCTTAAGGGGCTCCACCTGAGGCCTATTAATGGGGAGGGAGGGAAGATCTTTCATTAACATTAAAAACACTTGCAGTGAACCTTGAAGGGAGCTAAGCATACTTAGAGTAAAAGGTAAAGATGGAGAGCTGTCTAGAAATGGATAGCCTAAGAAAAGCTAAAAATAAAGGAGAAAGAGTGTTGTATATAGAAATTTCCAGTAGGTCAATGTGTCTGAGACATATGAAAAATGAAGGTAGTAAAGTAAAAGATATATGGACAAGCAGGGAGAAAATAAGACTTGAAAGGCTTTCAATAATAAAAATTAAAGGAGTTTTTATTTTATCCTAATGGCTATAGAGATCTTCTGGCCCAGTAGTTACACATATGGGAAACCAATTCCACAACTAAGTGAATGATAGATGAAAGAAGGAAAATAATAGCTATAAATTATGTACATACATGAAGTGGGACATTGTTGGAATAGAGTTTGTGCCAAGACAATCAAATGTTTGGGGTGTCCAGTATGTTATGAGAAAAAGTGGACAGAAATATGATAGCCATTTAGCAAAGAGTTCAGGCAGAGCATTTGTGGTTGGAAGAATTCATTAAGAATTAATGTTTTTGGGGGGTGGAGCCAAGATGGCAGAGTAGAAAAACTCATGCATGCTAGCCCTGAACCCACAGCCCATAAATTTCCTATAAGAAGAACTTCCCACAAATTCTGGATCACTGCAAGGCACACAGAAACACACTGAAAGAGATTTCCATTCCAGAGAGCCCTGGAGAGCGGTCCCCAGGGTTCATCGCACCCTGGAAAGTGGAGACCACCCCAGCGCTGCCCTGGCCGCGGCCCCAGAGGAGCAGATCCAAGCAGGCTTCAGGGATGGAACCTCTGGAGACCAGAAAGGTCCCTCCACCCACAGACGCTCCAGGTCAGTGAGAGAGACTTCTAGGATGGCCAAGAGGGGAGCGGGGTGTCTCCGTGGCTTGGGCCCCCTCGGGAGGAAGCAGCGGAGGCAAAGGCAGGGGCAGGAAGCAGCAGGGGCAGTGGTGGCGGCCCGGAACTCCCCAAGCAGCAGGCAGAATCTCAGGTGTCTGCATAAATCCCCTGAGGGAACTGAGACTGGGAGGCGGCCCTGCCCCCACCCAATCACCAGAACATAAGCTCACATTGAATAGCAGCCGCGCCTGCCACTGAAAGCCCATTTGAATCTCAGACCCGAAGCACTAACTGGGCGGATCTAGGCAGGGGTGGACAGGAATCTCAGAAGTCAAGTAACTGGCTGGGAAAATGCCCCAAAAAGGCAAGAAAATTAGACTATAGAGAGCTTCTATGAGGGGGTGTAAATGTTCCCGCCTTTCAATTGTGATGATGAGGAAATATTCTTACCATCAGGGAAAGACGTGGAGGTCGGGGCCTCTGTATCCCAGACATCCCAGGGGGATGTCCTGTGGGCTCAGGCCATGGAAAAGCTCAAAAAGGATTTTGAAAATCAAGTTAGACATGTGGAGGAAAAACTGGGAAGAGAAATGAGAGAGATGCAAGAAAAGCATGAGAAACGGGTCAATACCTTGGTAAAGGAGACCCAAAAAAATGCTGAAGAAAATAACACCTTGAAAAATAGGCTCACTCAATTGGCAAAAGAGGTTCAAAAGGCCAATGAGGAGAAGAATGCAATCAAAAGCAGAATTAACCAAATGGAAAAAGAGGTTCAAAAGCTCACTGAAGATAATAGTTCTCTCAAAATTAGAATGGAACAGATGGAGGCTAATGACTTTCTCAGAAACCAAGAAATCACCAAACAAGACCAAAAGAATGAAAAAATGGAAGAGAATGTGAAATATCTCATGGGAAAAACAACTGACCTGGAAAATAGATCCAGGAGAGACAATTTAAAAATTATGGGACTACCTGAAAGTCATGATCAAAAAAAGAGCCTAGACTTCATCTTTCATGAAATTATCGAGGAAAACTTCCCTGATATTCTACAACCAGAGGGCAAAATAAGTATGGAAAGAATCCATCGATCACCGCCTGAAAGAGATCCAAAAAGAGAAACTCCTAGGAACATTGTGGCCAAATTCCAGAATTCCCAGGTCAAGGAGAAAATCTTGCAAGCAGCTAGAAAGAAACAATTCCAGTATTGTGGAAATACAATCAGAATAACTCAAGATCTAGCAGCTTCTACATTAAGGGATAGAAGGCCATGGAATAGGATATTCTACAAGTCAAAGGAACTAGGACTCAAACCAAGAATCACCTACCCAGCAAAACTGAGTATAATACTTCAGGGGAAAATATGGTCTTTCAATGAAACAGAGGACTTTCAAGCATTCTTGATGAAAAGACCAGAGCTGAAAAGAAAATTTGACTTTCAAACAAAAGAATGAGAAGAAACATGAAAAAGTAAACAGCAAAGAGAAGTCATAAGGGACTTACCAAAGGTGAACTGTTTACATTTCTACATGGAAAGACAATATTTGTAACTCTTAAAACTTTTCGGTATCTGGGTAGTTGTTGGGATCACACACACATATACACACACATGTACATGTGTGCACGCACGTACACATACACACATGCATGCACATACAGAGACAGAGAGCACAGAGTGAATTGAATAGGATGGGACCATATCTTAAAGAAATTAAGGTAAATGGTGAGAGAGAAATGTAGGGGGAGGAAAGAAGGTGAAATGGAACGGGGTAAATCATATTTCATTCAAGAGGCAAGCAGGAGACTTTTTAGCGGAGGGAAAAAGAGGAGAGCTGAGAAAAAAAAAAGGAGTTTACCCTCATCACATTTGACTAAAGGAAGGAATAAAATGCACACTCATTTTGGTATGAAAACCTATCTTACAATACAGGAAAGTGGGGGAGAAGGAGATAAGCAAGGGGGAGGGATGGTGGAAGAGAGGGCTATGGGAGGAGGGAGCAATTTGAAGTCAACACTCAGGGAGGGACAGGATCAAAAGACAGAATAGAAACAATGCGGGGCAGGATAGGATGGAGGGAAATACAGTTAGTCTTACCCAACACGACTATTATGGAAGTCATTTGCAAAACTACAAAGATATGGCCTATATTGAATTACCTGCCTTCCCAAAGGGAATGTTTGGGGAGGGAGGGATGGGGAGAATTTGGAACTCAAAGTTTTAGGGACAAATGTTTAATATTGTTGTTGCTACTAGGAAATAAGACATACAGTTAATGAGGAATAGAAAGACATCTGTCCCTGCAGGACAAAAGAGAAGATGGGGACAAGAGAAGGGAGGGATGATAGAAGAGAGGAAAGATTGGTGATAGGGAAAATTAGAATGCTCGGAGTATTGGGTTGGGGGGGGATAAAGGGGGAGAAAATTTGGAACCCAAAATTTTGTGAAAATGAATGTAAAAAGTTAAATAAATAAATTTTTTAATTAAAAACACAACAAAAAACAATAAAAAAAAGAATTGTTTTAAAATTTGAACTTTTCCTTTGAGGTTCAGACTCCTGGCAGAAGAGCATGTCATGTCCAAGGAGGCCCATGTCATAGTATGCAAGAAACGATAGGCAGATCTAGAGGCCAGTAAACCTAATTTAAGCAGGAGAAGGCCCTGAGGGTCAAGAGATAAAATAACTTGGTCCTCAAGGCAGTGAAATAATGGAGACGGTGGGGGTATGGCCCTACTGGAGGACTTTCCTTTTCATTCAGTTGTAAATGAATTCTCCTTTTAGAATGATGTTATGTAATTTGTATATATCTTGTAAATGCCTAGATATTTATGTGTAGACTTCCTCTTTGAAATATATGCTCTAGGAGAGGACATACCAAGGGGATTTTGTTTGTGCATCTTTCGCCTTTCCTTTGTATGTCCTGTACTGTTCAGCACAGTGTTGGCATAGAGTTTAAAAATAAGTGTTTGTTGATTGATTTACAGAAATTGTAGAAAGGACCATTTAGTTCAGTTCAATGAAAACCATCATTTCTGTCCCAAAGTGGAAAGTCTTGCCTTAGAATAGAATGTATTCTTTCTTCAAGATCTTTAAGCACATGTTAGATGATTAATTTCTTAAAAATATTATGCCTATGAGCCTACATATACATTTTTTCTAGACATTACCTTGGAAACTCAAGATTCTCAAAGATTTTATTGCTGCCTTTAGATATGAAGGAATAACCAGGAAAATAATTTGGAAGGTAGTGGTAGAAGAATAAGGTGGGAGGAAGTCTCACCTTGTTGAAAAGGACTGAGAAGTTGTAGCAATTTGAAATGACAGGAGATTGAAGTCTGAAAGGCTGATGAGATTAAGAAGGAAGCAAAGTGACTGAGAAGGGAAAGTCAAAGGAATGGTGAAAAGATCAGGTCAGCAGGTAAGAGTTGATATGAGTATTTGCCTTCAATGTCTTTTCACCACCACTTCTTTGTCCGTTAGTGGAAAATTGCTTTTATTTACCTGGTCTGATCATTTCCTGGTTTTCTCATTCTCTCTCCTTAACAGTCTGATGAAGTAGCTGCCTCTATTACTTTTTTCCTATTTACTTTTTACATCTACATTATTTACAGTGTTTCTACAAAATTTGATGACCAAGAACTCAAGCTGTTTGCGTGTGACTGAATTCTGGGAGCAAGACTGAAAAAGAAGATTTTGAGTTAATACAGTACATCTCATATTTACACCATTTTGAAGAGGCCATAGGATTCCAAATAAGATTCTGCAATAGAGAAGTTATTACTAAGAGCCAGAAAATCTTCACCCTGGAGAAAAGAGATATTTTTTCTTTTTGCTTGAGAGACTATTTTAGAGGTGATTTTTTTTCCCTCTGTGCCTAAAAGAATAGCATATCCTTAACAGGTAAACAGAATAACTTCCTAGGCATAGGGAATATAATATAAAGATGGTTGACAGGATGGTTTTTTCCATTTTTTTTAGAAAATATAAAAGCTATATAGTTACACTATGTACAAAAATTAGAAAACATCCAGTAACACAATTTTTTTCCAGTAAAATAAAATTCAAAATCTCACTCTGTTTGGCTACAGATATTACATTTGTTGTTATAGTCAATAGTCAATTTACAATTTTCCTCTGGAGAGACTGAGAAGCCTCCTTTGGCAGTTGTGATGATATGGAATAAAAGAGAGACTGTATACAGTATGCAAAGACATTTCATGACTGATTTCAGTTTGCCACATATTTTAACGAAGTCTTTTAAAATTGATTGGTTGCGGGAGGCAAAGACAACATGGCTGAGTAGCATTCCAGCTCAACTCTCCCAATATTCCCCTTCAAAAAACTTTAAAAGAATATATAAAAATAATATATCAAAATATATCAATAAAAAAGTTCAGGAAAAAAATCTTCTAACACAAGACAGCATAGAGACAACTCATCAGAAAGAGATTACAGGGTAAAATTGTATGGGCACTGGGTGGAGGACCAGGTCTTTTGGCAACTCCATTACCCACTGCATAGTAAAGAATAGAAGTTACAGTCACAAGGGAGTAGGGGCCCTAGTAGCAATTCCAGGGCAGAAAAAGCAGGGGTCTAAGATCCTGGTCAAGGTACTAAGCAGAAAGAGGAATGCTAGCAGTTGGGGTCTTAAGAAAGCAGGGGCTCTTCCTAAGTAATGACAACAATGAGGACCAGGAAAGAAGTGACCACACCTTTCCTTTTTCCTGAATCATACTTTGTTAGTTCAGAACACTTACCGTATAATCAGAACTAAATGTGAAAATAGTAAAAAGAAAAAGAGGAAAGTTCAGACAGTAACCCAATGGATAAGCAGAGCCCAAATTTAACATAAAATTTGAAGTCAAGAAATAGTCTGGAAAATGAGCAAACCACAACAAAAGAATCTGACCTTTGAAAGTTCCTGTGGTAACAGGGAAGCTTAAGACAAATTCAGAAAGAGGAAATGATGTGAAAACATCTAATAACAAAGTCTCATATGAAAAACACAATTTGCAAAAATAAAGTCCAGCGATAATTTCTATTAAAAAAAAAGAAGGCAACTAAAAAACAGCAGAAACTGTTTTTTTTTAGTTGTGTAGCCCTTTATTAGTAACTAAAATGGAGGGTATCTGTTACACAACATGGATAGTAACTGACAATACTGCACATTTATTATATTCTAAAACAAATCATTTATAAGTTCAATTTTCATTACTTAAAAACTTCTCCCCTTTTCCGTTTGTTTGTAATTTGCTATTCTGAAGGCAGAATGTATGGGTACAGGTCCAAAAAGAGTATAAATTTAGAGTACGGTAAATGCTTTAAAGGCTATATTTGAAGGACCACCTGCCACCGTGATTTTACATTCATCATTACTTCCTTAAAATCTTAAGATATTTTAATGTTAGCCTTCCTTCTTTCCATTGTCTTAAACAAGAAAGCATTTTATGAGAAGGTGAAAGTAAGGAAGAACTAGAAATACTTAAAAAAAAAAGAAGAGAAAAAAATTCCATTAATTTTGAGGTTTCAGTATCCTCAAAGACCAGGAACTGTATCTTTGTATGGCATAGACTGGAACTCCACTTATTGAAGGAGTATGTGCAAATGGTGTTCCTGATTATTCAGAGCTTCAGTGGATTATAAATGTTCCAGCTACATAATTCACTGAACTGTGTTGCCAGTTTCTACGCTGGATTGACTGAGCATAATTCAAAAACGAAAAGCTCATATTCATTCAGTTGTTCTGTAGATCTGTGATAACTTTTAAGAACATTCCATTGGGATATTTTCCACCTATTATGTTATGGTATTTATTCAAGTAATTGTTAAAAGATAAAGGGCTTACTTGTTCTGTGATATTGATGTCCATTTATCTAGATGTTTAATTGATTTACAAATCTCCCTCTGGGATTCATCATAGCAATTGCAATGGAACCTTTTACTCCAATTGCAGAAATCAGAAGAAATCACAAAGTAATTACTAGGATCGGCCAGATGCCTACTGAAGAGTTTTCTGAGTTTCTCTTCTTTTTGACTCACTTAGAGACTCAGTCAATAGAGGAATAATGATAAACGCATCGTTTTGGCTTTCCACGGTTTTAGCAGTATAAGGCAAATGTATTTCAATACTGTGTTCACGTTCATCTATCTGCGGGGGCATGGGCTCAAACATTCCTGTTTTGCATAGCTCTCCATACATTTTTTGATCAATATGAAGGTCATACAGTGGTGTTCTAAATATATATGTATATATGTGTATTTGTATGTGTATATGCACACATACATATAAATATATATACACACATATATACATGTAATACATATACATATACACACATGCATACATATCTATAACTATATATATAGATATATCTATATATACCTATATGCATATATATACATACACACATATCTATATCTATCTACATATTATATATGTATATATCTTCATACATATCTATGTCTATATGTATGTGTGTGTGTATATATATACACACATACATATGTATACATATATCCACACTGGAAAGTTCACATGGAAGTAAGAATGTGATGGGAAGTCCCAAGGATGAACATTCTCCGGGTAATAGGTGGATCTACTTGCTGGTAAGCATGAACAGCACAAGACCCACACAAAATATATTCCACATGGGGGCCAATAATGACTCTAGCGCTTTTTTTGTGGACTGTACTTGTAAAAGCCACCCTTATAATTGTGAATGTAGTTGAGGATCTCAGACTGTGTGCTAGCTCCCAGCATGACTGGCTTCCATGCAGACCTCTTTGTTGGACATCTTGGAACCTGTGATGCCTGTGATACACTAGGATGAATGAAGAAGTTGTGACTGAGGCTGCAACTGCAGTAACAGCTCGGAAAGGGGACAAGGCCCCATGGGATCATTCCAGGAGGAGAGATCTCCAGGAAGGGAATCAGGTCAGCCAGGAGGAGGAGGAAGAGGAGGAAGTACCAATGGAGGAGGAGAAAAAGGAGGAGGAGATGGTGGCCACGTCCTGCATTACCAGGCACGGGATGGTTCCCAGAAGAAGGGGCTTATGGTGGCCACATATATGGTCACAGAGCCCTGGTGAGGTGCTCACACTCTCCACTTCCCCCCCCAGGGGCAGCAAAAAATGATTTTAAAAATCAAATAAGAGCAATGGAACAGGTGAGGATAATGAGAAAAATGCAAGAAAGTTAAGAAAAAATTAAAAGAACTTGGTAAAAAAAAGTCATAAACAATATTGAAGAAAATAAATCCTTTATAGGATTTAATAGGAAATTAATAGGAATTTGTTAATAGGAAAATAAACGCTAAATAGAATTGGTCAAATGGAAAAAGTAGTATACAATCCAAGGGAAGAAAAGAAGTCATTAATAAGAATTAGATAAATGAAAAGTAAAAACTTCAGGAGACATTAATAAATTATAAAGTCAAAAGAATGAAAAAGCATAAGAAAATGTACAATATTTCATCGGACAAATATTAATATTGAAAAATATATAGGGGGGAGGGGCCAAGATGGCGGAGTAGAAAGATACACATATGCTAGCTCCTCACCCACAGCCCATAAAACACCTGTAAAGAAGAACTTCCAACAAATTCTGGAGCAACAGAGGCCACAGAACAATGGAGTTGAGGAGATTTCTGTTCCAGAGAGACCTGAAAATCTGACACCAAAGGTCTGTCGTGCACAGGAACCAGAACAAAGAACAACCCTACCTTGGATGCATGGCACCAAAGGGAGCAGATCAGAGAAGACTTTCAGAGCAGAATCTGCAGTGGTCTTGTATGTCCCTCCACCCACAGGTGCCAAAGGTGAGACCTGGCTTTGGCTGGCCGAGAGGGGCGTGGGGTGTGCCCATGACTCAGGACCCCTTGGGATGCATCAGCAGAGGTGGCAGCACACAGGGGCTCCCAAAGCAGGCAGGAGCATGGATCCATTGTTGAAAAGTCTCTGAGTACCCCCTGAGGGAACTGAGCCCCTTGTGGAGACCCTGCATTGACCCAAGCACCTGAACTTAATCTCATACTGAATAGCAGCCCCAGCCCCACGGAAAGCCCTGAGTTGTTTTCCCAATGAGATATTTCACATTATACCAGCATTTGAATCCCAGCCCCTAAGGGCTGGGAAAATGCCCAGAAAGGGGTGGGGGTGGGGGATAAAATCATAGAAGGTTACTTTCTTGGTGAACAGATATCTCCTCCCATCCTTTCAGATGAGGAAGAACAATACTTACCATCAGGGAAAGACATAGAAGACAATGTTTCTGTATCCCAAAAATCCAAAATAAATATTCAATGGGTTCAGGCCATGGAAGAGCTCAAAAAGGAGTTTGAAAACCAAGTGAGAGAGGTGGAGGAAAAACTTTGAAGAGAAATGAGAGAGATGCAAGAAAAGCATGAAAAGCAGGTCAACACCTTGCTCAAGGAGAAACAAAAAAAAAATGCTAAAGAAAATAACACCTGGAAAAATAGGCTAACTCAATTGGCAAAAGAGGTTCAAAAAGCTAATGAGGAGAAGAATGTTTTCAAAAGCAGAATTAGCCAAATGGAAAAGAAAGTTCAAAAGCTCACTGAAGAAAATAGTTCTTTAAACATTAAGATGGAATAGATGGAGGCTAATGACTTTATGAGAGAACAAGAAATCACAAAACAAAGCCAAAAGAATGAAAAAATGGAAGATAATGTGAAATAGCTCATTGGGAAAACAACTGACCTGGAAAATAGATCCAAGGGAAAAAATTTAAAAATTATGGGACTACCTGAAAACCATGATCAAAAAAAGAGCCTAGACATCATCTTTCATGAAATTATCAAGGAAAAATGCCCTGAGATTCTGGAAACAAGGGCAAAAATAATTATTTAAGGAATACACTGATCACAACCTGAAAGAGATCCAGAAAGAGAAACTCCTAGGAACATTATCGCTAAATTTCAGAATTCCCTTCTCAAGGAGAAAATATTCCAAGCAACTAGAAAGAAACAATTCCAGTATTGTGGAAATACAATCAGGATAGCACAAGATCTAGCAGCTTCTACATTAAGGGATCAAAGGGCATGGAATAGGATATTTCAGAAGTCAAAGGAACTAGGACTCAAACCAAGAATCACCTACCCAGCAAAACTGAGTATAATACTTCAGGGGAAAATATGGTCTTTCAATGAAACAGAGGACTTTCAAGCATCCTTGATGAAAAGACCAGAGCTGTAAAGAAAATTTGACTTTCAAACACAAGAATGAACAGAAGAATGAAAAGGCAAAGAGAAGTCATGAGGGACTTACTAAAGTTGACTGTTTACATTGCTACATGGAAAGACAATATTTGTAAGTCTTGAAACTTTTCAGTATCTGGGTAGTTGGTGGGATTACACACACACACACACAACACACACACACACACAGACAGAGCACAGAGTGAATTGAATAGGATAAGATCATATCTTAAAAAATGAAATTAAGCAGTGAGAGAGAAATATATTGATAGGAGAAAGGGAGAAATGAAATGGGGCAAATTATGTCATAACAGAGGCAAGCAAAAGACTTTTTTGTGGAGGGAAAAAGAGGGGAGGTGATGGAAAAATATGAAGGTTACTCTCATCACATTCGACTAAAGGAAGGAATAAAATGCACACTCATTTTGGTATGAAAACCTATCTTACAATACAGGAAAGTGGGGGAGAAGGGGATAAGCAGGGTGTGGGGAATGATGGAATGGAGGGCAATGGGAGGAGGGAGCAATTTAAAGTCAACACTCTTCGGGAGGGACAGGATCAAAAAAGAGAATAGAAGCAATGGGGAGCAAGATAGGATGGAGGGAAACATAGTCTTACACAATGTGTCTAATATGGAAGTCATTTTCAAAAGTACACAGACATGGCCAATATTGAATTGCTTACCTTCCCAAAGGGAATGAGTAGGGAAAGTGGGATAAAGAGAAGTCGGAACTCAAAGTTTTAGGAACAACTGTCGAGTACTGTTCTTGCTACTAGGAAATAAGAAATATAGGTAATGGGGAATAGAAAGTTATCTGGCCCTACAGGACAAAAGAGAAGATGGGGACAAGGAAAGGGAAAGGTGATAAAAGAGAGGGCAGATTGGTGATAGCAGCAATTAGAATGCTCGGTGCTTTGGGGTGGGGAAGGGGACATATTGTGAGAAAATTTGGAACCCAAAATTTTGTGAAAATGAATGTTTAAAGTCAAATAAATAAAGTTTAAAAAAAGACAAATATATAGAAAGAGTAATTTAAGAATTATTGAGCTATCTGAAAACCATGATAAAAATAATCTAAGTATCATAGCTCAAGAAATTACAAAAAATTTATCTGAATATCTTAGGACCAGAGAGTAAAATATAGATTCAAAGAATTCCACCACTTCCTGAAAGAAATCCTGAAATGAAAACTCTTACCAATGTTATAAGAGAATTCCCAAAATCCAAGGTCAAGGAAGAAAATTCTAGCTGCAAGCAGCTAGAAAGAAACTTACAAATATTGTGAAGCCAAATCACAAAAGATTTACCTACTAATATAATGAACATAGTATTCTGGAAAATCAATAAACTGGGATTAGAACCAAGAATAACTTGCCAAGAAAACAATGGGGGGAAATGGATATTTAATCAAATAGAAAGCTTCCAGGCATTTCTGATGAAAAGACCAGAACTGAATATAAACTTTAATATTCAAACACAAGACTCAAGAGAAGAATAAAAAGGTAAATGAGAAAGAGAAAGCACAAGGAACTTAACAATGTTAAACCGTTTATATTCCTATTGTGGTGGAAAACGAATATAACTCCAAAGAATTTACCATCATTAGAGTCATTAGAAGGATTATACATAGAGAGAGAACATGGATATGAGTCAATTGTATTGGCATGATTAAAAAAAAGAAGTGAGAAAGAGGGAAGCACTGAGAGAAGGGGGAAGGGATAGATATGGGAGAAATTATCTCATATAAAAGAGACATCCAAGTGTTGTGGGCAACACTTGAACTTCAAGCTCATCCAAACTGGTTCAAAGAGATATGAATACATGTCTGTCTGTCTGCCTATCTATCTATTTATTTCTATTTCTTTCTATACACAAAGAGTGTGTGTGTGTGGAGTTGGGCATACAATGTATTTCACAGGAAACAAAAGGAGTGGAAAGAGTTAAGAGAAAGCTGTAGATCTGTCTGAAAAGAAGGTGGGAAGATTAAGCGAATCAGTATTCAGAAGCCAAACAGACTTTTGAGAAAAGACAGGGAAAATAAGTGTGAGAGAGAAAAGGATATAAACACAAGGAAATAAGATGGAGGGAAATACACAATAATTATATCTACGACTATGAATTGGAATAAATTAACCCAGGAAACAGTGACATATGGGGCTGGAACAGCAACTATTATGTTTCAGCTGAAGTAAAAAAGTTAGAGGTAGTAATCATGTTCTCAGACAAAACAAAAGCAGAGACATAATTAAAAGAGATGAATAGATTAACTACATTTTGCCAAGTGGTACCACAGGCAAATGTCAATATTTAACATATATGCACCAAATGGAATAGTATCCACATTTTTAGAGGAAAAGTTAAATGTGTTGCAGAAGGAAATAGACAATGAACTATTTTTTTAAAAATAGGTCAAGAAGGAGTCCTACCAAAATCCTTTTATGCCACAAATATGGTTTGTTTACATAAAACAGGGAGAGTGAAAACTATAGTCCCATTTCCCTAATAGATATGAACACAAAAATTTAACTAAAATATTCACAAGAGATTACAGGAATATGTCACAAAGATCATACTCTATAACCAGGTGGGATTTTCACCAAGAATTCAGGGTTTGTTCAATATTAGGAAAAGACATAAGCAAAATTAACACTTTTTTTAAAACAAAAACAACACATATGATTATATCAATAGGTGAAGAAAAAGCTTTTCTTTACAATATGCAACAGCAATTCCTATTAAAAAACACTAGATGAACAAATGGAACATTTCTTTTTATATAAATTTGTTTGTTTTCAGTTTTCAAAGTTCACTTCCACAAAATTTTGAATTTCAAATTTTCTCCCCATCTTACCCCCTGTCACCACCCCAGACAAGATGTATTTTCACTGCACTTTCCTTCAATCTTCCCTCCCTTTTGTCACCCCTACACCTTATCTCCTTCCCTTTTATATTGTTGTAAGGTAAGATAGATTTCTATACTCTGTTGTTTATATATCTTATTTGTTAGTTGCAGTGAAAAGAACCTTTAACATACATTTTTAAAGCTTTGAATTCCACATTCTCTCCCATCCCCCCTCCACACCCATCTTATTGAGAAGGCAAGCAATTAGATTAAATATATATATGTATATATACATGTATTATGTATATGTATATATGTATATATGTATATATATGTATTATGTATATGTATATATGTGTGTGTGTGCGTGTGGTCATGCAAAACACTTCCATAATGGTGATGTTCTGAAAGACTATATTTACCTCTATCCTGTCCCACCTTTCATTTATTGAGTTTTCTCCTTTGACCTGTCCCTCTACAAAAGTGTTTATTTCCAATTCCTCTTCTCACAATCTACCTTCTCTTCTATTGTTCCCCCTGTCTTATACCCTTCCACCATGCTTTCCTGTAGGGTAAAATAAACTTCTATATCCATCTGAGTGTGTATATTATTCCATTCTGAAGCCAAATCCAATGAATGGAAGACTCATTTATTCATTCTCACCTCCCCCTTCTTCCTCTCCACTGTAAAAGCTCTATCTTACCTCTTCTATGTGAGATTATTTATTGTATTCTATGCCTCCTTTTTTAATTCTTCTAGTACATTCCTCTCAACCCTTAATTTTGTTTTTCAGGTATCATCCCTTCATTCTCAGCACACCTAGTGTCCTCTGTCTCTGTCTCTCTGTCACTCACTGCATCTCTCTCTCTCTCTCTCTCTATATATATATATATATGTATACATATATGTATATATATATGTACATATATGCATATACACACATATATACACACACTTGCATACACATGCACACATACATATGTATACACAAACATATATATGTATGTATGTATGTATGTATATGCATATATTCTCTCCAACATTTTAATGCTGAGAAAGGTCTCATAAGTTGTGAATATCCTATTTCCTTTTAGTAATGTAACCGGTTCAACTTTAATAAATCCCTTGTGGTTTCTCTTTCCTGTTTATTTTTTTCATGCTTCTCTTGATTCTTGTGTTTGAAATTAAAATTATCTATTCAGCTCTCATCTTTTCAACAACAATGCATGGAAGTCCTTTATTTCATTGAAGTTATGTTCTCCCTTCCCCTGAAGTATTATACTCAACTTTGCTGGGTAGATGATTCTTGGTTTTAATCCTACCTCCTTTCACCTCTGGAATATTATATTGTAAGCCCTGTGATCCCTTAGTGTATAATCTTCTAGAACTTGTTTTATCCTGATAGTGTTTCCACAATATTTGAATTGTTTCTTTCTAGCTGCTTGTAATATTTTCTTCTTCACATGGGTTTGGTCAATTTGGCTAAATATTCCTAGTAGTTTTCCTTTTGGTATCTCTTTCAAGAAGTGACCAGTGGATTCTTTACATTTCTATTTCACCCTCTATTTCTAGAGTATTAGGGGAGTTTTTCTTGATAAATTCTCGAAAGGTGATGTCTAGGCCCCTTTTTTTGACCGTGACTTTCAGGTAGTCGAATAATTTTTAAATTGTCTCTCCTAGATCCGTTTTTTCAGCTCAATTGTTTTTCTAATGAAATATTTCATATTGTCTTCAATATTTTTTCATTCTTTTGCTTTGTTTTATAATTTCTTGATTTCTCATAAATGCATTAGCTTCCATTTGCTCCATTCTAATTTTTAAAGAATTATTTTCTTCAGTGAACTTTTGGACTTCTTTTTCCATTTGGTTCATTCTGCTTTTTAAAGCATTCTTCTCCTCATTGGAGTTTTGAACCTGTTTTGCCATTTGGGTTTGTCTGTTTTTTAAAGGTGTTATTTTCTTCAGCATTTTTTGGGTCTCCTTTAGCAAGCGGTTGACTTGATTTTCATGATTTTCTTCCATCACTCTCATTTCTCTTTCCAACTTTTCCTCCACCTCACTTACTTGATTTTTAAAATCATTTTTGAGCTCTTCCTTGGCTGGAGACCGTTGCATATTTACTTTGGAGGCTTTGGAAGATTTGACTTCCTCTGAAGGTATGCGCTGTTCTTCCTCATTGGAGATGTTGGAAGAAAATACCTGTTCACCAAGAAAGTAACATTCTATAGTCTTATTTTTTCCCTTTTTTGGGCATTTTCCTAGCCAGTTATTTGATTTTTAAACCCTCTGTCAGGAGGAGGGTATAGGGGACCTGTAAGTTCTCAGTTCCTCCAAGGTGGCACAATAGAAGGCTTGCACACTAGTCTGAGAGCTTCTAAAACTTTTTCTGCCCGGAGTCAACGAGTAGTAGAATTCACTCTCCACAACTGCCTGCAGCTTGCCATGTCCCTGGACCATGCTCAGTCCTGAGGTTCAGATCAGCTGCTCAATTTTGCTGGGACTTTAGGTGCAGGCAGGACCTCCACTCGAGGCTGAGACCCAGGTCAGCTGCTCCTTTCTCCTGAGGCTTTAGACTGAGAGCTCCACAAATGAACACTGCTGCTGCAGTCACTGCTCCTGGTGGTGAGTTGCCACGTGGGTCTGCTTCTAGGGGAGGGCCCTGCTTCCTTGTCACTGAGGTAAAAAATCATGACTTTTGCAGCTGCCTTTAGCATTCATGGGTTTTTCTTGATTTTCTTGCATCACTCTCATTTATCTTCCTAATTTTTCCTCTACTTCTTTGAGGATTTCACACTTCTCAACCCACAAACCCTAAGGAGAGTTTCAAAGGTTAGTGGGTAGAGTCTCTCACCTGTCTGAAAGGGGAGCATGGCCCAGCCCCAGCCCCAGGCCCAAGGGAGTTGGAGAAAGTGATGAAGCAGAGGCTGCTTCTGAAGCCCTATACTTAAGAAAGCTCAAAATTCTTATTTGAGCTCTACCATGGACTGAGAGCAATTCATATGTTTTTTCTTAGAGTCTTTGCATGAAGAGACTTAGGCTGGGTTGTTTTCTTCTGGCTGAATGTTATGATCTTCATTGTCACTGATGGTGTAAGTAAATACCTACCTCTTCACCAAGAAAGTAAGTCTCTATAATTGGATTATTTTTCTCCCATTAACTCATTTTCATAGCCAGTTACTTGACTTTCGAGCTTTGTTAAGTGTAGGGCTCCAGAAGCAGCTTCTCCTTCAGCACTTCTTGTAATTTTTTGGGCTTGGTGCTTGGGTTAGACCATGCTCCCCTTTCAATCAGGTGAGAGACCCTCACACTAACCTTTGAAACTGTCTTTAGGGTTTGTGGGTTGAGAAGTTTGAAATTCACCACAGCACCAGTGTTTCATTACGTTAAAGCATGTGCTCCTGCTAAGTCCCTCCAGTGTGACCAACAGGCAACTGTGCTCCTCTCCCATTCTGGTGCAGTATATCCTTCCCATTGACCTTTGAGGTTGTCCTGGGATTAAAATTTGCTTCGGTCTATCATTTTGTGACTTCTGCTGCTCTAGAATTTGTCTAGAGTCATTTTTTTTGAAGCCCTGGGCACATTTGACTTTTATTTTATTATTATTATTTTAATGTTCTGCAATCACTTCCTTAAAATTAAGATTTTATCTCCCCCCACCTTTCCCTCACTTACCCCCTCCCTCTCAACGATAGCATACAATTCTGTAAAGGTTCTACATATACTTTCCTGTTGAGTACATTTTCATTATAGTCATGCTATGTAGTTGAACTAAAATAAATGGAAGAAAGCATATAACAAATCAAAACATAATACACTATAACCCACACATACAAAAATGATCTGCTACATTCTGCAAATGACTTCCATATTTCTTTCTCTGAGTGTAGAAGGCATTTTGACATAGAAACCCACCATTGCTATTTTTTTTTCAGTAAGTTCTTGCATTATTACAAAGTTCCAAGTCTATCAGAAAAAACTCTCACACAGTGTGGTCGTGGCTGTGCACTAAGTTCCCCTGGTTCTGCTCCTTTCACTCAGCATCAGATCATATAAGTCCTTCCAGGCCTTCCTGAAGTCTTCTTGCTCATCATTTCTTATGGTGCAATAGTACTCTATTATATTCATATACCATAATTTCTTCAGCCATTCCCCAATTGATGGGCACCCCCATGATTTCCAGGTCTTGGCAACCACAAAGAGTGCTGCTATAAATATTTTCGTACATGTGGGACCCTTTCCCATTTTTATGATCTCTTGGGGATACAGTCCTATTAGCAATATTGCTGGATCAAAGGGTATGGACATTTTTGTAGTCCTTTGGGCATAGTTACAACTTGCTTTCCAGAATGCTTGGATGAGCTCACAGCTCCACCAACAATGAATTAGTGTTCCAACTCTCCCATATCCTCTCCAGCATTTATCATTTTCTTGTTCTGTCATGTTTACCAAACTTATAGGTGTGATGTGGTACCTCAGAGTTGTTTTGATTTGCATATCTCTAATCAAAAGTGATTTAGAGCATTTTTTCATATGATTATAGATATCTTTAATTTTTTCCCCTGAAAATTGCCCTTTCATATCCTTTGACCATTTATCAGTTGGGGAATGACTTGTATGGTTATACATTTGAGTCAGTTCTCTACATATTCTAGAAATGAGGCATTTATCCCTGAGCTTTGCCGTAAAAAAATTTTCCCAATTTACTACATCCCTCTGAATTTTGGTTGCATTGGGTTTTGTTGTTCAAAACTTTTCAGTTTAATGTAATCAAAATTATCCATCTTGTATTTCATAATGATTTCTATCACTTCTTTAGTAAAAAACTTTTTTCCTTCTCCATAAATCTGATAAATACACTATTCCTTGGTCCTCCGGTTTATTCATGGTATCAATCTTTATACCTAAATCATGTACCCATTTGGACTTTATTCTTGTGTACGATGTCAGCCATAGATCTATGCCTAATTTCTGCCACACTGTTAACCAGTTTTCAGCAATTGTTGTCGAACAGTGAATTCTTATTCCAGAAGCTGGGGTCTTTGGGTTTATCAAACAGGAGGTTGCTATATTCCTTGCCTACTGTGTCTTGAGTGCCAAATCTATTCCATTTGTCTACCCCTCTGTTTCTTACCAAATATCAAGTGGTTTTGATAATTGCTGCTTTATAATACAATTTGAGATGTGGTAGTGCTAGGCCACCTTCCCAAGCATTTTTTTTCATTAGTCCCTTTGAAATTCTGGACCTTTTGTTCTTCCAGATGAATTCAGATATTATTTTATCCAGCTCTAGAAAATATTTATCTGTTTATTTAATTGGTATGGCACTGAATAAGTAAATTAATTTAGGTAGTATTGTCATTTTTATTATATTAGTTTGGCCTAGCCATGAACAAGTGATGTTTTTCCACTTACTTAAATCTGACTTTATTTGTGCAAATAGTGTCTTGTAATTGCATTCATATAATCCTGGGTTTCTTTTGGCAGGTAAACCCCTAAGTATTTTATAGTGTCTACCCTAGCTTTAAATGGGATTTCTCTTTCTATCTCTTCCTGTTGGACTTTGTTGCTAATATAAAGAAATGCAGAAGATTTGTGTGGGTTTATTTTGTAACCTGCAACTTTCCCAAATTTGTTCATTATTTCAAGTAGTTTTTTACTTGAATCTCTGGGATTCTCTAAGTATATCATCATATCATCTGCAAAGAGTGATAACTTAGTTTCTTCTTTAGCTATTTTTATTCCTTTAATTTCTGTATCTTGTCTAATTGCTACAGTTAAAATTTCTAGTACCATATTGAATAATAGTGGTGATAATGGACACACTTGTTTCACCCCTGATCTTACTGGAAATGCATCTAGCTTATCTCCATTGCATATAATGCTTTCTGAAGGTTTTAGGTAGATACTGCTTATTATTTTATGGAAAGTTCCCTTTATTCCTATGTTCTCCAGTGTTTTTAGTAGGAATGGGTGTTGTATTTTGTCGAAAGCTTTTTCTACATCTATTGAGATAATCATGTGGTTTTTCTTAGTGTTGTTGTTGATATGATCGATAAAGCCAATAGTTTTCCTAATATTGAACCAGCCCTGCATTCCTGGTATGACTCCTACCTGATCATAGTGTATTATATTCGTGAAAACATGCTGTATTCGTTTTGCTAAAATCTTGTTTAAAATTTTTGCATCTATATTCATTAGAGAAATTGGTCTATAATTTTCTTTCTCTGTTTTGTCTCTTCCTGGTTTGGGTATTAAAACCATGTTTGTATCATAGAAAGAATTTGGGAGGACTCCTTCTTCCCTAATTTTCAAAAATAGTCTATAAAGTATTGGAATTAACTCTTATTTAAATGTTTGATAGAATTCACTTCTGAATCCATCTGGTCCTGGAGATTTTTTCCTAGGGATTACATTGAGGGCTTGTTCAATACCTCTTTTTGAGATGGGGTTAAGTGTTCAATTTCCTCTTCTGTCAATCTGGGCAATTTGTATTTTTTTAAATTATTCATCCCTCTTGTTTAGATTATCCAATTTGTGGGCATAAAGTTGGACAAAATAAATACTAATTATTCTTTTAACTTCCTCCTCCTTGGAGGTGAGTTCACCCCTTTCATTTTTAATATTAGCAATTTGATTTTCTTCTTTTTTTAAATCAAATTGACCAAAGGTTTATAAATTTTATTAGTTTTTTCATAAAATCAACTATTGGTTTTATTTATTAATTCAATACTTTTCTTAATTTCAATTTTATTAATCTCTCCTTTGGTTTTCAGTATTTCTAATTCGGTATTTTCTTGAGGATTTTCAATTTGTTATATTTCTAGCTTTTTCAGCTGCATACCCAAGTCATTGATCTCCTCTTTCTCTATTTTATTTATGTAGGTATCCAAAGATATAAAACTTCCCCTAAGAACTGCTTTTACAGTATCCCATAAGATTTGGTAGATTGACTCATTATTGTCATTCTCTTGAATGAAGTTGTCAATAGTTTCTATGATTTCTTCTTTAACCCACTCCTCCTTTAGGATTAGATTATTTAGTTTCCTATTGATTTTTCGTTTATCATTCCATGGACTTTTACTACATATAATTTTTATTTCATTATGATCTGATAAGGATGCATTGATTACGTCGACCTTTCTACACTGGAATGTGAGATTTTTATGTCCCAGTACATGGTCAATTTTTGTAAATCTTCTATATACTGCTGAGAAAAAGGTATATTCCTTTCTATTCCCATTCAATTTTCTCCAAAGATCTTTCATATCTACCTTATCTAGAGTGTTATTTGCCTCCTTAACCACTTTCTTATTTATTTTGAGGTTAGATTTATCGAGTTCAGAAAGGGGGAGGTTGAGGTCCCCCACTAGTATAGTTTTGCTGTCAGTTTCTTCCTTCAACTCCCCCAACCTCTCCTCTAAGAATCTGGATGCTATAACACTTGGAGCATACATGTTTAGTAATGATATCACTTCATTGTCTATGGTGCCTTTTAGCAGGATATAGTTTCCACCCTTATCCCTTTTGATTAGATGTATTTCTGCTTTTGCTTTGTCTGAGGTTAGGATTGCTACTCCTGCTTTTCTTACATCAGCGGAAGCACAATATATTCTGCTCCAACCCTTGACCTTTATTCTTTGTGTATCCCCCCATTTCAAATGTGTTTCAAGTAAGCAGCATTTTGTTGGATTATGACTTTTTATTCATTCTACTATCCATCTCCGTTTTATGGGAGAATTCATTCCATTCAAATTCAGAGTTATGATTACAATCTGTGTATTTCCCTCCATCCTCTTTCCCACCATTTTTCTTTTAGCTCTCCTGTCTCCCTTCCCCTCCTCAATAGTATTCACTTTTCACCACATCCTCCTGAAACCTTCCCATCCTTCCTTTAGTCTCCCTCCCTTTTACTCCCCTTTACTCTAATTGCTTCTTCCCTCCCTATTAGCTTACCTTCCCTTTCTTACTCCTTCCCCTCCTAGTGCCTATAGAGCTAGTTAGCATTATCTACTTAAGTTTCTTGTTCCGTCCTTTAAACAAATCAGATGAGAGTACCTCTCAAACAATGCTCATCTCCCTCCCCTCTTTCCCTCTACTATAATTTGGTACTTCTTGTGATGCAATTTGGCATTTTCTGCCTCCTCCTTTTCACACCTCCTATTACAATCCCTTCTCATACTTAAATCATATTTTTTATCACTATATCATTTACTTTCTACCTGTTCCCTCTATGTATATCCTTTTTATATTTCATAATAGCCACACAGTTCTCAAGATTAACAGATATCCCTTATAGGAAGGTAAACAGTTTGCCCTAATTGAGTAACAAGTTGTTTCCCGCCCCCCCCCCACCCCTTGTTTACCTTTGTATGATTCTCTTGAGACCTGAATTTAAAGATCAACTTGTGTATTAAGTTCTGGCGTTTTGGTCAGGAAGCTCTGGAAATCCCTTACTTCATTGAATGACTTTCTCCTTGCCTGAAATGTTATGCTGAACTTTGCTGAGTACTTGATCCTTGGTTGTAGTCACAACTCCTTTGCCTTACAGAATATTGGATTCCAATTCTTTCGATGTTCTAATGTAGAAGCTGTGTAATACTGACTGTATCTCCTTGATATTTAAATTGTTTCTTTCTGGCTGCTTGTAATATTTTCTCCTTCACTTGATAGCTCTGGAATTTGGCAACTATATTTCTTGGGCATTTGAGTTTGGGATCCCTTTCAGGAGAGGAATGGTAGATTCTTTCGATGACTATTTTACCCTCTGAATCAAGCACTTCTGGGCAGTTTTCTTTGATGATTTTCTGGAAGATATTGTCCAGTCTATTTTCTCCATCATGGGCTTGTGGCAGGCCAATAATTCTTAACTTTTCTCTCCTGGATCTATTTTCCAGGTCAGTTGTTTTTCCAATTAGATATTTTATATTTTCTTCTACCTTTTCATTCTTTAGATTTTGATTGAATGACTTTTGCTGTCACATTGAGTCATGAATTTCTACTTCCTCAATTCTAATCCTTATCAAATTATGTTCTTTTTAAATATAAATTTATTTATTTAACTTTTTACATTCAGTTTCACAAAATTTTGGGTTCCAAATTTTTCCCCATTTGTCCCCTCCCCCCACCCCAACACATTAAGCATTCTATTTTCCCCTATCACCAATCTGCCCTCTCTTCTACCATCCCTTGCTTCCCTTGCCCCAACTTCTCTGTTGTCCTGTAGGGCCAGATAACTTTCAATTCCCCATTACCTGGATTTCTTATTTCCTAGTAGCAAGAACAATACTCTAGAGTTGCTCCTAAAACTTTGAGTTCCAAATTCTCCCCATTCCTCCTTCCCCACCCATTATGTTTGGGAAGGCAGACAATTCAATATAGGCCATATCTGTGTAGTTTTGCAAATGACTTCGATAATACTCGTGTTGTGGAAGACTAACTATATTTCGTCCATTCTATCCTGCCCCCCATTGTTTCTATACTCTCTTTTGATCCTGTCCCTCCCCAAGTGTTGACTTCACATTGCTCCCTCTTCCCCTTGTCTTCCCTTTCATCATCTCCCCCACCCTGCTTATCTCCTTCTCCCCCGCTTTCCAGTATTGTAAGATAGGTTTTCATACCAAAATGAGTGTGCATTTTATTCCTTCCTTTAGTTGAATGTGATGAGAGTAAACTTCATGTTTTTTTCTCATCTCTCCTCTTTTCCCTTCCTCTAAAAATTCTCCTGCTTGTCTCTTCTATGAGAGATAAATTGCCCCATTCCATTTCACCCTCTCTTATCCCCATACTTACCTCTCTCACCGTTTACCGTAATTTTTTAAATATATGATCCCATCCTTTTCAATTCACTCTGTGCTCTCTGTCTCTGTGTGTGCGTGCATATGTGTATGTGTGTGGGCGCACACACGTGTGAGTGTGTGTGTGTAATCCCACCAACTACCCAGATACTGAAAAGTTTCAAGAGTTACAAATATTGTCTTTCAATGTAGGAATGTAAACAGTTCAACTTTGATAAGTCCCTTATGAGTTCTCTTTGCTGTTTACTTTTTCATGCTTCTTCTCATTCTTGTGTTTGAAAGACAAATTTTCTTTTCAGCTCTGGTCTTTTCATCAAGAAGGCTTGAAAATCCTCTAGTTTATTGAAAGACAATTTTTTCCTTGAAGTATCATACTCAGTTTTGCTGGGTAGGTGACTCTTGGTTTTAGTCCTAGTTCCTTTGATTTCTGGAATATCCTATTCCATGCCCTTTGATCCCTTAATGTAGAAGCTGCTAGATCTGGGGTTATCTTGATTGTAGTTCCACAATGCTGGAATTGTTTCTTCCGAGCTTCTTCCAATATTTTCTCCTTGTCCTGGGAATTCTGGAATTTAGCCACAATGTTCCTAGGAGTTTCTCTTTTTGGGTCTCTTTCAGGCGGTGATTGATGTATTCCTTCAATACTTATTCCTCTGGTTCTAGTATATCAGGGCAGTTTTCCTTGATAATTTCAGGAAAGATGATGTCTAGGCTCTTTTTTTGATCATGGCTTTCAGGTAGTCCCATAATTTTTAAATTGTCTCTCCTGGATCTATTTTCCAGGTCAGTTGTTTTTCCAATGAGATATTTCACATTTCTTTCCATTTTTTCATTCTTTTGGTTTTGTTTGGTGATTTCTTGGTTTCTAAGAAAGTCATTAGCCTCCATCTGTTCCATTCTAATTTTGAAACAACTATTTTCTTCAGTGAGCTTTTGAAACTCCTTTTCCATTTGACTAATTCTGCTTTTTAAAACATTCTTCTCCTCTTTGGCTTTTTGAGCCTCTTTTGCCTATTGTGTTAGCTGATTTTTCAAGGTGGTATTTTCTTCAGCATTTTTTTGGGTCTCCTTTAGCAAGGTATTGACCCGTTTTTCATGCTTTTCTTGCATCTCTCTCATTTCTTTTCACAGTTTTTCCTGCACCTCTTTAACTTGATTTTCAAAATACTTTTTGAGCTCTTCCATGGCCTGCTCCCATTGGATATCTATTTTGGATGTTTGGGATTCAGAGACCTTGACTTCTATGTCTTTCCCTCATGGTAAGCATTGTTATTCCTCATCAGAAATGAAAGGAGGAAACATCTGTTCACCAAGAAAGTAACCTTCTATGGTCTTATTTTTTTTTCCCTTTTCTGGGCATTTTCCCAGCCAGTTACTTGACTTCTGAGATTCTTCTCCACCCACACCTCACTAGTGCTTGGGGTCTGAGATTCAAATGCTGCTTCCCAGCCTCAGCGCTTTCAGTGGTGGGCCGGCTGCTATTCAGCATGAGAGATTTAATTTGGATTCTCTGAAGGGGGCTGGGCCACCTCCCAGGCTCAGTGCCCTCATGGGTTTTATGTGGAGACCTTCTGTAATGGACCCAAGCTCCTGACTACTTTGGGAGCTCCTGGCCACTGCTTCCTCTGCCACTTCCTCCTGAGGGGGCCTGAGTTATGGAGATACCCCGCTCCCCTCTTGGCCAGCCCAGAAGGCTCTCTGACTGACCTGTGCACCTGTGGGTTGAGGGACCTTCGTGGCCACGAAGATTCTGTCCCCAAAGCCCTTTCAGTTCTGCTCCTCTAGGTGCCATGTGGCCAAGGCAGAGCTGGGCTCTGCTCCTTGTCTGGTGCATGATGGACTTTTGGTGGTGGTTTTTCAGGGCTCTCTGGAACAGAAATCTCCTCCACTCTATTGCTGCATGGCTTCCACTCATCCAGAACCCATTGGGAATTCTTTTTATAGGTAATTTATGGGCTGTGAGTTCGGAGCTAGCATATGTGAATCTTTCTACTCTGCTATCTTGGCTCCTCCCCCTCAAATTGTTTTCTTACATTAATTTTTGCATCTGCTTTTCTATCTGCCCAATTTTTCCTTTTAAGTAGCTATTTTCTTCCGTAAATTTTTGTACATTCCATTTTCATTCCTAACTCAGTTAGGTTTTGGGTTTCCTTTTCCATTTGACCTTTTATGGAGTTTTTTTCTCCAGTTAATTTTTGAACTTCCTTTTCCATTTGTTCAGTTTTCCTTTTCAAAGAGATATTCTCATCAGTGAGTTCCTTTTTCAAAATTTTAAAATCATTGGCCAGTTTGTCTTCTATTTCCTTCTTCAGTTGTTCCAGGAGAACTGCTTGTTCTTGCCAGCAGTTCATAGTCCCTTCTGAAGTTTCAGATGGAAGTACATTCTCAGCTCTGACATCGTTGGCGTTTGTGTTTTGATCCTTATCCCCATAGAGAGATTCTATGTGTCTTTCTCTCCTCTGCTTTTTCATGTTCATGATGTTGATTGAGTTTTGTGGCTTCTGGTTCTTTCAGTCAGAAGCTACAGAACTTTTTGCTGAGCTGATATATGAAGAAACTAAAGGCAGGTTTTTGTTTTGTGTTTCCCTGATCAGCCCTGAGGTTAGCTTCTTAACTGTGGAGGAGGGGTTAGCTTCTTAACTGTGGAGGAGGAGTCGTCTGGTCACAGGAGATCTCCTCAGCTGAACTGAGGCAAAGGAAGCTCAGGGGATGGTGATCCCAGCTTCCCTATTGTCTTTCTGTTTCCCCTAGAGTGCTGAGCCACGCCTAGAGGATAACACATGTTCCCACCCCTACCGGGGGTCCTCTCCTGGTTCTGAGGCTTGCCTGGGTCCTAGTGCAAGTTTTTTCTGCCCTGGGTCCTCTGTGCTTCCGGTTTGCCTCCACCACAGCAAGAGGAATCTCCCTTAGCTATTTTCCTAGCCTCAGCTGTTATGAGACTATTATTGGCCCCTTTGCTGTTTCCAATGATCCAGGAATTTTCTGGGGAAATATTTTATGGTTCTTTTATGGTCATTAAGTGGGGAGGAGAGAACATTTACCGATCACTGTGCCATCCTGCCTCCCGGAAGTTCAAGTAGGTGACTTACCGAAGTTTAATCTTTGGGCTGAAGTTCTCAGGAGCTGCTGGGCTGATATCTGGCACTCGGTGGCTCTCACTGGCCTGGTTTGGATTGTCTCCCACCCTTGGTGCCACTCCGCCAGTTCTGCCTGTGGCTTTCAGGTTTCTCAGGTCCCTTCTGCTCCACTGTGCTGGCCATCTGTGCTGTGCACTGTGGGCTCACCCCTGTGGAACAGATCCTTCCTGTGGACCTTCCAGTCCAACCTGGGCTCCGAATCCATCACAGTCTATCTCCCATTGGTTTCTGCACCTCCAAAATTTGGTCAGATTCTCCTTTCAGAGGTATCCAAAGGAGTTTATTTAAGAGCTTAGGTGAGTCGTTGTTCTCCCTCCGCCACATTGGCTCCACCCCTAGAGTCATTTTTATAGATTTTTTGAGGGGTTTGGGAAGAACTGTAGCAGGTCCCTTCTTCTGCTTCCCCAGCTTGTCTCCACTTAAATGGAGTTTCTCTTAAATGGTTAGTAGTTTCTGTACAAAAGCAGGAGTAAACATTGTCTATAAAGAGATAATCTAGAAATCTTCCCAATTCAACCAAAAGTGAAGCAAGTTTGTCCTTTATAGCCACCATTACTCATTATTGTTTTAGAAATGCTACCTATAAGCAATAAGACAAGAAAAACAAATTAGAGGAATAAAATTAGGCAACAGGGAAAGAAAACTACTGCTCTTTGAAGAGGTTATAAAATGATGTTCTTAGAGAAACCCCGAGAGTGAACCAAAAATGGTAATCGAAACAACTAAGAACGTCAGGAAAGTTGCAGTCCAAAAAAGTAAACCTGAATAAATCATCAGTGTTTCTATATTTTATCAAACAAAATCCATCAGGAGGAAACATAAATATAAATTTCATTTAAAATTTTGGAGACTGTATAAAGTATTTGGAGATTTCCTTACCAAGACTCACCAAGGAACTATGTAAATTCAGTTACAAAACACTTTTAACACCAATACATAACTATGCAATTGGAGAAACATTAATTGTTTATGGCAAAGTCAATATAATAAAAATATTTTTCCATCTTAAGTAATTTACTTATTCAATGACATACTAATAAATTAAGCAAAAATATTTTATAAAGCTAGAAAAGACAATTAAAAATGGAACTAATAAAACTAAAATGCAAATACTATCAAGGGAATCAATGAAAAAAAACTGGTGAATATATAAATTAGTTTCAGTAAAATATTCATTTTACTGTATTGGTCCTGCCTATCCATGAACAATGAATATTTCTCCAATTATTTAAATTTATTTTATTTGTATAAAAATTGTTGTTGTTCTTTTTATAATTCTTTTTATATAGTTCCTGGATTTATTTTTGCAAGTATACACTCAGGCATTTTATACTGTCAAAACTTATTTAAAATACGCTATTTTTTTTAAATTTTTGTTTCCCTATTTTTTTTTGTAGTTTTGTTTGTAACATATTGGAATGCTGATAATGTGTGTGGATCTAATTTACACCCATCTGCTTTGCTAAGATTGTTCATTGTTTCAACTAACTTTTTAGTTTAGTCTTTGGAATTTTCCAAGTCTGACATTACTATCCTCATATCATCTGCCAAAAGGGAGAGTTTTATTACCCCATTCCACATTCTGATTCATTCAATATCTTTTTTCCTGTCATTGCTATTGCTAAGATGTACAACACAATGTGAATTTTTAGTTTTTTTTATTGATATTATCAATTATAGTTTTACCTCTTTGAAATCTTCCCTACATTTCTGGTGTAAACCTCACGGGATCATAATGCATAATCTTTGTAATACATTGCTGAAATACTTTAGCTAGTGTCTTATTTAGGACATTTTTATCAATATTCTTTAATGAAATTGGTTTTTAATTTTCTTTTTATATTTTTATTCTTCTTGGTTTAGATATTAGTATCATATTAGATTCATAAAAAAGGAATTTCATGTGATCCCTGCTTATTATTATAAAGAATGTATTTAATATTATAATTAGCTAACCTTTAAATGTTTGATAGAATTCGTTTGTAAATGTGGATAAGCCAGCACTTTATGAATAAACAAGAGATAGAGAGCAAAGTAAGGTATAAAATGGATCCTTTCTCCTACATTAAATTAAGAAGGTTTTGTACAAACAAAGCAACTTTAACCAAGGTCAGAAGGAAAGCAAAGAAATGGAGGAAACTCTGTAGATAGTTCATCAGATGAACATTTCATATATAAAGTATATAAAGAACTGTATCAAATTCATAGGTCACAAGTTGTTACCCAGGTGATAAATGGTTAAAGTATATAAGTAGGCAGTTTTCTAATAAAGAAATAAAAGCAATTTGTAAGCATATGAAAAAATGCTCTATATCATTATTGACTAGAAAAAATGTAAATTAAAACAACTTTGAAATATCCTTTTACTCCTACTGGGTTGTCTAAAGTGATAGAAAGAAAATTTGATGAATGTTGGAGAGGATGCAAAAAAATGGAACACTGACTCATTGTTGGTGGAATTGTGAACTGATTCAACCCTTCTGGAGAGAAATCTGGAATTCTGTCCCAAGAGTTATCAAGCTACCTACACTCTTTGACCCAACAATACTTGGTCTACTTCCAAAGATGATTAGCGAAAAAGGAGAAGAAAATATTTGTTCTAAAATGTGATGGAAAATAACTGACATGCCTGTTAACCATGGAATGGCTAAACAAATAGTAGTATATTATTGTGGTGGAATAGTAGTGTGGTATAAGAAATTATGAGCTCAATGACTTTTTGGGAAAAGAACAACAGGGAAAGACTTTCACAAAGTAGTGAAAAGTGCAATGAGCAAAACGAAGAGGACACTATATACAGTAACAACAATATTGTTTTAAGAATGACTGCATGTTTGAGTTATTTTGACCATTACAAATACCTAAATTAATTATAAAGGACGTATGAAGAAAGACCACTCAGAAAAAAAAATCTAATAAATAGAAATATGTGCAGAACACTTTCACGCACACACACACACAGATAATTTGCAGCATCATGTTCCATCTTTTTATTGGACTATGGTATAGAAATTCTTGTTTTACTCTATACATTAAAAAAAAAAAAAACTAAGAAAAAAACAGCAACATGAAGGGAGACAGCTGACACGTACCAGACTGCAAATTATATTGCAAAGCAGTAATTAACAAAACAATCTGCTACTGAATAAGAAATAGTGGTGAATCAGATGAATAGAAAAGGTACATAATACACAATTGTAAATGACTGCGGTAATCTAGTTTTTGGTAAACCAAAATATCCAAAGTTGGGTGTAAGAACTCACGAATTGACAAAAACTTTTAAGAAAATTGAAATTAGTCTGGAAGAAGGTAGATACAGACCAATATCTCATTGCATGTACAAAATTAATTGTCCAGATTAAGAGAAGGGGAAGCTGAATACTTAAATCACCCCATTTCAGAGAAAGAAATTGAACAAACCATAAATGAGCTCCCTAGGAAAAAAGCTCAAGGGCCAGATGGATTTACATATGAATTCTATCAAATATTTAAAGAAAAATTAATTCTAGTACCATACAGACTCTTTGGGAAAATTGGTGGAGTCCCATCAAATACTTTTTTATGATAGAAATATAGTGCTGATACATAACCAAGAAGAGCCAAAACAGAGAAAGAAAATAATAGACCAATTTCTCTAATGAATATTGCTGTAAAAATTTTTAAGAAGAATTTAGCAAAAAGAATACAGCAACTTGTCACCAGAAAGGTACATTATGATCAGATAGGATTTGTATCAAGTGTGCAGACCTGGTTCAATATTAAGAAAGCTATCAGCATTATTGATCATATCAACAGCAAAACTAATAGAAACCGCATGATTATGCCAATAGATGCAGAAAAAGCTTTTGACAAAATACACACATATTCTTATTGAAAACACTGGAGAGCATATGAATAAATGAAACTTTCCATAAATTAATAAGGAGTATCTACCTAAAATCATTAGCAAGCATTATATACAATGGGGATAAGCTAGATGCATTTCCAATAAGATCAGAGGTGAAACAAAGATGTTCATTAATACTAGTGTTATTCAATACGTTACTAGAAATGTTAACTTCAGAGACAAGAGAAGACAAATAAATGGAAGGAATTAGAATAGGCAAAGAAGAATCTAATTTATCACTCTTTGCAGAAGATATGATGATGTACTTAGAAAATTCCAGAGAATCAAGTAAAAAAAAAAACTACTTGAAATAATAAACAACTTTGACAAAGTTGTAGGTTGCAAAATAAATCCACATAAATCATCTGCATTTCTATATATTACTAACAAAACCCAACAGCAAGAGATAGAAAGAAAAATCCCCTTTAAAGTTACTGTAGACACCATAAAATATGTGGAGTCTTCCTGCCAAAAGAAACCCAGGAATGTTTTTCACAGAAATAAAGTCAGATCTAAGTGAGTGGAAAAACATCAATTACTTGTGGGTAGGCTGGGTTAATATAATAACAATGGCACTTCTATGTAAAGTAATTTACTCATCAGTGCCATACCTATCAAACTACCAGATATTTATTTTCTAGAGCTAGAAAATATAATATCAAAATTCATTTGGAACAGCAAAAGGTCCAGAATATCAAGAGAACTAAAAAAAAGAAATTCTAGGGAAGGTGGCCTAGCCATACCAGATCTCAAATTGTATTATAGAGTAGCAATTATCAAAACCATTTGGTACTGGCTAAGAAATAAAGGAGTAAACCAATGGAATAGATTAGGTACTCAAGACACAGTAGCTAATGAACATAGCAATCTACTTTTTGATAAACTCAAGGACCCTACCTTCTGGAATAGAAACTCCTGTTCGACAAAAATTTCTGGGAAAAAAGGGGTAACATGGTGGTGGAAACTTGGCATAGACCAATGCCTGACATCATCCACAAGAATAAAGTCCAGATGGATATATGATCTAAGTATAAAAACTGATGCTATTAACAAATTTTTGGATCTAGGAACTGTGTATTTTTCAGATTTCTGGGGAAAGGAGAAATTTTTTACCAAACAAGAGATAGAAACATGAAGTTCAAAATGGATAATTTTGAAGTTTTTCCACAAACAAATGCAACGCAACAAAGATTAGTGTGAAAGCAGAAAAATGGGAAAAAACTTTTGCAACTAGTGTCTGTGGTAAAAGTCTCATTTCTAAAATATACAGAGAACTGAGTCAAATTTAAAAGAATACAAATCATTCCTCAATTAATAAACAAAGGATATGACGAAAGAGTTTTCAGAGGAAGAAATTAAAGCTATCTATAGTTATATGAACAAATGCTCTAGATCATTCTTGATTAGGGAGATGTAAAGCAAAACACCTCTGAGGTACACATCCCACCTATCAGATTGGGTAACATGAAAAATCAGGAAGATGACTAAAGTTGGAGAAGATGTGGTATAGTGGAACTCTAATTCATTGATGGTGGAACTGTGAGCTGATCCAACCATTCCGGAGAGCAATTTGGAACTATGCCCTAAGGGTTACAAAAACATGTATACCCTTTCACCTGGCAATATCACTTCTAGCACTCTATCCCAAAGAGATCATAAAAGTGGGAATAGGTCTCACATGTGCAAAAATATTTATAGCAACTCTCTTTTTGGTGGCCAAGAACTAGAAATTAAAGGGATGCCCATCAATTGTGGAATGACTGAGCAAGCTGTGGTATATGAATGTAAGGGAATACTATGGTGCTATAAGAAATGATGAACAGGATGATTTCAGAGAGGCCTGGAAGGATTTATATCAATTGATGCCGAGTGAATGAGCAGAACCAGGAGAACTTTGTACACAGTAAAAACCATAGTGTTCAAGGAATTTTTCTGGTAGACTTGGTTCTTCACAGCAATGTAAGAACCTAATGAAATTCCCAATGTACTCTTGAGGCAAAATGCCTTCCACATTCAGAGAAAAAAGTATGGGATTGGATCACAGAATGAAGCAGGACATTTTCTCTTGTTTTATATTTTCTTCTGTTTCATTTTATGGCCTCTTCCATTCATTTTAATTATTCTAAGCAACATGACTAAGGGGTGAATGTATTTAATAAGAATTTTTGTGTAGAAACTATATAAGATTGTGCAGCATCTTGGGGAGGGGAGGGGAGGGAGGGGGAAGGAAAAGAAGGGGGGAAATCTAAGTTACATGGAAGTGATTGTAGAAAACTGAATATAAATAAAATAATTAAAAAATAAAAATAAAGTCAAATGAAAATTAAAAAAAAAAAAACATGCTTTTCATGTATTATCTCATAAGTCCATTCCTGAATCTATCCAAATATCTCAAAACCTCTTGACAGAGCCTCAGTAGGAAATATAAATCATCTCTAAAGTATCCAAAATAAAATATGTCACCTAGTTTTTAAGAATACTTTCAGTCATTTTTAATCTCTGTCTTCTGAGGAAGACCTTCTATTTTTTGATATCTCTAATTGGGAGATTCTTCTCATACCAAGATGAAATCTGTCACTTTGTCATTTCCACACATTGCTCCTGTTTCTGCTAACTATGGTAAGTAACAAGTCTAGGCCCCTGAAGATAACTGCAAAGATATTCTGTCTCTAATTCTTACTTTCTCAATTTCTTCCATTCCCCACTTGTCATAGTCACAAGACTTATATCCCAACTGTTCTTATCTAGAAGAGTTTTCAATTTTCAAAATGAATCACCCAGAACTTATAACAACACTGTACATGGGTTGTGACCAATGTTAACTTTCTTATTATTTTAATTGATAATATTGGCAAAGTGTTTGTAAAGTGGCAAAAAGCAGGTAATATATAAATGCTTAATCTATTTCCTTAAAGTAGCTATAACCGTATTTGTGTATGTTAAGCATTTCCCAGCTATAGTATAGAAGTTTTTTCAAGCATAGTTTGATCCACCTGTGAATATTAGGAAAGAGACAAGAGAAAATAAAATGTTTTGTATCATTGTGACCCTGAACAATAGCACTATACAAAAATCCAAACTGTTTCTCACATTAAAGTTGGGTTTGGGAAAGGAAATGTTTGTGGAATACAAGTCACTGTGTTCTTTCTATATATATGCTTTTGCTTACCTAATAATGTAGATACTTGCAGTTTTCAGATCCCTCTGAAAATTTCTATTATCAGTAGTTAAAATAAATACTCACTGATAATCATTGAATGATTCTCCCTGAAAAACCATTATGAGCTTTTTATAGCAAACAATTGTAGAGGTGTTAGTCAAATTTTTGGGCTATATGTTGTTATGGATTGTAGAGGTAATAGGGGAGAATCAACCAATAAATGTATATTTGTCTCAACTAACTTTATTACCTCCCCAAATTCAATTACTTAGACTCATAATATGTTAGAGGATTAGACATTAAAGACCATCAAATCCAGGAAATCTTCACATGATTTCTACAGATAATCTAGGGATGGATATTAAGGGGTCCATAATCTCACGTAAGAAAAAAAAACATTGTTTTTTCATTAACTTCTAAATGAAATTTAGCATGCTTTTCAATTTTAATGTAGGGAACAAGCATTAATCTGAAAGGTGATCCATAGATTTCTTCAGATTTTCAATGGAGCCCATGACACCTGCAAATATTGAAATCCCTGTTGTAGTTCAACATTTCATTAACAGATGAGTAAACTGAATTACAAAGCAGTACTTCTTCTACATTGAGCAATGAATTAATGACACAGATGGGCCTAGTTTTAAATATGAAGGGAAAGACAGAAACAGAAATAGACACAAAGACAAAACAAAGTAGACAGAGACAGAGATAGATGTTAGAAACAGAAATATATATAGATATGGATTTAGAAACCGGTGTGCATGGAGGTGGTTCTGGGGATATCCTTGATTAAAGTGAAGAGGTCTCCAGTTGAATCGATAAGATTATAGGGTGTAGTCCATTGCTAGGGACAATTAATCTGGCATTATAAAGTGCAGAAGATTAAATTGATAGAAATTAATCCATTCTTTCTTCTCTACCTATAAAAGTAAGCTGGTCATCTTGGGATCTCTTCCTTCCATTTCCATTGCTCCTTCACTCTGAATGCAGTAAAATAGGAAAATATTTTTTTTTTCCTGCAGTTTCTCCCCTCCCAGATAGTAATATCAACTTAATGAAGAAGCAACATGATTCACGGGAGACAAGGACTTACATATAACCTAAGAGAAGATTTTATCGCCAGTCTCTTGTATGGAAGAAAATTGGTGTACAAGTGAATTTTAAACTATAAGGAAGTGTGATTCATGATTATGACCTTGTAATCTAGGAGGGGAACATGGGTAACTCCAACTTTAAGTGGTGTACCCATTTATTTTTTGTGAAGGTAAAGTACTGCTCCATATTCAAAATGCTTCTTGCACATTGAGTGTCTGTGAAGGATTTTAAAACCCTGAAATACATATTTGGTACACCCTAGACACAGAATAAACTAAATTTTTACTTTGGTGTTTCTTCTGGATCAGTCTACAATGAAGCAATGAAAAAAATAGGAGGAAAAAATTACACTTGGATTCAGCCTCCTAGGATTGGTCAGTCTAGTGTCTCCTGAATCCTTTTGAGCATAGGATACTTGGATTTCTCACGACAATTCATGTGAAAATCGTTCAAGTATTATTTTTCCCATTTTACAGAAGAGAAAGGTGGAACTCAGGGAAATTAAGTGACTTATCCATAATAATACTAGTCAATGCTAGATTTGGAATTCAAACCCATATCTCATGCTCAATTTTCACAAGTCCAAAGTAGCAAGGACCTAACAGAGCTGTTCCAAACCTTATGGGAAAGTGAAAAAAGATTCTTGGCTCCACATCAATAACCTTTCATTTCTAAAATGTGATCGAATATCCTTTTGAATTTCTAATTGAGATTGCATAACAGCTGTAGAGTTGCTTAGATTTCATTAGTCTAGAGATATTCGTTAAATTAAGAATCTTAGGCTAGTTTAATAGATCAAGGATTATACAGTTCATTGAATCTGGATCTTTCTATAAAAGCTTAAAAATTTGGGACTCTGAATATTCATTAAAAACAATGATTTTCTTTATATGAATTGGTTTTTATCCTTTAGGCTTTATCTGGAGTTATCTTTACACTTAACTTTCATTCACTAAGCATTTTTATTTAAGAATAATCTCTTGGATCACCTGAATGATTTTTAGTGGTAGACTTAAGTTAGTTATTTCACAGGTTTTCTTATTTTTCCTTCTTTTCTTTTCTTTCTTTTCAATTTTCCCCTCTTCTTTTCTCTTCATGGAAGGACAGTAATAGATTTAATGAATCTGAAAATTGGATAGGCTATGCAAATTAATGTAAAAGTAGAACAGGATGAAAACAACAGTAAAAAAAGTGAATTCTAAGCCAAATTATTAAAATATCATTATATTAATTATATATTATTTACATATATATTTGTATTTACTGATATATTCATATTTAATATTTGCATATTAATTATATATAAAATGTCAATATATTTTAGTTGTCCATCACAGTTTTTTATGCTCAAAACCATTTCCTTTTGCTTACAATGTACATGGTATGGTCATGTAATCAGCAGACTTGTTTTGGCTTTGCTGACTATACCAAGAATTGATACTTATATAAGTAATAAGGTTTTCAAAATGTTTTATGCATAGTATCTCACAAGAATCCTGTGGGAATGATTTTAGAAGCATTATTAGCCTCATATTACAGATTTGGATTCCGTGGCTCAGCAAAGTTACAGGACATGTATATGATCACAGTGAGCATCAAATAGAATGTGCAGAAAGAGTTCTTGCGATGTCAATTCCATTATTCAGATCACTATGCCACACCACTTCAAAATGCAAAAAATCTCATTTCCTAATAAAACACAGTAGTGATTGAAACAATCACCATTTCCATGTTTGTATGTATTTGCCTACGTGTACATGTTCAAACATTAGACTAAGTAATGTTTCTTCATTCATTTATACATATGTACTACAGAACATACAGGTAATTATCAAGTTAAAATCTTTACTCCTCTTTTTTATACAGTAAGGAATCATTTAGGTTTCCATTGTCACACGTGTCCCTAAGTATAAGGTGAATTGCTGCCTTCTTTTGGTAAAAATACCATATTTTCAGCAATTGGGGTTTCTGAAATCCTAATGGAAGCACGATAATCATAATTCTCAAAGCTAATCTTTCTAGTAAAAGACATTCTGTAGGGTCAAAATTAACCTCAATTTCTGTTTCAGTTCCCTTTGAAACTTTTCCCTCTTGTTCTTAGTTTTGCACTGCTCCAATTATACAAACACTAAAAATATATTAGACAGTTTCTTAGCCTTCTTCAGCAGAGTTTATGTTATTTTTGCTACAGATAATGTGGTGGGGTTGTCTCAGACTTGACTGGCAGCCCTTCTACTTTAGGGTCAACATGTCACATTTATTCCATGCCATCACCAATAATTTAAATAGTTGGAGATAGAATGGGTCTGGGGAGAGGAGATGGAAATATGAAGAATCATGACTGTAAAATAAGAAAGAAAAATGTGTTGCAGTGTTTTTTCCCTCTCTGACCACATTCTGCTACCCCTGGACAAGGGAGCAGACTTCTATAAAAAGGTAAAGATGCCCACGGCATCCCTTGTAGGAGACTAGGAAACTGTTATACCATCTCTTTACCATACCAGGTGGTGAAACTGTTCCTAGACATATCCTTGGTCTAAGTCACATGTGATTCTACTGGGAATATAACAAAACTAACCTCAAATCAGGTTTTCCCCCATATTCTGGCTGCACAACAGTTATAATGCAGCTAACAAATGAAGCTGACTTAATGATAAATCATTCCTCAATTGAATCATTCTTTCAAGATACGTTTGTTGAGAGCATTCTCTATACAAAGTAGTATGCTAGACATTTAGGGGAATACAAATATGATTAAGATATGCTCCCTATTCTCATGGTGTTTATACTTCCCTGAATCCTAACTAAGATTATCTGGTTCCTTTGATAATTTCCCTTCATACAAATATACACTTGGTACAGTTAAATTTGCTAAAGAATGTAAGCTACACTGTCATATGTGTGCACATGTATTAACTGCGGAGTTTTCTATTTAAAGGTTTATCTTTTAATTCCATCATTTAACATTTATTAGACAATTCCCAAGTATTTGCCATTGTATTTAGAACCAAGGATGAAAAGAGGAACATGAAACATTCAATTCCTTTAAAATGTTATAAGGTGGGGAGATAGAATTTATGTACAGAGGTATATACAGAAGATATGCAAAATGGATACAACATGATTTAAAGAAAGGCAGGAGAATTTGAGAAAATCAATGAGTTTCATGTGGTTTTCATGGCAGTTAAAATAGGCCTCAGAGGAAACCAGAGTAGCTGATAAGATACAAGGAGTGGGAGCACTTCAGGTATAGGGAAATAGTCAGGACAAAGTTATGAGGATAGGAGATGAACTGTTACATTTAAGGAAGAATGAATATGGTTGAAGCTCAGTTTTGTAGAGAGGAATAAAATATAATACTGCAGGAAAAGCAAGTTGGGATCAGGTTAAAAGAGCTTTAAAGGTCAAACACAGGTGTTTATATCACTGAATTAAGGAGTAGCATGGTCATGAAAACAATTTAGGAAAATACTTTTGACATCTGTGGGGAAGACACAAAAGATAAAAAAAGATCTGAGAGGAGACAAATTAGGAGGATATTGCTATAGTTCAGATGAGAAGTCTTGAAAGTGTGAACTAATGACGGTCCTGTGTGTGAGGAATAACAGGACCAGACAGAAAAGATGCTTCAGAGATGAAAACAAAACAAGATTTGGTAATTGATTAAATGTGCATGTATTTGTTTTTCTTTGCTGAAGAAGAGCACGCCTTCAGGGAAATAATGACATGACTTGCACTTGACTTTGTTTTGAGTGAAGGAGGGTTGTGCAAGTCACCAGCCTAACTTCTCCTTCAGAGCCATCTGAATCCAGTGACCAGATATTCATCAGGATGACTGGAGATGACCCAGGATGAGGCAATTGGGGTTAAGTGAGTTGCCCAAAGTCATACAGCTAATGAGTGTCAAGTTTCTGAGGTGAGATTTGAACTCAGGTCCTCCTGACTCTTGCACTGGTGCTCTATCCACTGCACCACCTAAGTGCCCCTGATTAAATGTGTAGGGTGAATTAGAATGGGGTGTTAAGGAAAATGATAATAATGTCTAGCATTCATATAGCACTTTAAGGTTTGCAAGTATTTTACAAATATTTCATTTGATCCTCACACAAACAATGGGAAACATTATTCCCATTTTACAGATGAAAAAACTTATGCAAGACAGAAAAAACTTATGCAAGAGGCAAAGTGATTTACCCATGGAGAAAAGGGACTAATGCGTGTGGGGGAGCACAGAAACAAACAAACAAAAAGAAATCAGAAAACAAAAGTATAGCCTATATTCACAGGTAGGAGGGAGATCAATACATATGATGAAACAGGAAAGTAGACTGAAAATGAAAAATCTGTCATATAAGAGAAGAATCAAGGGAGAATTCTGTTATAAAAACAAAGAGCAAAGAAAGTTGATAATAGTATCAAGTATTGCATAGAGATCTAGAAATATGAGGACAGAGAAAAAGGTTATAAGCATTAGAAATGAAGATATGACTGATAAGTTTGAAAGAATATTTTCAGTCAAATTTCTAATCCTCACCTATTTTTCTAATAAGGATGAACATATGTAAAAGCATATCCTTTCTATATAATGTGTTATGCAAACACTGATAAGGTTTTATTAGGAAACTGTTCAATAATCTTATATTTTTCATATCATTCTGAAAATATGTTAGAAGATAACTGAATAGACATAAGAGTAATATTAACTAAATGTATTAAATACTGTTCCTTAAATCTAATATTCCCAGATTCATGTTTGATATCCAATTGGTGTACAAGAGATCATGTATAAAATTTGTTAAGGACATCATGGAGGTTAATGAGAAATTAGTTTCCCATGCTGTTATCACTATGTGTTATGGGAAATCATTTGGCAGGGTCAAACACTAGCACTATCATTCATTTAAAAAATGGTTTTATCAATCATATGCAAATTTACTTATTCCAATGATAGACATACACAGGAACAAAGAAAGACACGTTCAGAGACATGACAGCAGAGAGAGTTCTATACTAATAGTTTAGATTATTACATAAGCAACTATATTCAGTTTCAAAGGTGGAAAAAGGGTATCTTATGCTCCCCTTTTTGCTTCCTTTATTACTGAGTCACTACTGGTATCCCCCAAAAGACTGGAAATTCCTTAGTACTATGAGAATTTTGAGTTATTACTACTAAAATCTTTGGAAACATTTATCGGAAAATTCCTATTATATTTGACTGCTATTTTAAAACAAACTTGGGGATATTACAAAACATGTTGTACCTGCCAAAATAATTAATATATATTTTTAAAAAGTCTTTTTCATAATATACCATCAAAAATGTCTATATGGCAGATAGAATATTTGGGGAAATGAAAATATGCTAAATTATTGAAACTTTTAATGTAAATTATCTGTGTATTATGCAAACTTCAACTAGAGATTTAATGTACAACACTTTGAGAGTTTGATGTAGAATGGAATAAGCATGATTCATTTTAAAACACAAGTTTATTGTAGTTGTTCCAAGAAATTAAGTAGTCCATATCTATATATCCTGCACAAAATGAGACAGGAATTTGTCAGTTTATCCACCCATTGTTGGACAATTAAGACAATAAAAACGTATCATGGACATAGTCAAATAAGTAAATTAAAAGACTAATTTGGAGCTAATTAGGTCATAATTAACTTAAAATAATTATAGCAACAACAAAATAGCTACTCACTTATTGCTGTGGATTAATGGATGTGTGTATATAAATGGAATTCTTTTAAATAAATCATGTCTAGAGGCAAAACTGATTTTATTCAAATAACTCCATGGCATTAAAATTACAGAGCAGCTAGCAAACACAAAGGAAATTGTCTCCAATTGAATCTAAAGTCAATCAATCAATAAACATTTATTGCCTACTATGTTCCAGGCATGGTGCTAAGAGCTGCTGTCAAGAAGCTCACAATCTAATGGGGGAAAGGTCATGCAAACAACACTACACAAACAAGTTATACACAGGATAATTAGAAATGTGTGCTCGTCCTTCGTTGTCAAAGAAGACCTTGCCATGAGAGAAATAATGACATGACTTGTAATTGTCTTTGTTTTGAGTGAAGTAGGGCTGTGTTGGTCACCAGTCTCACTTCTCCTCCAGTGTCATCTGAATCCAGTGACCAGACATTAATCAGAATGACTGGAGATGACCTAGGATGAGGCAATTGCCCAAGGTCACGCAGCTAGTGAGTGTCAAGTATCTAAGGTGAGATTTGAACTCAGGTCCTCCTAACTCTTGCACTGGTGCTCTATCCACTACACCACCTAGCTTCCCCAAATTAGAAATAATGCCCAGATAGAAGGTATAAGAATTACACAAGAGAACAAGAATGACTTCTTGCAGAAGGGAAGATTTTAACAAGATTTGAAAGAAATCATGGAAACCAAGAGACAGAAAAAAGGAGGGAAGGGACAGCTGATGAATATGCCTGAAGTAGGGAGGAGTATCTTGTCTGATGAATAGGAAGAAGACCAGTGCTCCTGGATCACAGAATACATGACAGAGTATAAAGTTTAAGATGTGTAGTATAAACAGTCTATAAAGATTTGTGTATGTAGAGGGGTGGAGAGGGCAGACCCTTGAATGCCAAACAGACAGTTTTGTATTTTGTCTTAGAGGTGATAGAAATCTCTGAAATTTAGTTATGATAGTGTTGGTGCTGGCATCATTAAACTTGTAATTTATGAAGATGACTTTGACAGTTAAGTGAAAAGGGACTGGAATGAGGAAAGACTTATAGCAGACAGACCAACCAGTAGGCTTGGACCACGAGTACAATCTCTTCTTTGACTCAGGATCAATGAAAATGAAATTCCTTAAACTCTGGCCACTATGACTTGCCCAGAACCCATATAATTTTCACTATGTCCTTTGTTCCCTAACTTCAACTTGCTTCCTTTGAACTCCTCGGTTCTCAGCTTTTTCACCTATAAAATAAGAATGTTATACTAGATAGCCTCTGTTCTCTTCAAACATTATATCTACAGTGTGATCGTTTAGCATTCTTTATGCTCTGCTACACAATAGGACCACACTGTGTATTTAAAAGTCTTACCTCACTGACAACCCTCTATGCTTTATATGTGACAAACATTACTATCATGAAATTAAATGCTCTTACACAGTAGTGGGAGGGGGGAAACATTTCAAAGTTTGACAAGATTTTTTAGGACTTTGGACTACAGAACTTTAAACAGACAAATGCACTTGGGAAAGGTAATTTTGCTCAAATAAAGTTTGCTATTATTATTAAAGTATTGCATTCTAATTCCTTTCTTTGAATTTCAATTCCAAAGAAACCTATTTTCCTTTCCCTGAAACGCTGTGATATCAGTGGATCAGGAATATGTATTGGGAACTAATTTAATGAACAAAGTATTATATCGATAAAGAAATTTATAGTTTTTTATAGAACTTTTACAGGTTTTTACAGCCTTATAGAATGCATAGCAATGTAGGGAGAGATTTTTACCAATGTGAAACTCAACTTATAGCAATCAAAGATGATCAATTATTAGTTCATTAACAAAAGATTAACACTTTGTGAAACCTCTAACAAGTAGTAACATTTTTTTTTCTTTGAGAGAATCTGGAAGGGGAGGAGCCAAGATGGCGGAGTAGAAGGACGCACATTTACGAGCTCCGAACCCACAACCCATGGAATTGAGGTAAAAGGAGATCCCCATAAACTCTGAATCTCTGCAGGGGGTGCATAAACATAGGGGAAGAGATTTCCGTTCCACTGAACCCTGGAAAGCCGTCCCCGGGGTCCATCGCACCTCGGAAAGCGGACCCCACCCCCACCCCTGGCCGCGACCCAGAGAAGCTGACCCGAGCAGACTTCAGAGAGGAAAGCTCCGGGGGAAGCTCCGGCAGCTGGGAAAGTCCCTCCGCCCACAGAACCTTCAGGTCAGTAAGAAAGAAAGCTGCGATAGGGGAGGGGAGCGGAGCGCCTCCGTGACTCGGGCCCCCTCGGGAGGAAGCGGCTGCGGCAGAGACGGGGGCAGGAAGCGGTGGAGGCAGAGGCGTGGGCGGGTGGATGAGGCGGCAACAGCCCGGGACTCAGGAATCCCCCAGCAGCAGGTAGGATCTTCAATACTGAAGGTCTTTCCAACCTGAGGGAGCCGAGCAGGGGAGACGGCCCTGCCCCCACCCTGCTCTACTGCTGAACGCCTCTGAATAAAACCCCCAAGGGAGCTGAGCACAGCAGGCGGGGCCCCCCACCCCCACCCGCTCCGTTCCTGAAAGTCTCTGCAGGAAGCCCCTGAGGGCCCAAGATTAGAAGGCGGCCCTGCCCCCACCCTTGCGCCAGAACTAAAGTTTGCCGCGGGAAAGCGCATTTGAATCTCAGAGGCCAAGCACTAGCTGGGCGGATCCAGGCGGGGGTGGAAAGGAATCTCAGAAGTCAAGTAACTGGCTGGGAAAATGCCTAGAAAGGGGAAGAAAAATAAGACTTTGGAGAGTTTTTTCCAACAAATGCAAATGATCCCGACCTTCGGATCTGATGGGGAGGACGAGAACGTATTTTTCCCACCAGGGAAAGATGTGGAGGGCGGGGCCTCAGTACCCCAGACACCCCAGGGGGGTGTTGGGTGGGCTCAGGCCTTGGAAGAGCTTAAAAAGGATTTTGAAAAGCAAGTTAGACAGGTCGAGGAAAGACTGGGAAGAGAAACGACAAAGATGCAAGAAGAGTATGAAAAAAAGGTCAATATCTTGGTAAAGGAGACCCAAAAAAATGCTGAGGAAATTAACACCTTGAAAAATAGGCTCACTCAATTGGCAAAAGAGGTTCAAAAAGCCAATGAGGAGAAGAATGCATTCAAAAGCAGAATGAGCCAAATGGAAAAAGAGGCTCAAAAGCTCACTGAATTTAATAGTTCTCTCAAAATTAGAATGGAACAGATGGAGTCTAATGACTTTATGAGAAACCAAGAAATCACCAAACAAAACCAAAAGAACGATAAAATGGAAGAGAATGTGAAATATCTCATGGGAAAAACAACTGACCTGGAAAATAGATCCAGGAGAGACAACTTAAAAATTATGGGACTACCTGAAAACCATGATCAAAAAAAGAGCCTAGACATCGTCTTGCATGAAATTATCAAGGAAAACTGCCCTGACATTCTAGGACCAGAGGGCAAAATAAGTATTGAAAGAATCCATCGATCACCACCTGAAAGAGATCCAAAAAGAGAAACTCCTAGGAACATTGTGGCCAAATTCCAGAATTCCCAGCTCAAGGAAAAAATCTTGCAAGCAGCTAGAAAGAAACAATTCCAGTACTGTGGAAATACAATCAGGATAACCCAAGATCTAGCAGCTTCTACATTAAGGGATCGAAGGGCGTGGAATAGGAGAGAATCTGGAGAGAGGGTCGCACTTTGGGTGAGTTCAGATTGAGAATTTTCTGTGACAAAGACCATCTTCTCCCCATATCAACTTTATCAAGTTCATGAAGAGCTCTTCAAACAGTGAGTGATATTGAATCCAAAGGAGAGGGTAAACATACTCTTACAGGCACAGATAAGTAAAAGTTCCTGGAGGCCAGAGGGATCTTCAAGGAACAAGACCTCTGGTAACAGAAAATAGTCAGCTATCGACTCAAAAGAAAGCTGCTCCTTCAAGAGCAAAGACTCTAAGGAATAAATCCTGGCAGTATGACAGTACAACTCAACCAGGAGGAAATATGATAAAGGCTAGAGAGATACGGGTGCAGGAATTTGAAGAAGGGACTGTCTAGAAAACAATTCATTGTTGAGGTCAAGGTGGTAAAGATTCATTACATTTTTCACTGTGAAGAGTACTTAGGGAAACTTTGAGGGGTACAGGCAAAATTTATATAGGATAATCTTTAGCAAAACATGTACCAAATATGTTAACTAGGTAATTTGGGGCTGTATTGGGGGTGGTTAAGAAGTGGTTAGTTCTTAAAGGAAAATACACTTTTGTTATCTACTGTGTAGATATTTTGACCAGAGTTCATCGGGAAATAGCCTGGGGGGATACATGGATGTCTGGTTTTAGGCCTGAAAAGTCACTAAGTCAACTAACAGTCAGGACTGACTAAGGAATACCAGACTAATCTCATCAATGTCTTCTTAGACAAGATAAATGTAAGCAAGTATATCTATATATCTATATCTATGTATCTATCTATCTATATCTATATATACATTGTCTAAGTCTAGGATGCATATAATTGGTCAATGAGAAGTAAATGTTGCTGTGATGAAACCCACAGTCTATTCAGCCGGCACAAACCTAGCTCAGAGTGATAAGTTCTATAGGTATAGCTAGCTAATGGATCAGGAAGGGAGATATCAGTTGTTACTATGTCAGGCTGTATCCTTGGGCTGGAGAGAAACTGTCTAGGATAGTGTTTTGAGGTTAGGGAGAAATGTGATTTTTAGGGAGAAATGTGATTTTAGAATTAGGGTCCAAGAATATGCGTGCAACCACTCCAGTCAAAATTTTATGAGTACTACACCATGAGAAAAAAATCAATCACAGCACTGTAGCTCCAGACATGGAAGTTGCCTTGACTACATTCATTCCCTTCATTTGTATCTTATTACTATTTTATTCTACTTTTGTACTCAGTCTTCTCAGAAACTCTTTGCATATTTATGGAAGAGGGGATCCTGAATTCATGGGGGAATGTTTAATAGCTACAATTTTTACTAAGTGATCATTGTAAATGCCTTTGTCATGTGCTAATTTTGTCTACTGAACTGATTGTTAATGTGAAATTCTTCAGTAGGAGCTCATAACCTGGAGGATTTAGAAAACAGTCTCGCAGAGAACATACCAGAACATGGACGCAGAAGTATTACTCACCACAAATGAGTGAAAAATTGCAGACTTACTCAGAGGGAATGTTCTCATATTAATCTGTATGTATGAAGAATCTTTTACAAAGCAAGTGTACTGATGATGTATCAACATACATATCATGTATCATGTATCAATATACATATATGTATATATTCCCTCACTTCATACCTCTTTCTCTGCATAATATCAACACTGTGTAGATAATGACTTCAGAGAACAGAAGGCTTGTTACAACATATAATGATACAATATTTTAGGATAGTTAAGCAGAACTAAAATTTGCAAACTCATGTGTCTGCCCCTCCACTTTCACAGAAGTTTTTTTTTAATCATTTTGTGTATTTTAAAACCCACGAATAAATGAGATGCATAATAATATTACTTTGGCTCTGTGAGCAGTCGTAACATGTTCGGAATGCATAATTACATATTCAAACAACAGATCAGAGAAATTCAAGGAAAAACAAAATTGGCTGATATGAAAAGTCTGAACTCTAAATAAATAATGCTCTATTGTCAGAAAATTAAACACCCAACCCTATATTTAAATAATGTTAACAAAACTATGTAAATAAACATAAGTCAAAATAGTACTGATGGAGGGAAATGTGATTTTGCATTTACCCTTTGATTTCATTTGTGCTCAAATGAGTATTATTGTGTTTGTAAAAGTGAGAAAGTTTTAAAGTACTTATGGTCAATGCAGACTGACTACTTATAAATGTAATGTTCCTAAAAGTCACTGGAAATAAATATACACATATACATACACAAATAAATATAGTCATGCCTTTATTTGAGAAGGCCATATAAGACAGAATGATTTGGCATCAGAAACCAAAAACCCTGGGAATTTCCTGTCCAGTGCAGCTATGACAACCATGAAAATAAAGAGCTAGCTCTTTTATACATTTTCTTTGCTCTGTTAATATAGAAGACTGTCAGGAAATTGGGTCATAAAACAAGAACTGAAAAGTCACAAATAATTATGGATTAGGAACAAGGAATCCAGTACTGACTACCCTAGATTTTTGTTGTTGTGTTTGTCTTTTGTTCTTGAAGAGGACCATCACATAAAGATGCTGATATGACTTTCAGTTGACTTTCATCTGAATGTGACAGGGCTGTGGAAAATCGGCAACCTTACTTTCTTCTCCAGAGCCATCTGTGTCCAGTGGCCTGATATTCATCAGGAAGATTGGAGATGGCCCAGGATGCAATGTGAGACGTGACCATTTTAGGCTAAAATATTATCCGACTCTTACTTTGAGTGAGATACACCCATTTAATGAATAAGCCTCTTTAAGTAGCTACTCAGAGGATGACACCTTTTAAGAAAAGAAAGCAACAATAACAAAAATCACACTGGGAGGATGAGACCCTGAGTGTTCCTGGAGGTCATATTGTGGAGAACATTGAATTTCAGGACAATAGCTTTGTTTTTATCTTAATAGCAATAATAATGTTCCAGAACACATAAGTTATATAGATGTTTTCAAGTAAGAGAAATAATACTTTTAGAATGAAGAAATGTCACTAAATTATACTGCAAGATTCTTAAAAATAGGGACTGATTCCCCTCTTTGTTTCTTCAGTTCTAAGTTAACTGATACATAAGAGGCACTTATTGCTTTGTGGTTTGAAAATTGTAGAGGTTGATAATAGGTAAATGCTACTTGATTTGTCAAACACTGAATGTGAATGACATTGAACCTAATTAATTACGAAGAACTAAGAGGCCTCAAAAATATAATTGAGAATCCAACAAATAAACTATAGTGCAATTGGACTGCTAGCACCAACAATACTGCTGCCTTCAATTGCACAGACATTTCATTGATTTATAAGGCTTGAAGAACAATGTATTAATTGATACATTATATAACTTTCATAGCTTTTTGTTTTTTTTTTTAAATCAAGGTATTTTACTAATACTATCAATAAACTCAGTTTCTTTGATTTTTGAAAAAGTACACTATAATGGTATTTGCACAATCTCCAAACTATGTAGAAATAATGTTTTAAAACATAAAGATTTAACTATGCATATATGTATACATAAAACACATATGTGCGTATGTATGTGACTGAGAATTTTGTGTGTGTCACACACATACATACATATTGTCATGGCAGCCCATGAAATAAAATTGTTCACATATATAATCCCTCGAGGTTTTTAAAGGACGTTATATGTGTTAATTCAAGTCACACAACTTTGAAAAGTACTTACTAGTTAGTTTTAACTCCATTTTACAAACCAATAAATATGCATTTATCAAACACTTAATATATGCTAAACAAGGTAATAAATGATATAGAGAAAGAGATAAAATGGCCACAATAATGAAAACTCTGTGATTTTCCTTCATAAGCTTATACCATAATAGGGAGAATAGCATTTATATAATTACATACATCCAAGAACCATGTGTGTATGTGTTCATTCTTCGTTGCTAAAGAAGACTATGCTGTCAGAGAAATGATGACATGACTTGTACTTGACTTTGTTTTGAGGGAAGGAGAGCTGTGCAGGTCATCAGCCTCACTTCTCCCCCAGAGTCATCTGAATCCAGTGATCAGATATTCATCAGAATGACTGGAGATGACCCAGGATGAGGCAATTGGGGTTAAGTGAGTTGCCCAAGGTCACACAGCTAGTGAGTGTCAAGTGTCTGAGGTGAGATTTGAACTCAGGTCCTGCTGACTCCTGCACTGGTGCTCTATCCACTGCATAACCTCACTGCCCTCCAAGAGCCATACAAAGATATGGAAAGCAATTTTAGTTGTGAGCTCACTAGTAGGTGTAGAATTGGGAAACCCTTAAGTATAAAGAATCTGAGCTCATTCCTTAAGGAAGCTATGGTTTCCAAGAGGAAGAACTTAGGAGGGTGATTATATCAAGCATAGAAGGGAGCCAGTATACAGGCACAGAGATAAAAAAAAGTCAAATGAGTAAGAAACAGCTTGGATTAATTCCACAGAGTCGTGGAAGGGAATAGGATCAGAAGGCAGAAATAGCAGGAAGAGGGCAAGTTGTAAAGAGATTTAAATGTTGAAAAGAAAAATGAGTTTGTATTGGATCAGGGAAGCTAGGTGGTACATTGTAAAGAGTATTAGACTTGAAGTCAGGAAGATCTGAGTTCAAATCTAGCCTCAGACACCAGTTGTATGACCCTGTGTAAGTCATTTTATCTCAGTTTCCTCACTTGGAAAATAATACTACCTATCTCCCAGAGTTGTTGTAAGAATCAAATGAAATAATAATTGTAAAGTCCTTACCACAGTTCCGGTCACATAATAAGTGCTCTACAAATGTTAGCTATTATAACTACAATAATTATCATTATCTTAGAGGTAATAAGTCATTGGAGACTTATATAGGGCTTTTACTTATATAGGGTTTACTATGTACCAGGACTTGTACGAGGATTCACTATGAAAAATGCTATTCATCTCCCAAGAGGGAACTGCTAAACTCTAAGTGCAAATTGAAGCATATTTTTTTTTTCAGTTTTTGTTTTTTTTTTTTTTAACATGACTTTTATGGAAATATGTTTTACAAGTTTACATGTGCATTGCTCAATGTTTGAGGAAGGGACTGGAAAGAAGGAGAAAATTTGGAACTTAATATTTTTAAGTGAAAGTTAATGGATTTATTTTTTAAAAGCTAAAAGAAGAAAGAAACTGCAAATGTAGATTATTCTGCTCAGGTAAATCCAGATTGTCTATCTTAAGTGGAGAGAATCTTAATTGGTTGTCTCCATTAGTCAGGACTTGGCTCTCTTTTAGTCATATTCTAATTTATACTGTAGTACATCTTTTTTTTAATGCTACTTAACTCACTGGACTAGTTCATTCATGTATCACCAGGTTTCTCTGAATTTCTCACATTTATTATTTCTTACTGCCCAGTTATATTCTATTACATTTCCAATAGTTCTAACTGTTTCTGGGCTCAAAGACTAAGAGCACTTTACTTGCACCCTCTTAAGCAAAGGGACTATCTGCACTGGTCCCAGCCACAAGCCTCCAATCAATTTCACCAATCAATTCCTCCAATTCAATTTCAGGGGTATGGTAATTTAAAAGAAAGGTCAGATCAACATACTAAGGACAATTTCTTAAATTTCTTAAATTTCTTAAATCTTTGGTTTTGTCAATTTCTATGTTCTTCTTGAAAGGGAAGAGTAAAAAGACACTGAGTATACAATGTAAGTCAGTTATGGACTAGACAGTTGTTTTCTTCAAACAGAAAATCTTAATGCAGGAGTCTCAGACAAGGCTATTGCTATAAAAAATCTTAACCAGGACTAAAACATGATTATTATTACTCATTTTCAGGCAGTTGCTTCTGAAGACTTGGGAGGAGAAGAAATATGAAAAACTGTCAAATAGATAATGTTGTATGTCAGCTGGACTCTGCAATGTCTAATAAGTTCCTTCCAGGTGCTTGTGTTTGGGCAAATGAAGACATATCCCCACAGTGATATCCTTTCTAATGCATACCTACCTTTCTCACCCTTTCCATCTCCTTCCCATTGTTCCTGCTCCACCATACACTTATTGTAAGTCCAAGCTTATGTCTCCAGTATATAAGATTATATTAAATATAATCTTTCAAATTTACTAGATTAACTCCATGACAGGATATACACAGGTCTGGCTCACAGTTTGTTCATCATAATACAGCAAAGGAATCATAAAGCCAGAAAAGCCAAGAGGCCAAGGTTTAAATTTCCCTAGTTAAATTTCACTTCTCTAATGGCAACAGCCTTGTCCTCATCCTTCAGTAAGAGGCTCTGAGGGTACTTATATATGTTCAGAGAGATAAGGCCTTTGGACAGGCCATTTCCCTTTAAGACATAGTGAATCAGTCATGTTTCTTTCTCTACAGAAATTATGGGGTTACTTCTTCTACCCCTAAGTGATGAACCAGAACTTATGGGTAAGAAAAGCAAACAAGGCATCTCTGTGCATTTTTTGTTATACAATAGTGAAACATCTTATTCTTATCAACCTTGACTCATTTGATGCGAGCCTGTTTTGTTTCTAAGATGTTTTGTTTTGTTTTCTACCAAATAAATAATGTCAGTTTTTTATACCTCTTAAATATCAGAAACTTAGCAGTGATATTTGAAACAAATATTTTTGCTATGCAAGAATTTTCATTTATTCCATCTTTCTTGCACTTGTTGGGTGAAACAATCATTTTGTACAATCAGAATTCTCCATCTTGCATTTTATTATCTCTGCTCTTCCTTATTTAGTTAAGAATTCTCTTCCTGTTGAATTTTGAAAGGAACCTCTTCCAATTCTCACATTTTTAATATTTTAATGATATGACCTTCTAAATCCTGAGTTTATATTGAATTTATTGAAGTATCCTTTGAATAATTTTGATATAAAGCTAATTACTGAATAACCCTTTGTCATTTGTTTTATGATTCTTACAAAAAATGGCAGTCCTGGCCCCCCACTCCCATAATTCATGTTCTTGAATTTATCAAAAGATAACCTACAGTTTTGGATGGCCTCAATATTTTTTTACTTACATACATTGTACAATTTGTACATATCTTTTAAAATATTCACTTTTGGTAGTTTGATATAACATTGAATTTATAATTTAATTAGGTGTTCATCATTTTTATACTGTAATCACTGCCCAAACATAAGCCATAAATATTTCTTTAAGTTCAAATATGGCAGATAACCAATAAAAATGCATAGAGTTTGAAGATGTGGAAATGGATTATCTTGTGTGTGTGTATGTGTGCATGTGTGCGTGTGTGTGTGTGTGTGTGTACTTGAGGAGATATGGGAGGTTTGTGGAGGAGAGGTGTGAGTTGTAAAAAGACTGGCAAAGTGGGAAGAGAATTAGGTTATGAAGGGCTTTGAAAATCAAACAGATTTTCTATTTAATCTTGGAAGTAAGAGAGAGTCACTGGAATTAATTGACTGGATGATAAAGAGATCAGAACAGATGAACAGATCAGACATGTTCTTTAGGAACATTAATTTAACAGCTGGTCTGAAGAGGTGAGAGTCTACAAGACCAATCAGAAGACTATACATAATCCAGGCATGAGGTGATGAGGGCTTACAGTAGGATAGTAGAAGTGTCAGAGGATAGAAAGAGACATACACTGGAGATGTTACAGAGGGAGTAATACAATACTTGTCAAATGACTAGATTTAAGGGTGAAAGAAAATGAGGAGACAAGGATAACACCTAGGTTTGGAGTCTGGGATTATGTTGGTACCTCCAAAGTGATAGGAATTTTAGAAGAGGGAGAGTTAAGGGAAAATATAATTAATTCACTTTTGTGCTTATTGGGTTTAAGACAAGTGCGGGACATCTAATTGTTGATCTACAATAGATGCCTGGAGATTTGAATTTCCAGTCAGGAGACAGATTAAGGCTAGATAAGTAGCTTTGAGAATCATCTGTGTTGAGAAAATAATTGCATTCAATTACCATGCTCACTGTTGTGATCACCAAGCAAAATACTATAGAGGGAGAAAAGAAGAAGGTCTTGGAAGACAGTTAATAAACATGATTGCAAGAAGGCCCAGCGAAAGAGACTGAGTTATGGCCAGAGAGGTAAGAACCAGGAGAGAACAGCATCATGAAATTTAGATACAAGAATATCAAGGAGAAGATGACCGACAATGTCAAAAGATGTACGAGAGGTCAAGAAGTCTTCAAATAGTGGAAAAGCCATGATTTGGCATTTAATCGATGACTGGTTAACGTGGGAGAAAGTAGTTTTGCTTAAATGATGAGACTGGAAGTCAGTCTGTAGAGAGTGAAGAAGAGAGAAGAATGGAAATAGAAATACCTATGAATTTCTCAAGGAATTTGCTACAATATAAGAAAGAGAGGAGATGATAGCTAGCAAGAATGGGCCCATCAAGTGACAGGTTTTGAGGATGGAGAAAAGACATATATATATATATATATATATATATATATATATATATATATATATATATATATATATATATATGTATATACACACACACACACACATATATATATACACATACATATATACATATATGTATATGTATATATATATATATATATATATATATATATATATATATAGGTAGTTAGAGAGTAAAGAGAAAGTCATTAGGCAGGGAGAGACAGAAGGTAAGTGAGAGAGTAGGAATAACAGAGGAGATAATTTTCCTGAAAACACCGAATGGAATGGAATCACTTTTTCAGGTAGAATGACTGGGGTCTATAAACTCACGCACAGGTGTATGTGCATATATATACACATCTGCATGTGCCTGAATGTACACGTATACATGAATGTTCTTGTATAGGTGTGTAAATGTATATTCTCATACATAGGTATGATACATATAGTCTTTTTGAAGAAATATATCAAATTATTTTAACTAGTTGAACATCTTTTTTGTATGCTTAGTTTTAGCTTTGTAGAATATATTAGTTTTGGCTATTAACTGAACTTTGTAAAAATATTCCACTGTGATTCTTGGCAAACAAGTATCGCCGTTCATTTATCATTAGCATTCCTTGGGCATCAAGAAATAGTCACATGACCAACAAAATGAAATATTCATCACTTTTTCCCTACTTCCTCACACACATCCCAAACTCCATTCCCTTCCCCAAAAGAATTGCAAACCAGAAGTAGAGTAGTTATAGGTCAGTACATAGAAGAACAGAGAATTCCTAAGAAGGAAAACACCCTTTTCAAATTTTAAATGTAGAATTATAATAGTGAGAGTATTCCTTCAATAGTCTTATTGCACCAGCCTCCATCTCAATATAATAGGGTCACAATAAAATTAATAAGCTTTGTGGGATATGTCATGTCATTCCTTTGATATTGTAATGACTCTGCCCAGAGAATCCTCAAAACCCAGTGCTGAAAAAAGCAAGAGTTACAGCCAGTCATGTGAAGAAACAGAGGAGAATGGAAGAGGAATTAGGGAGACTCAAAAAAGTGTTCTGTTTTGTCTGTGGTACAATTCGTATTTATAACTCGCCCCCAAAGAAGATACTGTGACTGCCCTTCGTTACTCCATGTAACAGTAAATTTAAAATGAGGAGATTCTTCTCATTCATTAATAGGGTCGTATAACTTTCCTGGGTCAACTGAGTCTGTGTCACATGGAGTCTGTGGTGGGAGGTGAGAGGAAGTTAGTCTTGAGAGCAGTCAGGCTTGTGAGTAGTGTGAGAAAGAGATTGTTTGTGATTTTGTTTAAGGGAGCTGGTTTGCGTGAAGCCTAGCAGGGGGAAGTTTTGGGGGGTACTTTTTTCTCTGCATTGTTATTGTGTATAGATTCTTGTTGATGTGATACATTTAGCTCTCTGGTGTCTGAATAAATGTTTTTATTCCACTTTCTTGGGGAGTCTGTGGTAATTCACAATGATTCTATATTGTAAGAATACTCAAAGGCGCTGTGAATATCTCATTGGCGCTACACGCCATAAGAAGATACAGATACTAACTTTGTCCACACTTAATAAGGAAAAAAGAGTGGAATACTGAATTGGATGGGTAGTCAGAATGGGTTGGTATATCATACCTTAAGCCCAAACTTCAGTCTATTCTTTTTTATTAATTGAATTACTATTATTTTTTTTTGTTTGTTTTCGGTGTTCGACAATCACTTCCATATTTCTTAGATCTTTTTCCACTTTCTCCCCCTCCCTCACCACTCCTTCCCTGAGACAGCACAGTCTTATATAGGTTCCACACATGCTTTCCTATTAAATGAATGTGGTATAGATGAAATAAAATGAATGGGAGAAACCATAAAAGAAAACAAAATATAATACAAAAGGAAATGTCGGTTTCTATCTGCAATCCAATTCCACATCACTTCCTCTGGATGTGGAAGGAATTTTGTCTCAAGAGTCCATTGGAAACTTTTTTCTTAATCCATATATTTCAATGAAGTACTAAGTCTACCAGAAAAATTCCTCGTTCACTGTAGTTGTTACTGTATACAAAGGTTCTGCTCCTTTCAGTCAGCATCAGATCACATAAGTCTTTCCAGGCATCTCTGAAGTCTTCCTGTTCATTGTTTCTCATAGCACAATAGTATTCTGCTACATTCATATACTAAAACTTGTTCAACCATTCCCCAAATGATAGGCATCTCTTGATTTCCAGTTTTTGGCCACCACAAAGAGAGCTGCTATAAATATTTTTGTACATGTGGGACCGATTCTCATTTCTATGATGTCTTTGAGATAGAGTCCCAGAAGTAATATTGCTGGGTCAAAGGGCATACACATTTTTGTAGCCCTTTGGGTATAATTCCAAATTGCTCTCCTGAATGGTTGGATCAGCTCACAGCACCATCAACAATGAATTAGTGTTCCAGCTCTTCCATATCTCCAACATTTATCATCTTCCTGTCTTGTTCTGTTGGTCAATTTGATGGCTGTGATGTGGTACCTCAGAGTTGTTTTGATTTGCATCTCTCTAATCTATAGTGATTTAGAGAATTTCTTCATATGATTGTAGATAGCTTTAATTTCTTCTTCTGAAAATTTACTGTTCATGTCCCTTGACGATTTGTCAACTGGGGAATGACTTGTATTTTTTGTTTTACATTTGACTCAGTTCTCTATATATTTTAGAAATGAAAACTTTACCACAGACACTATTTGCAAAAAAGTCATTCACAGTTTTCTGCTTCCCTTGTAATCTTGGTTGCATTGGGTTTGTTTGTGTAAAAACTTTTCAATTTAATGCAATCAAAATTAACCATTCTGCACTTTATAATGTTCTCTATCTCTTGTTGGATCATAAATTTCTCCATTATCAATATATCTGAAAAACACTATTCCTTGCATATCTAATTTGTTTATAGTATCAATATTTATATCTGAATCATATATTCATTTGGACTTTATTCTTATGTATGGTGTCAGGCATTGTTCTATGCCCAATTTCTGCCAATTTTATCCAGTTTAACCAGCAATTTTCGTCAAACAGTGAGTTCTTATCCCAGAAACTGGGGTCCTTGGTTTTATCAAAGAGTAAATTGCTATATTCACTAACTACTGTATCTTGAGTACCTAACATATTCCACTGGTCTGCCCCTCTGTTTCTTAGTCAGCACCAAGTGGTTTTGATGACTGCTGCTTTATAATACAATTTGAGATCTGGAAAGACTAGATCACCTTCCTTAGTATTTTTTTCATTAGTTCCCTTGATATTCTGAGCCTTGTGTTTTTCCAGATGAATTTTGATATTATTTTTTCAAAATCTAGAAAATAATTACCTAGTAGTTTGTTTGGTGTAGCACTGAATAAGTAACTTAATTTAGGTAGAATTGTTATTTTTTATTATATTAGCTTGGCCCATCCATGAGAGACTGATGTTTTTTGACTTACTTAGATCTGACTTTATCTGTGTGAAAAGTGTTTTGTAAGTGTGTTCACATAGCCCCAGGTTTGTTTTGGCAGGTAGGCATCTAGATATTTTATAGTGTCTATTGTAGCTTCAAATGGAATTTCTCTTTCTACGTCTTGTTATTGAGCTTTGTTAGCAATATATAGAAATACAAATGATTTATGTGGGTTTATTTTGTAACCTGCAACATTGTCAAAGTTGTTCATTATTTCAGGTAGCTTTTTACTTGATTCTCTGGGATTCTCTTTGTATATTATCATATCACCTGCAAAGAGTGATAATTTAATTTCTTCCTTGCCTATTCTAATTTCTTCAATTTCTTTTCATTCTCTTTTTGCTACAGTTATCATTTCTAACACCATATTGAATAATGTGGTGATAATGGTCATCTTTGTTTCACCTCTGACCTTATTGCAAATGCATCTGACGTGTCCCCATTTCATGAAATGCTTTTTGATGGTTTTAGGCAGATACTGCTTACTATTTTATGGAAAGTTCTATTTATTCCTATGTTTTCCAGTGGAAATTAGGAATAGGTGTTGGGTGAATAGGAATGGATGTTGTATTTTGTCAAAAGTTTTTTCTGCATCTATTGACATAATCATGTGGTTTCTGTGGTTTTGCTGTTGATATAATCAATAATGCTAATAGCTTTTCATATATTGAGCCAGTCCTGCATTCTTGGTATGAAGTCTACCTGATCATAACGTATTATTCTCATGATAAGTTGTTGTATTCTTTTTGCTTATATCTTACTTAAAAATTCTGCATCGATATTCATTAGAGAAATTGGTCTATAATTCTCTTTCTCTGTTTTGGCTCTTCCTGATTTAGGTATCAGAACAATAATTGTATCTTAAAAAGAATTTGATACGACTCCTTCAGCAATTTTCCCAAATAGTCTACATAGTATTTGAATGAACTGTTCTTTAAATATTTGATAAAATTCACTTGTAAATCCATCTGGTCCTGGACATTTTTTCCTAGGGAGTTCATTGATGACTTGTTCAATTTGCTTTTCTGAGCTGGGACTTCCTCTTCCGTTAATCTGGGCAATTTATATCTTTTGAAATAATCATCCCTCTCATTTAGATTATCAAAGCTGTGAGCATACAGTTGGGCAAAGTAATTTCTAATTATTATTTTAATTTCCTCCTCTTTGAGGTTAGTTCACCCTTTTCATATTTAATACTGATAATTTGGTTTTCTTCTTTCTTTTTCTTATTCAAATTGACCAAAGGTTTATCAATGTTATTGTTTTTTTTCATAAAACCAACTCTTAGTTGTTTTTTTTTATTACTTCAACAGTTTTCTTAATTTCAATTTTATTAATCTCTCCTTTTATTTTCAGTATTGCTAATTTGGTATTTATTTGGGAATTTTCAATTTTCTCTTTTTCTAGCTTTTTCAGTGGCATGCCCAATTCATCGATCTTGTCTTTATCTATTTTATTCATGTAGGCATTCAAGGATATAAAACTTCCCCTAAGAACTGCTTTTTCAGTATTCCATAAGATTTGGTAGGTTTTCTCATTATTATCATTTTCTTGAATGAAGTTGTTGATTGTTTCTATAATTTGTTGTTTAACCCACTCATTCATTAGGATTTGATTGTTTAGTTTCCAATTAGTTTTTGGTTTATATTTCCATGGTCTTTGGTTACATATAATTTTTATTGCATTATGATTTGAGAAGAATGCATTGACTAACTCTGCCTTTCTGGACTGGATTGTGAGGTCTTTATGGTCTAGTGCAGGATCAGTTTTTCCATATGTACCATGTATCTCTGAGAGAAACATATATTCCATTCTATCTCTATTCAATTTTCTCCAGAGATCTATCATATCTACCTTATCCAGAATTTTATTCACTTCCTTAACTTCTTCCTTGTTTATTTTGAGGTTAGATTTAACAAGTTGAGAGAGGGGGTGGTTGAGGTCCTCTATTAGTGTAGTTTTGATGTCTATTGCTTTCTGTAACTCCTTTATGTTCTACTCTGAGAATTTGGATATTATACCACTACAAACCTATATGTTTAGTAATGAAATTGCTTCCTTATCTATGGTGCCTTTTAGTGGAGTATAGCTTCCTTCCTTATCTCTTTTGATAAGATCTATTTCTGCTTTTGCTTTGTCTGAGATTAGGACTGCTACCCCTGCTCTTTTTTACATCAGCTGAAACAAAAAATATTCTTCTCCTGCCGTTTATCTTTACCCTGTGTGTATGTCCCTCTTTCAAATGTGTTTCTTTTAAACAATATATTGTTAGATAAAGGTTTTTAAGCCATTCTACTATCCCTGTCGGTTTTACGGGAAAGTTCATCTCAATCACATTCACAGTTATGATTACTGTCTCTTTGCCTCCATTCACTCTTACCTTCTCTTCTCCTTCACAACAGTTTTAATTTTTGACCTCTGTCTCCCTCAGTCTCCCCCTCTTCTCTCAGACCCCTCCCTTTTAATCCCTTTTCCTCCTACTACTTCTTCCCTCCCTTTTAGCCTCTCCTCCTTTTCATTCCCCTATCCGCTCCTAATGCCTATAGAGCTAGTTGTATTTCTATACTTTACTGATTTTGTTGTGCCCTCCTTGAACCTAATCAGATGAGAGTGCCTCTTAAGCAATGATCATCTTCTTCCCCTCTTTCTCTCTACTGCAATATATATATTTGTGCCTCTTTCTGTGAATGAATTTATTTTTTCTGCCTTCTCCTTTTCATATCTCCCATTACAATCCTTTAACACACTTAAATCACATCATTATCATCACATCATTTAATTTATACCCACTCTCTCTATTTATATATATCCCTTTTGTATTTCATAATAAATATACAATTCTTAATATTTGCAAGTATTATCTTCCCATATAGGAAAGTAAAGAGTTTGCTGATATTGAACAACAAGTTTTTTTCCCACTTTTTACCTTTTTATGCCTCTCTTTAGACATGCATTTGATGATTGTGTTTTCTATAGAGTTGTGGCCTTTTCATCAGGAAGGTCTGGAAATCCCTTATTTCACTGAATGTTCATGTGGTTGCCTGAAATACTCTGCTCAACTTTGCTGGGCAATTGATCCTTGGTTGTATTCCCAAATTCTTTGCCTTACAGAATATTGTACTCCAATTCTTTTGATGTTTTAATGTAGAAGCTGCAAGATCCTAAGTGAACCTTATTGCACCACCTCGATATTTGAATTGTTTCTTTCTCTCTGCCTTTAGTATTTTCTTGTTTACTTGGTAGTTCTGGAATTTAGATTATTGATATCTCATAGATTCATTAGCCTCTACTTGCTCAATTCTAATTTTTACCAAATTGTTTCCTTCAATTAACTTTTTCATCTCCTTTTCCATCTATCTCAAAGTTCCTTTTAAGGAATTATTTTTCCCAGTTAAGATTTGTAATTCCTTTTCCATTCTTCTGATTATCCTTATGTATTCTTCAGTGATTTTTTTTTTCATATTTTTGAAGACATTTCTTAGTTTTTCTTCTATTTTTCTTATTTGGCTTATCCTTCTTGTGCTCTTCCAAGAAGGCTATTTTTGCTTCAGACCAGTTCATATTCCCTTCTGAAGTTTCACATATGAGCACAGCCTCAATGATGAACTCTTTGGTATTTGTGTTTTGGTCCTTGTCCTCATAGAATGATTCTATGATCTTTTCTTTTCTGCTTTCCTTTTTACTCATCATATTTACCCTTTTTCTGAATTTTAAAGTAAATCACTGTGTCTGGAGCACAGGGACTCTGTACCACACTTCTTGTGCCTAAAACTTGAGGCTTTGTGTGTTGTGGCCTCTGATTCTTTCAGTTAGAAACTAAAATGCTGCAGCTTACCTGGTGCTGAGCTGGCTGGTGTTGGAAAGCAGAGACTAGGTGAGGTATTTTTGTGTTTCCCTGCAGTTTCCCTGGTCGTTAAGTGTGGGGAAGGGGTGGTCTGGCCACAGGACTTCTCCTCTGCTGACCTAGAGCATAGACAAATTCAGCAGTTGGTGATCCCACCTATGCCGGTGTCTTATCGATTGCTGTGTGGTATTGAGGCACACCTGGGTTCCTGGAGTTGGCAGGTGCTGGCTTCAATCCCCTAGGTCTCAGGATCTTCTCCAGTTTGTTGAGGTGGGGTTGTCTAACCAGCTCTGATCATGCACTAGTACATTTCAGCCACTGCAAGAGCTCCTCCTTAGTGATCTTCCTAATCTCATGTGCTAAGAGTCTGTTTACTTCTTCAGCTGCTACCATTGTTCCAGGGTTTTTCCTGGGGAGATATTTTCTGAGATCATCAAGATCAGCAACAGGAAGGAGACAGTCATTACCATTCACTCCACCATCTTGGCTCCCCTCAGCCTGTTCCTAACCACCTAGTGGTTACTCAGGCAGAGATCCAGATCTACAAATCTTATAATCTTAGAAAGAAGATGAAGCTATCTTGCAGCTAGCCTCATGGGTTTACATACCAGCAAATTGGCTATACAAGAAAAAAATGGAGGGAAATTCCCAAAGAAAGAGAGAAAGAAAGGGAGAAAGAAGGGAAGAAAGAAAGAAACTAGGAAGAAAGGAAAAGAGGAAGGAAGGAAGTAAAGAATGGTTATATCCACAAATAAAATACATAAAAGAAAAAATTACAAGCAAATATATTTGAAAATTTTGAGTCTTCATGGTAGAATTAAAGAAGCATATAAGACTGCAGATTACTCTTAAGAGCTGAAAGATGGGCATATCTGGAACACTGAAACACTGATGTAAAGAATCACTTTGGAGATGACAAGTTAAATGAAACATTGAAAGAACATGGGAATTGTAAAGAAGCTATTTGACTTTGAAGACAAGATGCACACAAAGAAATAAGTTATGAAGCATAGTTCTTTCAGAAGAAGGTGACAATTGAAAGAAGTCAAAGTACCCAAATACAGCAAATATTACTAGTAAACAGTCTAGAATATGGGAAGATAGATAACAAAGCATCAGTTGAAGGTATCAAAGTAAAAAAAAAAATAAAACTTTAGGACACATAATGGTAAAAATTAAATTTTCAATAAAAAACATTTTTTTCAGGTGCTCAAAAAAGACTTTCCAGTATGAAAGAATTTGAAATTTAAATAATTCAAAGTTGTTCTGTAGTGACAAGAAATCATGGAAAGGAAAGGAATTGTATGTTCTGAAACTCAAAGAAGTTCAAGTTATAACACAAATATTCATGTGCTGTACATAAATACTTAGTTATAAACAAAAACAAGAGGTTGATGTTTAACAAAAGAGGATCACTGAGGAATGTATATTAAAAGAATATTTCACTTATCCACACCCCAAACCAGAGAAACACAGAACAGATCAGTCATTCAGTTATTTCATTTTTTTTTTTGGTTATTGTTTTTCCGTCATGTTTTTCTGTTGTGTCCTGACCTCATTTGGAGTTTTCTTGACAAAGATACTGGAGTGATTTGATTTTGTTTCTTTTCCCACCTCAGTTTTCAGATGAAGAAAATGAGACCGAGTTGAACGAATTGCCCAAGGTCACACAACTAAGTGTCTGAGAACAGAGTTGAACTTAAGAGGATCATCTTTTTTCCTCTGGGTCTGGGACCATATGCATAGCTTCACCTAATATTGTTTTTGACTTTGTTTTGTTGTTGTTGTTGTTGCTGTACATATTTTTAAACAAAAGTTAGACCTGCAGAACAAAATATACAATAGAATAAATGCATGCATGTGTGCATGTGCGTGTGCGTGTGCGTGTGCGTGTGTGTGTGTGTGTGTGTGAGAGAGAGAGAGAGAGAGAGAGAGTTATGAATCGGAAACATAAGTCAAAATGTACTGGAAAAAAGAGAAAAAATGTAAAGAAGAAAGCAAAGAAAAAAGGCAAACTCAGGGAAATTATCATCCTGCTTCTATGTTCTGTCTTGTGTTTGCAGTTTTTGTGTCTAAGTCAAGTCTAAAATCATATTTCTATCTCCTTTGGAAAAAAAAAATCTCAATATGTAATTGTCCAACAATCTCCAAACAATTCTGTAATTCAGACATACTGAGCAATAAACTTTTAGACGTCTTGAAATATATGTTCCCTAGACACTGTCAACTCAGTATTCAAAGCAGAAATTATCTTTACTACAAAACCTCTTAGTGCCAAGGACAAAACTTCTCTTAGTCATGCAGATTCAAAATATTAGTGCATACTGAACTCCTCAGTCACAATCTTCCCACGTATACAATCTGTTACATGCTTCTAATTCACAGCATTTCTCCTATATATGCCCTTCCCTCAAGTCACAGAGTCACCATTTTGGCATAGATCCTAATAATTTCACAACACTACTGCAAAAGCTTTCAAATTTTCCACTCATATACCAATTTAATTTTTTTTTTTAAGTGCAATCTGGTCATGTCACCCTTCTGCACAGTGAAACCCAGCAGCTTCCTATCACCCCTGGGATCAAATGTAAAATCCTCAATTTAAAGTCTTTTACAATCTGAACCCTTACTACTTTTCCATTCTAGCCACTTTTCTACCCTCCTTACACACTTTGATCCACCATGCTTTTGTACTAGCTATGTCCCATGCGTGGAATGCACCCCCTCTGTACCTTAATCTGTTGTTTTCCTGATTTCCTTAGAAATTTAGTTCAAGTATTTCCTTCTTCCAGATTCCTTTTCTGGTGCTCCAAGATGATATTACCATTCTTCTGAGAGTGCCTTTCATCTACATTGTATATAGCTTGAATATACATAATTATTTACATGTTGTCACCAATTTTAGCAAGTAAGAAAATTGAGGAAAAGAGTTATGTTTTCATTTTTATATTTCTAATGTTTGAGAATAAGTCCAGGTTCATATTAAGCTCTTAATAACTACCTGTGGACTGACTAACTAAAATTCATATGCAAATTAGTTTCTGGTAATCAAGTCATCAAGGTCATCTTTCCTGTTAGCCAGTACTTTGACCACTAAGGGAGGGTATTTCTCTCATTTCCTCTCAGAATTGTCTGTTTCTCCTCAAATTGCTTTTATTCATTTTCCACACACATTCTTTTCTCTGCCTTATTTAATGAAGAATAAAAAAGTTCCCTAAGAAAAGAACAGTGCCCTATGCTTTCTTAAAATGTAGCTTAACTGTCACTTCTCATTTTCATGACATTTCTCCTTTTAAATTTATTTTTAATTAACAAAAATTTCTAATTCTCCATCCAAAACCCACCTCGAAATTGAGAAAAACAAAAGAAAAACAGCAATAAATATTTGTAGTTAAAGAATTTCAAACATTGGCTATATACAAATTATATATGTATGTATGCATGTATGTATAAATCTACACACTAAGTCAATCATCACTTAGTCAAGGTGTGGGTAGAATACTTTCCACAATCTTTCAAAGATCACCAACACCAATTTTGTAATCAATCACATGGTTATTTCTTCCATTGTTCAAAAATGTTGTTCATCTTGGGTCTAGTAACTTCTCTTCATGAAGGACAGCTATAAGCTCTCTTCTTATTACTTTATTTATGTTGAATATCGTTGGCCTATTTTGTTCTTGTTCTTCCAGATCAAAAGTCATTTATTTTGACACAGAATATAGAAGCAAAGAGTTGAATAGCACTATCTTCTCTCCATTGTCTTATTCATGACAAACTGAGAAGTCTTGTCTTTTCCTTAATGTAACTGAAAAAGGAACACTTTTCATCAAGTTTTTATCCCTCTTGAATCAGCTCACTCTAAGTCTTAACTGAGATTTTTCTTTCATGCTTATAAATTATTTTTTACATCGTTCTCTATCTGTTCTTTTTTCCATATTTTGTACATAATTAAAAATACCTTGTTCATCTGAATGTATCTTTATGAAAAATTGACATATGCATGTTGAGAAAAATAAATACTTTAGTTCAAATTTTCACTCTACCATCTTGTTACTTTTGGCATGATGGACCAGTCACTACAAGGCCAGAGACATTTAATAAGCATTTACTATGTGTCAAGCGCTGTGATAAGTGCTAGAAATACATATGGAAGTTGGAAAAAACTTTCCTCAAGAAGCATATGTTTTAAGGGATAAAGACACAAGAAGAGTTGAAAAGGTGAGGGCAAAGAGGTAGTCACAAAAGGATATGATATCATGGTATCAAATTCCTAAAAGTCAGAAATAGAGACAGGGAGAGAATGAGTTTGACCAGTTTGGGTCCCTGCATAAAATGGAAGTACTAGAAAGAACTTTCTAATAAAAGATGGGAGCCAAAATGACAGAGGGATATTCCAGTAAGACACAGATGCAGACACTGATGGGTATTATAGAGTAAGGAGGACTCTTGTGCTAAGGGAAGTTCCAGGGTGAAACTCCACCTAAAACATTGTGGCAAGTTCAGAAAGTTAAAAGGAGAGCCATAAAGGGAACTTCTCCTCTCAAGTTTGTTTCTGCATATGTAAAATAAGGGAATTGGATTAGATGAACGTTGAGGTTCTATTCATTTCTGTATCTATGATCCTATCATTTGGAAAACTATATAATTCAAATAGAATATCTTGTTGTTTTATGGCTTCTGTTAAACCTATATAACATCGTTAATTCAATGATGATTTATCATTGGACATCTCTAAGCAATTTGACATTCAAAAACCCTATTGAAGCATATTTTATATTGGGCATAACTTCCTAATTTTTATTATGTGGGGCATTTTTAATGTACCCTGGAGGGTGGGTGGGTGGGGAATTCTGAAACAATCAGGAGTTTCTTTGCCAAGTTAAAATTACTTCCATTTTCAATCCTAAAATGATTACATTGCATACATCAGAAACCTTTTAAAGCATTTGAAATACAACAGCCTTTATGACATATTTGTTAAAGTGTGAGTAGGCTGAATAAGCAGTTGTGCAGATGGATGTTTAAATCAATTTCGGGTATGAAGCATGACCCCTTTGGATATCATTTCATGACTCACTTCATTATCATAGCAAAATTTACATGAGAATCAAATTCAGCTACTGTTTTGATGATTTTCACTTGATGCAGCAGTCGAGTTATGCGAGTTGTTAACTGTACTTGATATCTCCTTTGCCCCACCTTCGAACTCCATTTCACTTATCTCCTGCTCCTATAAAAGATTTTTCAAGTATTTGTGTCAATACTGTGAAGTTATGTTATACATAGAATCAAAGATTTTGAGAGCTTTATGGATTATCTCTTCTTACCACCTTATTTCACAGGTGTGGAGCTAAGAGGAGTGACATTACTTTTCCATAGGAATATGACCTCTAAGTTGAATAATGGGAAGAAGATTCCTGTCCTTTGATCTCAGTCCTGTTTTATTCCCAGTATACCGAGGCATCAGTCAAAAAGGAAATAAGTAAGACATGGTACTCTGATGGGAATTATATGATAAAGTAAAAGATCCAAAATCCCACAACAGTAAAAGACGCAACTTGTCATAGTAGAATGAGCACTAGATTTTGTGTCGAAAGACCTAGGATTTGGTCCTGGGAAATGCGCTGTTTATATAACATAATAAGAAAACTGAGTTGAAATTAAAAATGATGGTGACTTGAAACTGAAATTGATACATTTTTCAAATTTCTAACAGATTTCAATTATAAAATTTAATGAATAGTATTCACAATCTTTTTAGAGACTTGAATCCAAATGAGAGCATTTCAGCACAGTTAGCAAACACCTTCACAAAGAAATCCAAATAGAAAGCTATCTTGATTATACCTAAAAGTACTAGCATGTTTGATGAGCATCACCATGTCACCATCCAAGAGAATTCTTAATCTTACAAACAAATCTAAACTTTTAAAATCACTATTAACTATTTTACACTAAGTCCTAAAACTGTAGATTCATTTTATGTCTGTCCATAATGTTCCCAGTAATTAAAGAAATAAATTACAAAATAGTTTGCCTACACCACAGGTTTGCTCATGCCTTACAAGAATTTTACTGTTTAAAGATGAAACATATAGAAAGATTTCAAAACCTCCACAATGGCAGACATGGCAAGTACCACAAGACCCCAGGGTTCCTGGTATCTTGGATGTCTAACAACAAATCAGTCTGTTATTCTCCATCTTGATAACTATCAATAAATTAGTAGGCTATTCCCAAAGAAATTCTATTTAGTACCAAAATTAATAAAACATCACTTTTCCATTCAATATGTAGATATCATGCCAGGAGAAGGGAATTTGGGGGAAGCAACCTGACCCATCTGCCAGCTGGCATTTTAGAGCTAAATGGCCAAAAGCCAAATGGCTGTCATTACTTTAGTCACAGAGGAATGAAAAGCAGTTTCTTTGCTAAACATACATACCCTTTGCTATTTGAAGTTTGCCCCAGGAATAAACTAATTGCTGCTGTAAAATGCAATTTCATCCCATACCAGCATCCATCTGGAAACTCTCCAGGGACTAATATAAAACTGACAACAGGGTGTTTTTATTTTTTTTTTAACTTTAATAAGACTATTGATATTTGGGTGTCAATTAGCTCTTCATAATGAAATTATTGGATTGATTTTAGTAAAATAAAAATATGTACATTTTGCTTAAAAATGTTGACAGGCATTTTACACATATTATAACATTTCAGCTTCCTAACACTTCTTTGTGATATACAGTATCATTATTCCCATTTGATAGGTGGAGAAATTGAGTCTTCAGAGTTGAGTGACTTGTTCATCAATATAACTAGTATATGTTAGAAATTAACTTAATTCCCAGTTCTTCCTGAACACAAATATAGCTTGCTATACCATGCTATATTTTATGTGTTGTCCTCCTTGTAATGTTATTTGACTTTTTCATATGATGCATTATTTTGAAATGATGGATTATTTTTATTTTGATAGTGTGATCTAGTGAATAAAGAGTTAACTTCAGGGTTTGAAAAGCCTGGGTTCAAGTTCAGTTTCTAAGAGATATAAGCTATCTGACCCTGGTCAAGCCATTTAATCTTTTACTGCTTTAGGTGCACATTATGATGATAGTTGTTGACAATGTATAAGTGGTTTGAGAAATTTCCTCATCTTCAGAAAATTCTCAGTGCAACTCCCCATGTCCTCCCCCTCCAAAATCACAAGATCAATTCCTTTTCCTATCTTATATGTTAGTTTGGTCAGATAAACTAAAGAGTACCCAAAAATACTGTCAATGAAATTTAAAAAGTTCTGATGTGTGAAATAAAATCTGTGAAACTATAGTGCATAATGCATGAATATTATGCTAGCTTATTTCTCAAACTGAACAAATTTGTAACAGCACATCTGAGTCAATTTTGAAGACAGGATTGAAGCCTGAATAACAATAGCTTCACTGCTGATACAAAGAGGGATGGGCTGAGGAGGGCAGAAAACAACTGTTCAGTTTAAACTATGTAATGCTGATAAAGAAAAATAGCAGAGATATCTTTATTTTATTTTATTTTACAGCTAAAGAAGAAAAAAGTTTATTAAAGATTTGCCACAATGAATTGCCTCCCCATCGAGGATGCTCATATCATATAAAATCCAAGCTATGTTGAATTTGCCCCTAAAGGTATCTTTAAAAAGCAGTACATGTAGGATTGCTTTTTTTTTCTTGAAATTTTTAAGTAAGGTGAGACAGTCAGAAAGAAATAGGAAGAGGGAGAGGTGGGGAGAGAACAAGACAGTGAGAGAGAGAGATGCTGCAAGAAGACACATACACAAATACATATGAGTGTATATATGTGAATGTAAAAACAATTATAGATGCACAGAAACCTTACTGATAAAAATATTTTCATAGACTAACATAAAACATAGAAGCAATCATATAAATGAGGACAACATATAAGAAGCAAAAAAGAAGAAGAAAGGCAAGATAAGAGAGAAAGAGAAAGAAAAGGAAAAAGAGAAAGAATACATTAAAAGAGTTCATGTGTACTACAAAACAAGTTTTTTCTCTCATTCAGAAGGAATAGATGTGCATTCTAAGTATGTGTGTATGTGTATGTATATAACATTAAAGGACAGGAATAAAAGATCTCATCATGGAAGTGAGTGATGATAGGAAAAGAAGATGAACTTGTTATGACATGAGGACATGAGAAAGCCAGAATGCCCCCACTGGAACCTTTGTGATACTTCATAAAGCAAATAAAGCCTCAAGCACATTGTGGTGAATTTATGAGACAATATAGACAATTAACACAGGAAGAGAGGAACAGAAAGGTTGCAGTAATTGAAGAGAACATTCAAAATGATGAGATCACAGATTCATTTGAGTATTTTAGTATCTGAGAGCATTCTAACAATAAAAACTATTCAAAAATAGAACAGTCGTACTTAATGGAACATTCTGTTCCTAGAAGCATCCAAGAAAGGACCCATGTGGCACTGCATTATAACATTATCATACTTGTTAAGAAGGTAGACTAAATGACCTCTAAGATCCTCTTTAATTCTGACATTCTGTGATTTTTTCATCCCAATGACGTGCATAGTCTTTACCAAAGTGAAGATTTTAGGAAAATGTAAGCCACTAGGGCAACATTAACAAATTTTGCTGCAGGGCAATATTTGATAGAATTGGCTATGATACATTAGTGTTTCTTACATGAGATCCTTGTGCTCTGAAAGAGTTCATGGATCTTCCAATGTGCAGTTTTCTTCACAGCAATTATGTCAGGATCTTGTTCATTCCCTGTCATCTCCTGTTGGGAGTGGTAGTTGCTTCTGTATTAATCAGATATAGAGTAATTTAAAAAGCTCTAGGCTTTGCAAGCTGAAACTGAAGGTCAGAATTCCCTTAAACAAATTGTCATTACGATGTAAATATGTAAGGGCATTTTACATCATTTTCGAATTTAGACTGCCTTTGCATTTTTATCTGACTTTGATAATGATATAAGTCAGCATCAAATAGGAAATCGCAGCATTTGACCTGTAGCATCCTTTACAGCTTTGCTATTATTCTCTTTCTATTCTTATACGATCTCACTATTCCAAGTTTAAACATAGAACTGAATATTTAAGACCCTGGATTTTCAAGAAAGCCACATTTAAGTGATCTTTCATTAGACTTTTTGTTTTGTTTTGTTTTTTTACCATCCTGGGTAAAACTACTTTGCAGCTCAATTCTGTGTATTCTATGTGCTGAGCTATTAGCACTTACTCTAACCAGAAGTGGCAAGTCATGTTGACCTATGGAAATGCAATCATGAAAACTTCCAATAATGTGGAAGGAAATAACAGTGAATAAAACACTAATTTGGAGAAATATTACATTTTTATTCTGCAGGTAGCTTTCTGATTGATAACAGTGAGAGTTTCTAGCAAAGACAAAGAAGACTATATCCCTAGGAGATATTTTAAATTAGAAATGAAATTTCCTAACCTGTGGAGATTAACCAGATTGGCCAGCATCTTTGGTAATGACTGATTGACTATTTTCATCTCAACACCTAATACTATTGGTCTTTGCTTTCTATAAGGTAGAGAAATGTGTAAAAGAATATTGTTCTGGGAAAATGTCAAGACAACACATATTTGTTATACTCAAATAAAATGTGTTAGAAGGAGAGGAGTTTACAAGAAATAATGGGTTTCTGCTGGTAAATTGTTTTATATTTATTTGTAATAAGTAATGTTATGGGAAAGAGAAGAATTGATAGTGCATGTTCTTTTCTGTGCATTTGTGATGTATTGGTTCATATAATTTGACCAAAAAGAATGGGAATTTTTCTGGAGGGAATGGTTTATATGTAATGAGACCCCACTACTGTGAGGATTTATGAGGTTTCAGTTTAGATGCTTTCCTTACAAATTGGACTCTGCACTAATATAGGAAGTCAACTAATGACTAAGGAAATTCTGCCAATGCTCAGACTTACTCACTCACACAAATACACACAGAACCAGGAGTTCACTGCTTTGTCATTTGGGGATAAATCATCCAGTGTTTTAAGGTGATTTCAGTCAATGATAAGCAAACTAGTTTTATCAAATGAAAAACCCTTGAAATCTTATCTCTGACCTTTCTTCTTTACAAAATCAAAGAAAAATCCATTAACTTTCCTCCTTTTCTTTCTCAGTTTCAGCTGAGAATGGAAGAAAAACCTCCTTGTAGAGAAAATAAGGCAAAAGTTATATTTCCAACTATTCATCTAGAGAATCTTGCAAAATTACTTCCTCCCCAACTCTGAACTCCACCCTCCCTACCCTGAAATTCCCAGAGTTCTGACTTGTACAGGGACTTTTAAGAGTGCTACAAGTTTATGTGCTTGCAGAAACGAGATTTAAAATACAGATGTTTCAACTTGCTGGTACTCCATCTTGAACTTCGTCTACCATTGCTCCTATGTTCCTTCACTGATGACATTGATATATTCACAAATAAAGTTCTTTTGCCCTAAACTAAAGGAAGAATTTAAGGCATTATTTGTTTGTTTTGAGGAAGGGAGGAATAAGCATTTAAATTGATTTACTAATGTCACCATTTGCAAGTAGGACACTTCTTTCTGAAGACAGTTAGCTATAAGGGAAAGATACAAGAACTGAACAGTCCTCTCACTGTGGTGAGAGGTCTTTACCACTAAATAATTTATTTTTTTAGTGAAATCTACTTTTACCCTAGGAGTTATTAACTTTTTTTCTTTTCCTTTCTTCCTTCTTTCCTTTCTCTGTTTCTCTCTCCATCTCTCTCTCTCTCTCTCTCTCTCTCTCTCTCTCTCTCTCTCTCTCTCTCTCTCTCTCTCTCTCTCTCTGTCTCTCTTGTTTCCTTTTGGAAATCTAATGCAAATCAAAGACAATCTAGAAAAATAATGTTTAGGTGCCAACATTCATAATTAAAGAGATGTTAAAAATGAATTTAAAGGTTAGTGAAAATAAAGATTCAACATTTTCTCCATCCAAATTCATAGGGACCCTAAAGTCCTGTGATGGACCTTTGGCAAATAGATCCCAAATTAATAACACCTGTTCTGGATACCATTTTGCAATCCGTTTGCTTGTCAATATTTTCTTATTTTCCAAAGTATCACAGAGCCTCTCTAACCTAGTAAGTTCAATGAATAATTTAATATTTCTTGACTATGTTGCCCACCCCAAGTGAATTCACATAGCAAAAAAATTAATACCAAGTTTCTCACACATAACTGCCAGGCTTTAGAAGTCTAAATATCAAAAGACAATTCTTTTATTTGATAATCAGGTCTATGGTGATATTTTTCATTCTTTTAACTCTAATTGAATCCCCCCCCCACCTCTGCTTTGTTTTTCTAAGGTTTGTCTGCTTTGTTATATATTGCAAGGTACTATTACAAAACCACAAAAAAAAAAGATGCATGGTTCTTAGTAGATCACAGAGTGAAAATGAATAAGGAACTTGGCAGTGATATTAAAAAGAATATGAGGATTGGAATGCAGCCTGCTTGATCACTTTGTTTTTTAATCAATTTTTTTTATTTTGGTATTATGGAGAATCGATTCAATAAAATTATCACAAAAGCAATTTGATTTTATTCTTCTCCTAAAAGATAATTTGGTCTAATCTATATATAAGCATAGTTATACTAATGAAAGTATTGAGATCAGTAATTATGGATGTATAGAATGAAGAAGCAATGTTTTATGATAACAGCCATGGTATTGAAGACAAAAGTTTTGTGTCCTAACACTGGCATTTACTATGTGGCCTCATGCAAATCACTTCAACTCAAGGGTTAACATCACTGACAGAGAGAGACAGACAGAGAGACAGAGAAAGAGACAGAGAAAGAGCGAAAGACAGAGACACAGAGACAGAGACACACAGAGAGAGATAGAGAGGCAGAGACAAGGAGAGACAGAGAGAGAAGAGAGAGAGGAGAGAGGAGACAGAGAGAGACAGAGAGAGAAGGAGAGAGAGAGATTTACAAAATATTATATTTACCTTCTTTTTCATTTCCCATAGCAAACCTTCTTTTAACTCTTTTCCTTCCTACTTCCCTGTTGGGCAAGATGAATTTCTGTACCTAACTCATGTGTGTGTGTGTCTGTGTGTCTGTGTGTCTCTGCGTGTGTTATTCTCTCCTTCAAACAGTTCAGATGAGAGTGAGGTTCAAGTATTGTCCAGTTTCTCCCACTGCCTCTTCCACTGCATAACACTTTTCTTTGTGTACCCTATTTATGTGAAATAATTTCTCCCACTTTAATTTTCCTTTTTCTTCTCCTTGTGCATCACTCTTTCTCTCCCTGACATTACTATTCTGAGATCTCTCCAACATATTAGAATCACATTCAAGTCCTACTTCTAGACTCTCACTAAGATGCCTTGTCTTGATAAAGATCTTGGAAGTTACATACATCAATTCCTCACATAAGAATGTAAAGAAATGACATTTGTTTATTCCCAATTTTTCACTCATGCTTGCATTTTATTCTTCTCTTATGTCCTAGGTTTGAATGTCAAGTATTTTTCTCTGTTTTTATTCAAATATGTTTTTTTTAAAATCAAGAATGCTTGAATGGTCACTATTTTATTAAATATTCATTTTTCTCTAGTAAGTTTATATTCAGTTCTGGGTAGAATATTCTCGATTGTAATCCAAATCTCTTGCCTTCTGGAATATAAAATTGCAAGCCCTCTCATCCTTGATAATGATGCATTTTAAATCTGGAGTACTCCTCATTGTGGTTTTATAATATTTGAATTCTTTATTTCTGAATGTTTGATGTATTTTTCTCCTTGACAAGAGAATTCTGGACTTTATTTATAATGTTCCTAAGAGTGTTCATTTTTGGAATTTCTTTCAGATAGTGAATGTAATATTCAGTTTCTACTTTGCCCCATGCTTCTAAAAAGTCTGGCCAGTCAATTTTTCCACATAGTTTCTTGAAATATTTTTCTAGGTTTTTAGTGTTGTTTATTGTCATGTCTTAACCAAACACAAGGACCTTCTGAATCTTGAACATGAAATCTGTGGGACAGCCTTCCAGTAAATGTATAAGATGCTACCTTCCAGAGATTTGTGAGAATATTCACATCTACACGAAGGTATTATTAGGTGAATTATAAATTTTCAATTGATTGCCCACCATATTATAAGGCCTTAGGTGCCAAGGAAAACAACATTAATTCCATGGCATTGTTGGTTTTAGACTATTCCACTGCATTAAATTAACTGCTAGTTAATGAAAAACTATGATTTCACCACCAATGGCAAAATACAAAAATCTCTGAAGAGGGTGAGAGATTTCAGTTATGTAGAGTCTTATTTTTTTCAAGATAAAGAAAGATCATTTGTTTTCCTGTTCTGGGCTAGGCTTATGGGGAAGGTGAATCAGAAATCTTCTACTGTCAGCTGCCCTATTCCTCATCTTAATTGCAATAGCATTAATATTGGTCCAATGTGCTCCAAGATGTATCCAAAAGATATGATCTCAGATCCCTGATGTCCATTTGGTCTAAATGAATCCCAGAAATGGTGAAAATTATACTCAGACAGGTTAGAATAGTGACACCAGGAAGTGAATTGAATAGATGATGGTTCTACTCTTTTAGGTCTGTCATCTAATATATGTCTGTTTATATTCAAACTGAAGCCAGTTCTTGGATAGTATCCTGTGAAAACACAGTGAAGGGGTAAGGAGCCAAGATAGCAGAGTACAGGCAGCAAACCATATGCACTCTCCCCAAATTCGTCTCAAACTACTTTAAAAATAACTTTTCAAATCAAGTCATTGTAGTGATAAAGCCAATAAATGGTCAGAGTGAGACATTGTTACAAATTAAATCAATTTTGAAGGTCAGCAGGAAAGGTATGAGAGACCAGGGTGAGGATCCAATCCTGAGCATTGATCAGAAAGAGATCCCAAGGAACTCTTTACTGTCACTGCGTGCAGTTGGTGCCAATTGGCAATTCTATTACTATAAGCAGCTCTAGGTTTCAGTTGCAAGACAAGCAAAAGAGTTCATGATTTGGCACAAAGGGAAATGGTCCAGGTTTCAAGGCCTTGAGGAGTGCTAGTACTTGTGACTGCAAAGGAGTAAGAACCCTTCCTGATTAAAGATGAGAGAGCAGACCAGTAAAGCAGATACCATATTTTTCCCAGGATAACATCACTGTGAAAACAGGGGAAGCTTGCACATCACTCAGAACTAGCATTGAAAAGAGCACTTCAAAAAAGCCTGACTCTTGGTGAGTGCACCACCACTTCCAAGTGAGCAGAGCCCAACTTTAATGTAAAGTTAAAAGTAAAGAGATAAGTTTAAAAATGAGCAAAAAATCAAAGCAAATAAACAAACAATCAAAAAGAACTATGCCACAAAACTTGCTATGATGGCAGGGAAGAGCAAGAGACATATTTAGAAGAATACAACACTGTGGAAAGGCTTGCAAGCAAAGCCTGAAAGAAAAATGATCACTGCACAGAAAGCCACAAAGATTTCCTGAAAAAATGGTTTTAAAGAGATGAAAAACAGAGGGAAAAATTGGGAAAAGGAATGAGTGATGAAACACGTGTGTGTATACGTATATATATATATATATATATATATATATATATATATATATATATATACATACATACATATATATTTAATGAGAATTACCAATTTAGTAAAAGAGACACACAAAAAATGCTGAAGAAAATAGCACCATAAATCACAGAATTATCCTGATGATGAAAGAGGTGCAGAATTCACAGAAGAAAAGAACTCCTTTAAAAGAATAATTGGATAAAATTTCGGGGAAAGAGGTACAAAAGTTTACTGAAGAAAATAATTTCTTCAAATGTAGTATTTGACAAGTTGAAGTTAATGACTCCACGTAACGTTAAGAAATATTAAAAGAAAATAAAAAGCATAAAAAATAAGAGAAAATGTGAAATATCTCATTGGAAAAACAACTGACTTTGAAAATAGATCCAGTAAAGATAGTTGAAGAATTATTGGACTGCTTGAAAGTTGTATTCAAAGACAAAATCTAATTGGACTAGATGAATTCTAAGGTCCCCTTCAGCTCAGGTGCTATTATTTTTATGATTTCAAATTGAGATTATATTAACACCATAATTGCTTTATGTTGCTACATTATGTTGTCTAATAATTGCTATTTTATTTTTATTAAAACTGTGATTTCATTGCTATTAAAAATTTCCAAAAACTAATTTTCCCTATTAGTGAATATGAACACTTTTGGGGGCAACAGTTGGTTATATAAATTTGTCTAGGGCACTGACAGATTTAAGCATTTGCCCAAGGTCCAAAGTAAAGAGAAAGTCATCATTTCAGTCAATAACTCATTATTAGGGAACAACCGGAAATATTACTGCTTGATAATATTATGATTAATTTTTGATTAGAAAACCAATGTTATTGAGATAAAATTGAACTACTATTTTTATTCTCAGGTTGCAAGAAGTGGGGTATTTACTTTAAAATGGGTGGCAGGAATGAAGCTTTCAAACTTAATTAAGTGGGCTATTATAGAAAAGCTTTTCCCCCACTTTAACCAGAATGGCCACTTTAAGCTATATACCATGGCTTAGGTTAAAATCAAAAGTGCTTTTAACTGAGATAAGGAGCGTATGATATTCCTTGGAAATAAATAGACTCAGCAAAAATCTGTGTATGATGAAGTGTGAAATGGAGTTTTGACAGACTACATAACCCAGACTTTAGCAGCAATCAGCTGCTGAAGAATTACAAAATCTTTAAAGCTGTTGTTGCTGCTGCTGCCGCTGCTACTGCATAGGAGAGTTTAACAAGTCTAACATAAGAATTTCAAACGTTGAAATCAATATTTATAAAATACCTTCTATGTACGCAAACTAAGCACTCAGAATACTACAAAAGAAAGATTCAGTATGCTGCATTATTATTTTATTTTTGATTATAATTTATTTTCCTCTAAGTTACATGTAAAACACTTTTTAGTATTCATGTTTTTCTTTTGAGTTCTTAATTCTCTCCTTCATACCTTCCTTTCACCCTGTCACTGAGACAATAAGCAAACTAATATAGATTTGATGTGGGTTATCAGGTAAGATACACTTTTATGTTAGTCTTTTATGAAAGAAGACTGAGAGAGAGAGAGAGAGAGAGAGAGAGAGAGAGAGAGAGAGAGAGAGAGAGAGAGAGAGAGAGAAGAGAAGGAGAAGAAGAAGAAAAGAAGAAGAAGAAGAAGAAGAAGAAGAAGAAGAAGAAGAAGAAGAAGAAGAAGAAGAAGAAGAAGAAGAAGAAGAAGAAGGAGAAGGAGAAGGAGAAGAAGGAGAAGGAGAAGGAGAAGGAGAAGGAGAAGGAGAAGGAGAAGGAAGGGAGGGAAGAAAGGGAGAGGAAGGAAAAGGAAAGGAAAAAGAAGGAAATAAAAAATAGAATGCTTCAGGCTGTATTTAGGCTCTGGAGATAAATAGCCATTTTCATCATAAGTTCTTTATAATTATCTTAGATCATCATATTGTTGAGAATAGCTAAGTTTTTCACAATTGTTTCATTATGCATTATTACTGTTACTCCTGTAATTTTCCCCTGGTTCTGCTCAATATACTCTCCATCAGTACACATATGTCTTCCCTGCTTTTTTTTTTTAAATCATCCTGCTCATTGTTTCTTATAGCACCATAGTATTCGTTACAATCATATACAACACATTGTTCAGCCATTCCTCATTTAATGACCATTCCCTTAATTTTCAATTCTTTTGCCACCACAAAAAGAGCTGCTATAAGTAACTCTTGTACAATAGGTTCTTTCCCTTCTTTTGATCTCTTGTGGAAGCAGATTTAGTAAGGGTATTACTGGATCAAATACTGCGCATGGTTTTATAGGCATTTGGGTATAGTTTTGATTTGTTTTCTACAATAGTTGGATCAATTCACAACTCCAAAAACAGCGCATTAGTGTCCCAATTTTACCACCTCCCCTCCAACCTTTATCTTTTTCGTCATATTAGTCAATCTGATAAGTGTGAGGTGGTACCTTAGAGCTATTTTAATTTGAATATCCCTTAAAAAAAAGTGGTATGGAGCACATCTTCTTATGACTATAGTTGCTTCAATTTCTTCCTTTGAAAACTGCCTGTGCATATCCTTTGACCATTTATCAATTGGGGAATGCCTTACATTCTTATAAATTTGACTCGATTCTCTATAAATTTTTGAAATGAAGCCCTTATCACAGATGCTTGCTATAAAAAGAAAACACACACACACACAAACGTTTCTCAGATTTCTGGTTTCCTTCTAATTTTGTTTTCACTGGTTTCCTTTGTGCAAATTTTGCCATTTAAAATAACCAAAATTGTCCGTTTTATATATACTAACGCTCTCTACTTCTGATTTGGTCCTAAATTCTTCCTTTCTCCACAGCATTCACAGTTAAACGAGTCTATGGTGCCCGAATTTCTTCATGGTATCTACCTTTATGTCTAAATTGTATACTCATTTTGACCTTATCTTAGTATAGTTTCTGCCAAACTTTTCCAGTTTCTGCAGCTGCTCTTGTCAATATTGAGTTCTTGTCCCAAAAGTTTGAGTCTTTGGGTTTGTCAAATATCAAATTACTGTGCTCATTTACTACTGTGTTGTGTACCTAATCTATACCACTCTTTACCACTTTCTTTCTTAGTCAGGACCAGATTATTTTCATGACTATCACTTTATAATACAGTTTGACAACTGGTTTGACTAGGGCACCTTCTTTCATTTTTTTTCATTGATTTATTTGATATTCTTAACCTTTTCTTCTTCCAAATGAATGTTTTATTAGTTTTCTATAAAACATTTTTAAAATATTTTTCTTTATTATTATCTTATTATTCTATATTATTTCTTTAAAATATTTTGGGGTTTTTTTTTTGATATGACACTAAATAATTTAGGCAATATTGTCATTTTGTTATAATGACATGACCAACAATTGAGTAATTCATACACTTCCAATTATTTAGATCTGACTTTATTTGTGTGATAAATGTTTTGCAATTATATTCACATAGTACTTGGGTTTGTCTTGACTCACAGGTTTTTCAAGTTATTTTAATTGAAATTTTTCTTTATCTTGCTGCCAGACTTTGTTGTTAATATATAGAAATGCTGATGATTTATGTGTTTATTTTAAATCCTTCAACTTTGCTAAAATTTTTAATTACTTCAAAGTGTATTTTTATTGATTATGATTTTCTAAGTATACCATCATTTCATCTGCAAAGAGTCATAGTTTTTTTTTTGCTTTTTAATTTGCCTGGAGCACAATAAATTCTCCTCATCCCCTTAACTTTCCTCATTGTGCTGCTATACTTTCAAGGTGTTTCTGGAAAACACTATATTCTACTTTTTTTCTGTCATTATTTTTTTTTGTTTTCAACCCAACACATTATAGGATACTGGACTATGAATAGGTAGGCTACATAAGTAGTTGATTTATCATAAATGTGGCAACCAATTGAATTGAATAAATGACAAAGATATAGCAAAAGTAAATGTCAAAAGTAAAAACTGAGCAAAATAGTTTCTAAAAATCCCACAAGTCTGTAGGGTTCACATTGCAAACACTTCTGTTAAACAGTAGAACAGTTCTGCTGAACTTTTTGCAAATACGATATGTCACTTGTGTTTGTCCTTCATTCTCAAAGAGGACCATGACATCAAGATGATGACATGACTTGCATTTGACTTTGATTTCAGGGATGGAGGGTTGTGGCAAGTCACCAGTCTCACTTTCTTCTCTAGAACCATGTGGTTCAGTGGCCAGATATTTATCAGAATGACTGTAGATGGCCCAGAAAGCAATGTGACTTTGACCATTTTAGGCTGAGAACTTATCAGATTCTCACTTTGAGTGAGATAAACCCATACAATGAATAGACCCCTTTAAGTAGTTACTCAAGGGATGGCCTCTTCTAATAAAACAAACAAACAAAAAAAAGCAAACTGGGTAAAAGAGAAGTAGTTACTCTTTAGTATTTACACTCACTCTGTGCTAAGTGGCTGGGGGACCTGCTGTTTAATCCATGAGATCTGAGTGACTGGGTTTAAGACTTGGTCTCTGAAAAAGAAATCTGGTCAGTAAGCCTAAAATAAAAGATGATAGATAGATAGACACATAGATAGACAGACAGACAGACAGACAGATAGATAGATAGATAGATAGATAGATAGATAGATAAAGTTAGACATAGATATCTATATATCTATAGATAGACAGACAGATAGATAGATAGATAGATAGATAGATAGATAGTCAGATAGACAGACCTATATTACATCTGATTAATTAGAATGGTTTTGTTCTATGACATTTATTTCTTATATCAGTACAGTTTCAATCTAGGTTGTATTTGGATAGATGAATGTACTTAAAGACCATGTAGAAAACAATATCCATTATCATTATAGACAGGAAATAAATATCCTTTAATCCAATTGTCACCTCCTTCTCTAGATGAAATTTTCCATAACAATTCAACACTATGTTTCACACCCCTTTCCCCCTAATATACTGTATTTCTTCTCTTGTTCCTGCTTAAACCTCGTTACAACCTCCCATTCATACATCTTTGCCATTTCTTCCAAATTTAATCATATGTCTTTTTTCTTCATGAAATGTTTGCAATATACCTATCCCAAATCTAATGTTGTTTTTACAAAGTCAAGAATTATTCCATGTCCAAGGTCTTTTAAATTAGTCTCTCATCATTCTAGTTACTTATATAACATCCACAAACACTCAAGAACTGTAATTGCTAATTCTAATTATATTTTTGTTCCTCTATGTTTATAAAATTCTTTTGCTTTTTGACACCCATTTTGTTTTTTGAAAAAGAAAATATTATTTTTGCTAGTTTTCTACTTCCCTTTTAGCTCCTCATAGCTTTTCATATAGAGTTCTATGTAGAGGAAAGGGTCAATAAACATTGTTGACTGATTTTACACTTCCCCTATGTGCTATCCTCATTTTCCATTGTTTTATAAGTAGTCTCCGTTTGCTCAGTCACCAGATCATAGATTTTGGATGACCTCCCTGGGATCACAGAGAATATAGACAACTTTTCTTGGATCAAAGGCACTTTGTAGATCCTTCTTAGCAAACAAAATTCTGGGGGGAGACAGTTGACATGTCCTTAAGAGAACTTGGGAAATGTAACTTCAATATTTTTTGATTAACACACTATTCACTCTACTTTTCTGGCAACAGTGGCATTAAGTGGGAGAGAGAAGAAGGAGATACGTATGACTAAACTTGTGCTTATTTTTTGTTCTCAAAGAGAACAATGACATCAGGGAATGATGACATGACTTGCATGATTTGAGTGAGGGAGGACAGTGCAAGGTCACCAGCCTCTCTTTCTCTTCCAGAGTCATATGGTCCAGTGTCCAGATATTCATCAGAATGACTGGAGATTCCCCAGGATGCAAAGGAAGACCCTGGTCCTTTTAGGTAATTCTGACTTTTAGTGATATAAAGCCCTTGCAATGAAGAGGCCTAACAAAGACCAAACCTGAAACCCTTTTCAGTCTGGAGTTCATAGACTGGGCAATAGGTCCCTGCCTAATCACCAGTTAATAGTGATTAATGGCTATTTTGGGGGGCTCTCCTTGATCAGTGTGAATGTAAATAGCAATCTCTGCTTTGGCCCCCAACTCTGAAGGTCTTCCCTCCCAGTTCGATTTTTTCATTAAACAGGCCATCCTTTCACTCACTGGGACTAAGCACTAGAAGGTGAAAGAAGAAAAGATAAATTAATATGATTGAAATTGAGAATAACTTCAACAACAATTAACAGTTATGGTAGTTTGTGAGGGAAATTCTAGTCAGAGACTCCAAACTTTACCATGTGTGAAGTAATATTACCTTTGACCTCCATTGATTATTCTATGTCTCCTTTTAAATATCTGTGTTAATATAATTTGCTACTGTTTATAAATTGTTGTTCAATTGTTTTCAGTCATGCCCAACTATTCTTGAATGCATTGGGGGCTTCTCTTGACAAAGATACAGGAGCAGTTTGTCATTTCTTTCTCCAGTTCAGTTTATATATGAATATGAATATGAACTTAAGTGCATTGCCAGAGGTCATTTTAGGTGTTGGAGGCAGAATTTGAACTTAGGAAGAGCTGAGTGCTCTATCCACTCTGCCATTTAAGTGACCATGTAATTTAAAAAATGTATAAGCTCATTATACTTCATAGCCCTTGCATGTTCAGAGAACTAAATCTTCAGTGGGACATTGAGTTGTATGTATGAATTGCTGTTCAGCTATTCAATCTTCTCCTACTGTTCATGACACCATGGACCATAGAATACCGATGCTGTTTGGGGTTTGTGTGGAAAAGATAATGGAGTTATTTGGCATTTCCTTCTCCCATGAATTAAGGCAAAGAGAGGTTAAGTGACTTCCCAGGGTCACGTCATTAATAAATGTCTGAGGCAAGATTTGAACTCTGGTCTTCCTTACTCCAGTCTCAGCTCTCTACCCACTGAGTCAACTAGCTGCTTCACATATATGAATATATACTTATGAATATATATATATATGAGTATATATACGTATATAACATGCATTGATATGTGGATGTACAGATAAAAGTCATTTGTACATATATATATATATATATATCCCTTTATCTATGTCTATAACCACATATATAAGTGTGTACATATGTATATGTATGGTTATATGTGTGTAATTTGTTTGTGTGTATATATAATCTAATAGGTTTGCATACTATACATTGACTAGACTTAGAGTTTCATAACTTCAATGAGTTGCAGAGAAGAAAATTTCTTTGTTATTGTGGATTTGAACCTTTTCTTTCAATTAGACTTAGAGAGTTGCCTAAGTACTGACTTGTTCAGAGTCACATAGTTACTATTTCATAGAGACAAGACTTGAAACCAGTTCTTGAGTGCACTACTAGATATCCATCTGCTGTACCACGCAGTCATTCATGCATGTATATTATCTTCCTAGAAACTAAATACTGAAAATAGCCATAATTATATTAAACAAGAATAAAATCTCAAACCTTTTACTATTAGAATTTAACTTTTGGAATTTAGTTAAAACTTTCTTTTAAATAGCTAGGCTACTTGTAAAGTCTTTAGAAATCCCTGCCTTCCACCAAAAAAAGGAGAATAGGTCCCTTACTTTGCAATGTTTCTTTATAAGTTCAAATTTCTTAACCTGAAAAGTCCAAGACAGTAATCAAACTTATTTTTTCAAGTAGGCATATGTCTATTGTTGGTTATCATTTTACTACACTGTATAATGAAATTTAAAATTTAAAATTAAATAAAGCAAAATTTCAAAAGCACCCTAGGCCTTCAGATCTTTTTGATATTTAGATTTTTTGGGATATAAATTCTCTTGAATAATATTCTTTCCCCCCCAAAAAAAGTTCAAAATAACCAGATAATTTACACAAGGATTTAATGTAACCTATTTTATCAATTAAAAATAACCAGATTTATCAGCCGCCATTAAAATCTTCTACATATATACATGTAGTCAAATCTTCATTTATAAAACTCTCAGAGGATGTGGGAGAGTTGGAACACTAATTCATTGTTGGTGGAGCTGTGAGATCTCCCTTCTGGAGAATGGTTTGGAACTATGCCCAAAGGGCTACAAAAATGTGCATACCCTTTGACCCAGCAATATTGCTCCTAGGACTGTATCCTCAAGAGATTATAAAAACGGGAAAGGGTCCCACGTTTACAAAAATATTTATAGCAGCACTCTTTGTGGTAGCCAAAAACTGGAAGTCAAAGGGATGCCCATCAATTGGGGAATGGCTGAATAAATTATGGTATATGAATGTAATGGAGTACTATTGTGCCATAAGAAATGATGAACAAGAAGACTTCAGGGAGGCCTGGAAGGACTTATATGACTGGATGCTGAGTGAAAGGAACCAGGAGAACTTTGTGCACAGCAACGACCACAGTGTGTGAGAGTTTTTTCTGGTAGACTTGGAACTTTGTAATAAGACAAGAACTTACTGAGAAAAAAAAAATCCTAATGTTGGTCTTCTAAGGCAAAATGCCTTCCACACTCAGAGAAAGAAATATGGAAGTCATTCGCAGAATGTAGCAGATCATGTTTGTGTGTGGGTGGGTTTCAGTGTATTATGTTTTGATTTGTTATATGATTTCTTCCATTTATTTTAGTTCGACTACATAGCATGACTATAGTGAAAATGTGCTCAATAGTAAAGTATATGTAGAACCTATACAAAATTGTATGCTATCACGGGGACGGAAGGGGGGTAGTGAGGGAAAGGTGGGGGGGATAAAATCTTAACTTTAAGGAAATGATTGTAAAACATTAAAAAATATTAAAAGTAAAATTTAAAAAAATACTCTCAATATCTTTGTTTTTGCACAGTCTGGGAATATATTATAATTCACTTTGTGCTATAATGAGCAAAAAAAAAAACCAAATTAAAAACTTTACCTGAAAAATATATACATATATTGATGTTATCTTGATTCTTCCATGACACAATGAGACATGGTAGAAAGAATTTCAGCAGCAAACTGAAACAGAAATGTGTTGGGTTTTTTCATGCCATTTTAAGGAAAGGTCACTCAGCACATGATGTATATCTTGCATAATGATTTTTATTTATTTGAAATACTTTTGGTGGATAACTTATTTAAATTCACAAAGGTCTTTTGAAGTGTGGGAACCCTGGATATGGAGGTCTTTCCAGTAACTCGAAAATTTGAGGGAGGTAGCATGTTATATTTGATAATATTCAGGACCTCTAAAGCTTGTGAAAATGTGTCCTCTTACCTGGAAGCAGAGCCCTACTTTAACAAAGATTTAAAAGTCAAGAAATAGAATCAAAAAAAAAAAAATGAGCAGAAACAGAAAAACAATTTCTGATCCAAGATAATTACCATTGTGACAAGGAAGATCAACACACACAGTCTGAAGAAAACAATATAGTCAAAGCTCCTACATCCAAAACTGTCAAGAAAAAATATGAATTGGCCTCAGGCCATGAAAGAGCTCAAGTAGTATTTTGAAAATCAAGTAAGAGAGGTAGAGGCAAAAAAATGGGACAAGAAATGAGAGTGATGGAAGAAAATCATGAAAACAGAGTCAACAGCATAGTAAAGGAGACAAAAAATATGGAATACCTAAAAATAAGACTAGAACAAAAAATAAAAGACGAACAAAAAGTCAGTGAAGAGAATTCTCTGAAAAGAAGAATTGTGCAAATGGGAAAAGAGGAAAAATATTCACTGAAGAAAAAAAAATACTCCTTAAAAAGCAGAATTGTCAAAATGGAAAAGAAAGTACAAAAGCTCCCTGAAGAAAATAATACCTTAATAATTAGAATTGAGTAAATGGAAGCTAATGATTTTCTGAGAAATTAAGAATAAAAGAAAACTAAAGGAATAGAAAAAAGAAGAGAATGAGAAATATTTCATTGGAAAAATAACTGACCTGGAAAATGGATAAGGAGAGAGAATTTTAAAGTGATTGTATTACCTGAAAGTCATGATAAAAAAAAAATAACACCCACACAACATCTTTTAAGAAATTATCTGAGGCAGAGCCAAGATGGCGGAGTGAGAGCAACTACTCACCTAAGCTGTTAAACAAACTCCTTCAGATGCTTCTAAGAAGAGAATCTGACCAATCTTTGGAGATACAGAATCCAATAGGAAACAGACCGTGACAGATTTATAGCCCAGGCTAGACTGAAAGGTTGACAGGAAGGATTTGTACTATAAATGTTAGCTGTAGCAATTAGACAAGATAAAGAAATTGAAGGAATAAGAATAGACAAAGAAGAAACTAAGTTTTCACTCTTTCCAGATGATATGATGATATACTTAGAGAATCCCAGAGATTCAAGTAAAAAACTACTTGAAATAATAAAGAAATCTGGCAAAGTTGAAGGTTACAAAATAACCTGCACAAATCTCATGCATTACGATATACTAGTAACAAAGTCCAACAACAAGAGATAGAAAGAGAAATCACATTTAAAACTAGGGTAGACACTGTTAAACATTTGGGAGTTTACCTGCTAAAACAAACCCAGGGACTATATGAACACAATTGCAAGACACTTTTTGCACAAATAAATAGGTGGAAAATATCAGTTGCTCATGGGTAGGCTGAGCCAATATAATAAGAATGACAATTCTACCCAAATTAGTTTACTTATTTCGTGCCATACCAATTAAACTATCAGATAATTATTTTGTAGAGTTGGAAAAAAATAATATCAAAATCCATCTGGAAGAACAAAAAGTCCAGAATATCAGAAGGACTAATGAAAAAAATGCTAGGGAAGATGGCTTAGCACTATGAGTTCTCAAATTGTATTATGAAGTAGCAATTATCAAAACCACTTGCTACTGGCTAAGAAACAGAAAAGTACACAAGTAGAATAGGTTAGGTGCTCAAGACACAGTTTGCAATGAATATAGCAATCCCCGGTTTGATAAATCCAAGGACTTAGGCTTCTGGGAAAAGAACTCACTGTTTGACAAAAAATTGCTGGGAAAACTGGTTAACAGTGTGGCAGAAACTAGACATAGATCAATGCCTGACACCATACACAAAAACAAACCCCAATGGGTACACAATCTAGGTATAAAGATTGATACCATGGACAAACTGGAGGAACAGTGAATAGTGTATATATCAGATTTATGGAAAAGGGAAGAAGTTTTGCCTAAAGAAGAGACAGAAAGCATTATGAAGTGCAAGATGGATAATTTTGATCACATTAAATTCAAAAGTCTTTGCACAACCTAACCCAATTCAACCAAAATTCGGAGGGATGCAGTATATTGGGAAAAATTTTTTTTACAGATAATCTTGGAGATAAAGGCCTCATTTCTAGAATATATAGAGAACTTAGTCAAATGTACAACAATACAAGTCATTCCCCAATTTATAAATGGTCAAATGATATAAACAGGCAATTTTCAGAGGAAGAAATTAAAAGTATCTATAATTATATGAAAAAATGCTCTAAATCTCTTTTGATTGGAGAGATACAAATGGAAACAACTGTGAGGTACCACATCACACTATCAGACTGGTAAAAATGACAGAACAGGAAAATGATAAATGTTGGAGAGGATGTGGGAAAGTTGGACCACTAATTCATTGCTGGTGGAGTTGTGAGCTCATCAAACTATTCTGGAGAACAATTTGGAACTATGTCTAAAATGCTACAAAAATGTGTATACCCTTTGACCAAGAAATGTTGCTTCTTGGACTGTATCCCCAAGAGATCATAAAAATGGGAAAGGATCTCACATGTATAAAAATATTTATAGCAGCATTCTTTGTAGTTGCCAAGAACTGGAAATCAAGGGGATGCCTGTCAACTGGGGAATTGCTGAATAAATTATGGTATATGAATATAATGGAATACTATTGCACTATAAGAAATGATGTACAAGAAGACTTTAGAGAACCCTGGCAAGACTTATACAATCTGATGCTGAGTGAAAGGAGCAGAACCAGGAGAACTTTGTGTACAGCAAAGACCACAGTGTGTGAGAGTTTTTTCTAGTACACTTGCATCTTCATAGCAATGCAAGGACTTAAAGGAAGTTCCCAATGATCTTCCAAGGCAAAATGCCTTCCACATCCAGAGAAAGAACTATGGAATTCAATTGTAAAATGTATCAGATCATTGTGTGTGTGTGTGTGTGTGTGTGTGTGTTTGATGTTTTAGTTTGTTATATGATTTCTCCAATTTATTTTCATTCCTCTACACTGCATGACTATAGTGAAAATGTATTCAATAAGAATGTATGTGTAAATTCTATACAGAATTTTGTACCGTCTCAGGGAGGGAAGGGAGTAGTACAGTGCAGGTAATAGGCAAAAAAAAAGTTATCAAGCAAAATGGCCCCAATATTCTAGAACCAGGGAGTGAAATAGAAATTGAAAGAATCTACTGATAACCTCTGGAAAGAGATCCCCAAAGGAAAAATACTAGGAATATTATAATTAGATTCTATAGCAACCAGGTCAAGGAGAATATATTGCAAGTAGTCAGAAAGAAACAATTCAAGTATTTTGGCGTCACAATCAGAATGACAGAAAATTTAGAAACTTCTGTATTAAAAGATTGGAGGGCTTGGAATATGGTATTATGGAGGGAAAAGGAACTAGGATTAAAACCAAGAATCACCTTCCCACCAAAACTGAGTATAATCCTTCAGAGGAAAAATGGATATTCACTGAAATAGAGTACTTCAAGCATTCATGATTAAAAGAGCAGAGTTGAATAGAAAAATTGAATTTCAAATACAAGACTTAAGAGAAACATAAAACAAGGACACAGAAAAGGTAAATCATAAGAGATTTAATGAGTTTAAATTGTTTACATTCCTACATGTGAAGATGATACATGTAACTCCTAAGAACTGTCTCATTATTAGAGCAGTTAGAAGGAGTATATGTAGACAGCTATGAGTTGAATATGAAAGAATGAGATAAAATAATAAAATGAAGAAGTGAGAAGGGAATGTATTAGGAGAAAGTGAAAGGATGAGGTAGAATGGGGTAAATTACCTCACATAATAGAGGTAAGGAAATGTTTTTACAGTGGAAGGGAAGAAAGAGGAGATGGGGGAACTAAGTAAATCTTACTCTCATGTGAATAGTCTCAAAGAAAGAATCTATCTTACCTTATAGTAAAGTGAAAGGGAAAGGAATTAGAGAAGCAGGACAGGAAGGTAGGTGATAGAAGGGAAGGCAAATTTGGGGAAACACTACTCAGAAGTAAAACACTTTTGAGACAAGACAGGGTGAGAGGAGATAAAGAATAGAATAAATGGTAGGGAAGATAGGATGGAGGGACATATATTTAGTAATCATAGGTATGAAAAAAATTGAAATTTCTCTGATAAAGGTCTCATTTCTCAAATGAGAACAGAGTGACATTTGCAAAAATAAGAGCCATTCCCCAATTTATCAATGATCAAAAGATATCACCAGTTTTCAGATGAAGGAACTAAAGCTATCTAGACTCATGCTTTAAAAAAAAAGTGCTCTAAGTCACTACCGATTGAGAAATCCAAATTAAAACAATTCTGTGCTACTCCCTCATACCTATTAGATTGACTAATAGGACAAAAAAGGGAAAATGATCAATTTTGAAGGGAATGTGAAAAAAAATTAAACATTAATGAATTGTTGATGGAGATAAGACCTGACTCAATTATTCTTCAAAGCAATTCAGAACTATGTCTGGAGGGCTATAAAACCATGCATACCCTTTGAAATAATACCACTTCTAGGTCTGCGTCCAAAAAGAGATAAAAACAACAAAAAAGGAAAGGGACCTATATGTACAAAAATATTTATAACACCACTTTTTGTGGTGACAAAAAATTGGAAATCGAAGGTATGCCCACTAATTAGGGAAATAATGAACAAACTGCAGTATGTGGTTATATGGCATACTGTTGTGCCATATGAAACGATGAGCAAGATACTCTCAGAATAAATCTGGAAAGACTTGCATGAGTTGATGGAAAATGAAAGTTATTACATACAAAGAAACAGCAATATTGTAAGAAGATTATGAATTACTCAGTAGTACAGTCATCCATGACAACTTTAAAAGATTTTTGATGAAAAATGCTATCTGTACTCAGAGAAAAAAAAATGATGGTGTCTAAATACAGAATGAAGCACATTTTTTCTTTTATTTATTTTCCTTGGGTATTTTTTTTCCTCAGTCCAGACTTTCTTTCAGAACATGAGCAATATGGAAATATGTTTTCTATGACTAACCAAATATAACCTATAATGACTTTCTTGCCTTTTCAATGAGAGGGGTGGGAAGGGAGGAAAGGAGAGAGTTTGGAACTCAAAATTTTAAAAATGAATGCCAAAAATATTTTCACATGTAATTGGAGAAAAATACATAATAAAAAATGCTTTTAAAAGAAACAATTTTAAAATATGCAGAAGTGCTATTGATCAGTGACAAAGCAAGTAAAACATCATTATGTGTATGTGTGTGTGTGTGTGTGTGTGTGTATATGCATGTCTGTATATGTGTGTGTGTATGTATGATACACGAATCCTAGCAAGAAGTGATGATGATTCACATTTGTGTGGCAGTATGAGTGGAAGTAAAATGGATACAATACAGCCAGAAAGAGAAGGGCAAATGAACATTTGCTGCTAAATAATAGGTATGGTATGTTTTTTTTTCTTTCTGTACAAGGAGGAAACTGTACCATCTAAGGTGAAAGATGCTGGCCTAAAATGTTGATTTTGTGTTTTGATAGATGGTATGAAGAGAGAAATGATAAACTAAAGGTCAGAGAAAGAAGATACTAGGTATCATACCTGGGAACTACCTCAAGACAGTCATGTTTATACCTGATATTTACAATCAAAATATTCACTATCTTTCTATGACATATATCCAGGATGGGATGAAAAGTCTCACAAGACTTCTTATGCTTGATGACTACTTTTCACTTCCAGGTGAAAGGGAGTAGGTATAGACAATATTACTGCCAGATGAGACCTACAAAGCATTTGGGGATTACAATCATGGAGGGGTGGAAGAAGATACACTAAAACTGTAAATAATGAGTTGATCTTTCTGTTCATGCTATCAGCTGGAGATAATAGATTTCAGAACAGAAAGGTGTATCAGGGAAATTAGCATGTCATTTAAAAGATTATGTCTGAAGATGGAGAAAAAATAAGAATAAAGTATTATGGTCAATGGAGGAACACATTTGAGAACTAGTTTGTAAAATCAAAAAATCTCAACTACATATCTTGAAATCAAAATGGAAAGGATAGAAGAAGAAAAAAACTTTAGATAAGACCTTGTCTATATATCTGTAAGTAAGAAGAAAGATAAAAGTATTAGAAACTATGAAGTGTGGGGGAAAACAAACACAGTTATCACATCATTCAGGTAGGACAAAATAGGCAAAGAGGACCAGAATTCACTGAAAGTGATAGGTTGCTGATTAAGATTGTATTGTATTGTTTAAAATATAGATTTGATATACTCCCTCTTTTATGTGTTGTCATAACCATCTCCACCAAATATAGTCCTCTGATTTAATAGTGATAAACTTGTAACAAAAGCATGCTTTTTTGGCAAGCATAACACAGAGGATAAGAAAAGCATCTATTATTTTTTTCAGGCCCCACCAAAATGATTGACGAATAACTCAATACACATAGGAGACAAGTTAGCTGCAAGTAAAGTCCTAAGTATAATCAATGGAAAAAAAATAATGATGTCACAAAGAGATAGTAGACTGCAGTAGAAATTTTGGTGCCACAAAACACTAAAAAAAAGAAGGCTATAAAATATCATATGATTAACAGTTGCAATTCACTCTTTTTTGAAATTGTACTCATGATTTTAATGTTTTTGATGAAAGTGACACTTCACAGTATGAAATAATGATAGAATAGTTCAAGTATCATTCTTCCAGTATAGTTTCCTTACCAAATAGAGTAGTTGTGGGCCTCCTTTCTCATATCATTCTATGTTAGTATCAAAATATATTGTTACACAATTAACCTGATTGCTCATTTTTAATTTAGATATTGAATCAACCAATCAACAATCATTTATTAATTGCAAACTACATATGGTATTGTATTCAATACTGAGTTTACAAATACATGTAAAGGTCCATCTCTGTTTTTGTCAGAGAACTGAAGTCTTTCAAAGTGGCTTGCTCTCTCATTGACACTGGGATGTCTCATAAATTCTTCTCTTGCTTCTTTCTGTTCATTTTGCTTTTTATCAGTTACTGTAAGGTTTGTGTAATATATGTCTAATTTATATTATTATTTTATTTAGGTATAATATGTATATATTTATATTATATTATATTTATATATGAATATACATAGAGGATTATATATATATTCATATATATTCTCTGAATCCACCATATCCTTTATTTCTTGTGATACAGTAAAAGTTCTCTTACATTCATATATTCCATTTGCTTCACCATTTGACAGTTCGTAGTTATCTATCATGTTTCCAGTCTTTTGATATAACAAGAAATATACTATAAATGTTGTTTTTCATAGGGGCTGTTTCTGATTTTCATGGTATAATGAAAGATATACCTCAAATCATAGTATCACTAAATCAAATAGCATTTGCAAGTTAGTGACTTGTAGAATCAATTGTTTTCAGTAACTATTGAACTTTTATACAGATCCACCAACAGATTATGAATATATCTGTCCTCTTGCACCCCTGAAGCAATGATGGATGAGGCCAATGGTACTTTACGATCCCTGGGATGTGATTTTCCCTTCCTTATGTGTTTTGTTATTAATATGGAATAGAATTTTATGATTACATGAGTTTAATTTTTAGTTTATTTAATTTAGCTTTCTCTATGTAAATCATATTTTCTGAAAACTGATTTTTTAAGATCATTCTCTCAATTTACTGTTCTAGTCTTTATGGTAGTTAGAATTTCTTGAATAAATTATAATAATGACAAGATACACGCTTAATTTTATTCAAAAGACTCAAGTGATTCTGTATTATCCACAGTATTAGTTCTTGCTTTTGATGTTTTTTACCATCTTAATGAAGGTTTCATTCATTCTTGTATTTTATGAAGTGCCTAGCATAAATTAGTGTTGGGATCAAAGCTCATATCTAATCTACCTCATTTGTCCCTCCAATCATCATCCAACATTTTTCTTCTAGTTTTTCTTTTGTACTTTCTCTCCCATAGTTGATATTTGTTGTGTTTATAAATAATTCCTTTACAAGTCTATCCTCTTTTCTTCAATGTCCTTTCTCACTCTTCCTGTCCCCACTTCCCTATTGATTTTAATGCATTTTTACAATAAATGCAATACTAGCAGTGTGATCCTGAATAAATCCTTTATATGTGTTTCCTCATCTGAATGATAGATATAATTGCATTTACATCAGGGCTATTATGAGAATCAAATGATATAACGTAGATAAAGATCTTTGTAAAACTTAAATAGCTATATAATTGCTTATCTTGTTGTTGTTTTATTGTTTGACTTTGTATATATGTCTGTGTGATCATATCTTTGTGAGCTCTGAATCTTCCAGGTTCAAGAAAGAAGAGTAAGATTCAAAAGATACCACCCATACATATATATGTTTTATATACATTTAACATGTCCAAATTAGGAGAAACAAAATAATTCCCTTGCTAAATAATTTCTTTCATAGTTTATTCCTCTTCCCACTCCAAATCTTGATTCTACTAAATTAACTTCCCCCCCAAAATCATCTAAGTATCAGTGACGCCCCTCCTAAACCACCATGCCTACTTCTAGACTAGCCCTTACAGACATCAGCAGGTGAAAAAAAAGGATTGTGGAAAATGGAAAAGTCCACATTCCCCATTACCACAAGAATTATTGCTGGCTCATATATTCATTATCAGTAGACAGATAAACACAAAAGTCCTTCAAGTGGTAACACAGCAATTCCCTAGTACAATGATTAAGTTTCTAGTAGAAAGATCAGAGCTTGGAAGGCAAATCCTGTGGTGAAGGGCAAACCATTTCCTCCAACTATCAAACAAATGCCACATAAAGGAAGCAATTAATCCTGAGGAAAAGGGATAAGGTAATATGTCCAGGACCACCACTACTACCCTTAACCATAATCTCTTCTAGAATTCTCAGACAACCAAGTACGCTAAACCTAAGTGTCCACTACAGTACTCAGAGGAGTCATCTTGGGAAGCCATTTCCATGTAAATGGAGCATTGAAACTGCTCTTGCAGGTATTACAGCGACATATAACATGACCTGTACTTGATACATTGGATAGAGTGCTGGGTTTGGAGTAAGGAAAATCAGTTGCAATCTTGTCACAGACACCTATGAGCTATGTGACACCCTAACAAGTCATTTAACCTCCTTTTGTCAAAGTTTTGTCATCTGTAAAATGGGGATAGTAACAGCACCAACCTGCCAGGGTTGCTATGAGGATTAAATGAAACAATAATTTTAAAGTGCTCAACATAATACTTGGCACATAGTAAGCATTGTATGTTAGTAATTACTATCAGTTATTATACTATATTAGTTGCTATATAATTATTGTTGATAATTAATTCCTCAAGATCCAGAAACTAAATATTAAATCATTGGCAATAAAATCCACTTAACTTCTGCACTCTTAAAACCAAAGGAGCCTTCTACTTGAATTTAGCTGAAATTTTCCATGGCACCTAGGTGGCATAGTGCCTTAGTTTCCCATCTGTAAAATAAGCTGAAGAAAAATGTCAAACCACTCTAGTATCTTTACTAACAAAGGCAAAAGTAAGATACTAAAGAGTCAGGTACAGATGAACAACAAGACAAAAAATCTTCCGTATGTGTATTTTCAGTCCCATTAGAATGTGAGCTCTTTGAAAGATTGGACAGTCTTATTTTTCTCTTTGTATTCCAAGCTGTCAGCACAGTAATATGAGCATAATTTAAAACACTTAAAAAATTTCATTCAAAATTGCCTTCTTAAAAATCAAGTCACTGGACCATGATAAACTATGTCTTCAAGTATTAAAGAAAATGACAGACGTGACTTCTGAGGCACTGTCATCAATATTTGACAGATCGTGGAAAATGGCAGTTCCAAGATATAGAAAGAGGGAAATTGTTTTCTTCATTTTCAATAAGGTGAATAGAAAAGTCTACAAATTATAATAGGCCAATGAGTTTGATTTTGACTTCTAGGGAACATTCTAGCATGGATTCTTAAAGAGATTGTTTAGAATATCTTCAAAAGTAAGGGCAGATTAGAAGGAACCATCAAGGCTTAATCAAGAGCAAGTCACAGGACTTCAGGGATCCAAGATTTTGGTGTAATCACTATTTATTTCTCCTATTGACTTCTAGAAAAGAAAACAAGCAAAAAACCAGAAAATAGTGCCAAAGGAAAAAATCATGTAACTTCAAAATCACTGGATAGAGGTGGTAGAGCAGTCTTTTAATCTGGGTGACTTGGAGGATCAGCAAAAAATGGTGCACATCACTCAGGTAAAATGGGAGTTCATTCCAGGACAGAAAACATCCTAGCAAACTAGCACCAAGGCTCATCTCAGCAAACTAGTGGGAGATTCTGAGCCCCATGGTGGTGGAGCAGGGAAATGTCAAAACCAAGACCCCCACCTTCATGTGCCATGGCACAGCTAGATGAACTTGCAGACTACAACTTGGAGAACCACCACAAGCACCAGCAAATACCCTGGCAAGCAAGTATATCCCAGTGGCCAGACTTCCCTGAGTTTCAGTGAAGCCCTTTGGACATTCATAAAAACCCCATCTTACTTCAACACAGAACAGGCATCTCCACTAAGACCGCAGCTCAGCACAAAGCAAGTTGTTAAACCCTACATACTCCAACTACCAGCACCTGAGGCCCCAGAACACAAAGCTAGTGACCAGGCCCCTGGCTTTCAGGAGAAGAAATTTCAGACAGTGCTCCTTGTGCTCCATCAGGAAAGTTCAAGTTTAAAAACCAGAGAAAAGGTAAATAAAGTGAACAAGAAGTAAAATAAGCATATTGACCATAGAGATTTATTATGGTGACAGGGAAGATCAAATCACAAACAAAGAAGAGAACAACATTGTGAATATACCTGCATCTAAAACATCAAAGGGAAATATGATTGGCCTCAAGATCAAAGACCCCTCTTGGAAAAGATCAAGAAGGATTTTAAAAATCAAATAAAAGATGTAGAATAGAAATTGGGAAAAGAAATGAGAAGTATGCAAGACAGAATCAAAAGACTGGAAAAAAAAGGACAAAAATTAACTGAAGGAAACACTTCCTTAAAAGGTACAAATACTCAAATGGATAAGAAGGTACCAAAACTCACTGAAGAGAGGAGCTCCTTAAAAAGGAGAATTGACCAAATAGAAAAGGAAGTACAAAGGCTAACTGAAGAAAACAACTGATTAAAATTGAAATTGGGCAAGTGGAATCTAATGACATTATACATCAGTCAAACAAAATCATAAGAATGAAAAAATAGAAGAAAATACAAAATATCTAATTTAGAAGAACAACTGACCTGGAAAATAGATAAGTAGATCCAGGAGAGAAAATTTAAGAATTATTGGTCTATCTGACAGCCATGATCAAAAAAAAAAAGAGAGCCTGGGCAGCATCTTTCAAGAAATTATGAAGGCAAACTCTCCTGAAGTCCTAGAGGGCAAATTTTTCGCTTACATAATATACTGATCACCTTTTGAAACAGATTCCCAAATAAAAACTCCAAAGAACATCACAGGCAAATTGCAGAATTATCAGGAAAAGGAGAAAATACTGAAAATAGTCAGAAAGAAATAATTTAAATGTCATGGAACCATAGTCAGGATTACACAAGACCTAGATGCTTCTACATTAAAGGATCAGAGGGCTTGGAATGTGACATTCTGGAAGGCAAAGGAGTTTGGATTGCAACTAAGAATCAACCACCCAGCAAAATTAAACACAATCTTTCAGATGAGGAGACAGGTATTCAGTGAAATAGAGGAGTTCTAAACTTTCTTCATGTAAAAAAAAAACAGAGCTGAACAGAAATGTTGATCTTCAATTTCAAGATTCAAGAGACACTTTAAAAAGGTAAACAGCAAAGAAAACAATAACAGCATCAACAACAACAACATGCTATTTAATAAGGTTAAACTGTTTATATCATTACATGGGAAGATGATAATTGTAACTCTTAAAAACTTTGTTATGATCAAAAGGCACAAGCATAGATAAGGGTTTGTGTAAAGTTGACTTTGATGTGATGATAACAAAATTCATTAATTAAGTGCTGAAAATATATTGTTCTGAGAGAAGATGAAAGGGGAAGACAGAAAAGGGTACATCGCATTACATGAAGTGGTAGAAAGACCTATCATAGGAGAAGAAAAGATGAGAGGGAGGTGAGCTCTGTTTGAATCTTGTTCACATTGGATTTGCCTCAAAGGGAATAACATACACACTCAATTGCGTACATAAATCTATCTTACCCTATACGAAATGGGAAGGAAAAGGGGAAAGAAAGAGGAGAAGTTTAGATAGAAGGAAAGGCAGATTGAGGGAGTAGGTTGTCAGAAACAAAATACTGGTAAGAGAGGAAGGGAGAAAGGAGAGAGCAAAGCATAAATGGGGAAAGTAGAATAGAATTGAAAGACACAATTAGTAATCACAACCGCAAAAGTTAATGGAATGAACTTTCCCATAAAAGGGAAGTGGATAGCAAAGTGGATTAAAAGTCAAAATCCTACAATATTGTTGTTATTGTGTTTGTCGTTCTTTCTCAAAGATAATTATAACATCAAGATGATGACATGATTTGCAGTTGACTTTGATTTGAGTGAAGGAGGGTTGTGCAAGGTCACCAACCTCACTTCTTTCTCCTGAGCCTTCTGGGTTGAGTGGCCTGATATTCTTCAGGACAACTAGAGATGACTCAGGATGTATAGTGGGACCTTGGCCCTTTCAGGTTGAGGTCTTATCACATTCTCATTTGGAGTGAGATGCACCCTTTTAATGAATAGGCTTATTTAAGTAGTCACTCAAGGGATGGCCCCTTTAATAAAAAAAAAAAGATAAAACTGGGAGGATAAGACCCCCAGGGTTCCTGGGTGAAAGAGAAAAAATTACTATTTAGTAATTACAATCACTCTGTGCTAGGTAAGTGGGGAATTGTTGCCCAGTCTATGAGCTCCAGAGTAAATTGGGTTTAATACTGGATTATTGAGCAAGAAATGTAGCTAAAAAATCCAAAGGAATAAGGAGCAGCTTTGGGGCATGGAGTGAACTTCTCCTGAGTCATCCTCAATCCTGCAATATGGTGTTTAGAAGAAGCATATTTGAAGCAGAATGACACACAGAGTAAAAGTAAAAGGCTGTAATAGAATGTATTCTGCTTCAATTGAAGTTTTAAAAAAAAGCAGGGGTAGAATCCTGATCTCAGACAAAGCAAAACCAAAAATAGATCTAATTAAAAGAGATAAAGAAGGAAACTACATCCTGCTGAATGGTACCATAGACAATGAAGTTGTTTTTGTTGTTCTGTCTGACTTCATTCTTGAAGTGGATAAATGATTAAAATTTATGGTAGGTACTTTTCAGGTGAAGAAATTAAAACTGTCCATAGTCATGTGAAAAAATGCTCTAAATCACTGTTGATTAGAGAACTACAAATTAAAACAACTATGAGGTACCATATCACACCTATCAGATTGACTAACAGAGCAAAACAGGAAAACAATAAATGCTGGAGAATATGAGGGAAAATTGGAACATAAATGCAACATTGGTGGAGTCGTGACCTTATCCAACCATTCTGGAGAGAAATTTGGAACTGTGCCCAAAGGACTATAAAATGTGCATATCCTTTGATCCAGCAATAACACTACTTGTTCTGTATGCTAAAGAGGTCACAAAAAAGGGGAAAAGATCAAAATATAGAAAAAAATATTTATAGCAACTCTTTTTTGTGATTGCCAAGAACTGGAAATTGAGGGAATGTCCATCAATTGGGGAATGGCTGAATAAGTTGTGGCATATGAATGTAATGGAATATTATTGTTCCGAAAGATATGGTGAGCAGGAAGATTTTGTAAATAAGAAAAATAAAAACTTGGCAAGACTTACATGTACTGATGCTGAGTAAAATGAGCAGAATCAGGAGAGCATTGTACATAGTAACAGAACATTTTGTGATTACCAATTTTGATAGACTCCACTCTTCTGAGCAATGCAAAAGATCTAATAAAGACAGTTCCAAAAGACTAAAGATGGAAAACGCTATCCATATCCATAGGAAGAACTATGGAGTCTGAATACAGATTGAAGCATACTGTTTTCTTTATTTTTCTTTCTCCTAGTTTTTCTCTTTTGCTCTGATTGTTCTTTCACAAAATCACCAATGCTGAATTATGTTTAATATAATATTACACATATAGTCTATATCAGGTTGAATGCTGTCTTGGGTGGGGGGAGAAGGAATCTTATAATGATTAACATTGAAAACTATTAAATAAGTATTTTAAAGGAAAATAATAACAACCTCATTTCTTTTGTGGATAATATTCCTAAACTAGTTTATGAGGCAATTGAAAGGCCATATCATACATACATTATAGGAATAGTGTTAAAATAACATTTTAGTATATCCTTGTAGAGGAGGTATAGAGAGGTAGAAGAGAGGATAATACAAGGTGATAGATGTAGAAATTTTGGGAAATATCAATTTCAAAGAATAGTTATTAATAGTTTAATGACAAAAAAACTGAAAGTCTCCAAGGGAGTGTCCCACAGATCTATTCTTTGTCCTGCGCTATTTCACGTTTTTATTAGACATTTGAATAAAAGCATAAATGAAATGTTCATTACAGTTATAGATAATGGAAAGCTAGAAGGGATACCTCAAATACCCAGTGATAAATTCATGATCCAAATAAGTTCCTGACAGGTTGAAATATTAGGCTGAATCTAATAAGATAAAATTTAATAAGGATAAATGTAATGACATACTCTTGGGTACAAAAGCATTAATTTCACAAGTACAATATGGGACAGGTATAGTCAGAAAGCAATAGTTTTTAGAATACCATGAGTAAGCTGGAGAGTGCCCTTGATTATGGCCACCCTTTAATGAAGGGTCTTATGTTCACGTCGTTTGAGGATTGATGGAAAGAAAAAAACATGTCAAGGCTAGAAAAAAAAAAGACTAAGGGTGAATAAGATGGTCATCTTTGAATTTTTGAAGCACTACCCTGTAAAGTTATTGAATATGTTCTCTTTGACCCCTCAGGGCATGACAATTAGAAATAAGTAGAAAGGGAGCAGAGCCAAGATGGCTGAGGAACAACACACACTTTCTAGAGCACTGCCCCCAGGATCAGTCAAATAACTGTAGAAAATTACTCTAAACAAATTGTGGAGCTGCAGAATACACAGAATGACAGAGTGAAGCAAATCTCCAGCCCAAGACCCAGAAGACTGCCAGGAAATGTCTATTGCGCCATGAAGGGAGCAGGGTGCACTCCACCATGGGCTGTGCTGGCACAGACAGGACCTGAGCAGGTCTTAGGAAGACTGAATCTCTGTCCCCTGTGGCAGTTTCCAAACTTTAGGACTGCAAAGTGCTGAGAACAAATTGGAAGATCAGTAGAAAAAGCCTGTGGAACCAGTGTGAGAGAGTGTTGCATTCCAGTCCCAGCCCCAGGGCTGCAGATGGGGAAGGGAGAGGAGAAACCAGTAGCATCAAGGGCAAAGACAGCTTCAGGGACTGTTTTTGGTGCTCTAGGATCACAGATTGTGGGGGAATCAAGAGGCTGACAGTACACTCTCCACCCTCACTGAAAGCAGAGACTTACCTTGATAAAGGTGCCAAAAGTCAAGTAAATGGTGGGGAAAATGAGCAAAAACCAATAAAAGGATCAAACTATAGGATCTTACTTTGATGAGAAGGAAGATAAAAATATGCAAACAGAAGACAAAAAAGTCAAAGCTCCTCCATTTCAAGTCTCCAAGAAAAATATGAATTAGTTGCAGGCCATGGAAGAGCTCAAAAAGGATTATGAAAATCAAGTAAGAGAAGTAGAGCAAAAAATAGGAAGATAAATGAGAGTGATTGAAGAAAGTTATGAAAAGCAAGTCAGCAGCTTGCAAAAGGATGCCCCCAAAAATTTTGAAGGAAATAACACTATGAAACATAGATTGCAAGAGATCAAAAACGTCAATGAAGAGAAGAATGCCCTAAAAATCAAAATTAGTCAGATGAAAAAGGAGGTCCAAAAGCTCACTGAAGAATAAATCCTTAAAGATTAAAATGGAGCAGATGGAAGTTAATGACTTTATGAAAAACCAAGAAATTATAAAATAAAAGCAAAGGAATGAAAAAATGCAGACAATGTGAAATATCTCATTGGAAAAACAACTGACCTAGAAAATAGATCCAGGAGAGACAATTTAAAAAATTATGAGATTACTTGAAAACCATAACAAAAATAAAGAAAAATTGCCCTGATATTCTGGAACCACACAGTAAAATAAATATTGAAAGAATCCATCAAACGTCTTCTGAAAGAGATTTCAAAAGGAAAACTGCTAAGTATATTGTAGCTAAATTCTAGAGCTCCCAGGTCAAGGAGAAAATGTTGCCAGCCTCCAGAAAGAAACAATTCAAGTATTGTGGAAATGCTATCAGGATAACACAAGATCTAGCAGCTTCTACATTAAGGGATCACAAGGCTAAGAGCATGATTTTTCAGAAGTCAAAGCAACTGGGATTAAAGCCAAGAATCACCTACCCAGCAAAACTGATTATAATACTTCAGGGGAAAAATGGTCATTCAATGAAATAAAGGACTTTCAAGCATTCTTGATGAAAAGACCAGAGCTGAATAGAAAATTTGATTTTCAAGCACAAGAATCAAGAGAAACATGAAAAGATAAACAGGAAAGAGAAATCACAAAAGACTTACTAAAGTTGAACTGTTTAGATTCCTATATGGAAAGATAATATTTATAGCTCTTGAGACTTTTCTCAGCAGTAAGGGTAGCTTGATGGGTTATATACATATAGACAGAGCACAGGGTGAATTGAATAGGAAGGGGTGATATCTAAAAAAAAAACAAGGGGTGAAAGAGGAATGTATTGGGAGCAGAAAGGGAGAAATGGGGTATGGGAAATTACCTCTCACATAAAAGAGGCAAGCAAAAGCTTTTTCAATGGAAGGGAGGATAGGGGAGGTGAGAGGGAAAAAGTGAACCTTATTCTCATCACATTTGGCTTAAGGAGGGAATAACATGCATACCCAAATTGCTAGGAGATTATAAAATTACACTACAAGAAAGTAGGGACAAATTGAAGAATCAGGCTGGGGAATGAAAAAAGGGAGGGCTAATTGGTGGCTGATATAATTAGAAGTAAACACTTTGGAGGAGAGATAGGTCAAAAGATACAATAGAATAAATCGGGGGCAGGACACGATGGAGTGAAATATAGTCTTTCACAACATGACTTTTATGGAAGTTTTTTGTATAACTACACTTGTGTAACATATCTTGAATTGCTTGCCTTCTCAGTGGGAAGAGTGGGGAGAGAGGAAGGGAGAGAAGTTGAATTCAAAGTTTTAAAAATGAATGTTAAAAATTGCTTTTACAGGCAATTGGGAAATAAGATATACAGACTATGGGTTATATAAATCTATATTGCCCTTCAAGATAATAAAGGGGATGGGAATAAGACAAAGGAAGGGTGTGACAAATGGGAGAGCAATTTGGGGGAAGGGGTAATCAGAATTCATACTGTCTTGGGGTGAACAGAGGGGAGAGATAGGAATAAAATTTAGAACTCAAGATCTTGTGGAAATGAATGTTGAAAGCTAAAAATAAATAAATCATTTAAAAAAGGAAATGAGTGGAAATTTCAGAGAGACAAATTTTGGGTTGATAACAGGAAAAGCATCATAAAAATTAGAGATATACAAAAGTGGAATTAGCTGCCTCTGTAAGTAATGGTTCTCCCCAATCAAGAAGAAACGCGATGGTTACTTTTAAGGTATATTGTAATAATGATTTGTTTCACACTTGGATTGGATTCAATGGCAGTTGAAGTAGCTTCCAATTCTCCAATTCTGTATCTTTTTATGATTCTGTGACTTAACAATGAACCTAAAATTCAACTGCATTTTAATTCTATTGTTTACTTTTGGAGAAGAATTTTTAAAGATAGAACATGAGTTATACCTCACTCCATATTTGTGAGAATAAGTAGTATTGAAAGCAGTTTAATTGCAATCTGTTGGTATATAATTGCCCACTGATTTGACATTGAACAAAAAGTTCTTTGTTTTTCAAACAGAGCTGCCTGTAGATCACTTAAGTACTAGTCTAATACTATTCAGGTTTTAAATGTCTAATTAAAGATACAATTTGAATTATTCATGCATTTTTGGCACTGCCTGAATAATTTATTCAGCACTTCTTTAGCAAAATTTAATTTTAAGATGCGTTAAAACTTAATATGCTAAATACTTTTCCAAGTTTTTGTTTTTTCAAAATAACCACAACTGTATTTCTTTAAGAAAAAAATACAATGGGTAGTAGCTATTATTAGGAAAGGATTGAACATTAATAGCCTTAAGAACAATGTTCAATATTAAATGTACATTAAAATTAATTTGTAATAGATATATGTTTCTGAAGAGGACTAAGAAACGCACAACAATTTGACGTGAGAATAAGGTTATATGTTATTACTTTACCATTTTGACCATTTAGCACTTGACTCAATTATATTTAAGTGATCACTGAAAGTAAACTCTGAAAACATATGAATTCCATAATAATCTTTGAATTTGGCAATTCCAAAAACAGTAAATAATACTTTACATGAATTGAATGTTACAATGGGATCATATTTTAAAATGATCAGTTTAATTATTTCTTGGGCTTGATGATTGTCCTACAAATGCTTGTTGCAGGTAATTATGTGATTCCAACATTAATCAATAATATAAAAAAAAAGAATTTGCAGCTTTGCATTTAGTTAGAAAGAAAATATTATTAATTCTTACTTCGATATCTCTGACTCTCATGTTAAATAAAAGATACTAAGTGGTTTCATTTGCTTATCAGCAAAGATTTAATTAAAAATGAAAGTGATTACAATCTCACATTGCTAAGATTTCATTACTTTTGATAAATGTGCAACATTATATTTACTATTATACTATGAAGCATTATCATAAATAATTAAAACCAAAGTACTCATCAAAATAAATTGAAATGTATATTTCAGGCTATGAGTTTTATCATTTGCCCACAGTTGTTAATTCACTCAGTGTAGCAATTTTCAATAGATATCATGGTAAGAGTACAGCTTAATAATGCTTACTTATAAAATACAGACTGAATAAAGACTTCAACCAGCTTACCACTAGGAAGATAAAAAATCCTAGTGGAGAATATGCTTAACCCATATGTACACAGGTTAGGAGATATAGAAAATTTTACAATGTTTATATGGATAATTGAGGGCCCATGCTTTCCGTGCCAGGAACCTTGTCTGAAAAGTAGCCGAGAAAGGCACTCACTAGTGTTTGTGTTCCTTCTTCATTGCAGAAGAAGATTACACCATCAGAGGAATGATGACATGACTTATTTGACTTTGTTTTGATTGAGGGGAGGGCTGTGCAGGTCACCAGTCTCCTTTCCCCTCCAGAGCCATCTGAATACAGAGACCTGATATTCCTCATGATAACTGGAGATGAACCGGGATGCACTGGGAGACTTTGGACCTTTAGGCCAAGGTCTTTGCAAGCACTCACTTAGGCTGAGGCAAAGCCCTTTCATTGAATAGACCTGTTTAAGAAGTAGCCAGGGCATGGCCCCTTTAATGAAGTCAAGAAAAAGAAAAAAATATCAGGCTAGGTTACTATTAATAATCACTTCCAAGCTAAGAGGTTCCAGAGGAGAGGCAGGGCCCCAATACAGTCCCAGTTTCAGAATGCAGTAGGTTTAAGGTTTGGATTTCTTCAGCAAGGAAGGATGAACACTGTGAGTAGATGCAGTTGACTGAATGATAGCTGGGTAACTCACCTCCTCCTCTCCTGTCTGCCTCTCCCTCCCCTTCCTTCTCCTCTTCAAACGAAGGTAAATTTGGATGGTCAAAAATGCCCACTTGACTTCAGTTTTATTGGGTCATTTCCCATTTCCCATTTCCTTTCCTCTCCTCTCCTCTCCTCTCCTCTCCTCTCCTCTCCTCTCCTCTCCTCTCCTCTCCTCTCCTCTCCTGTCTGCTCTCCTATCTTGCCACTCATTATAATGAAGCCCTTCAATAACCTTTTAATCAATCAGTGCATTATAGATCACTTCCCAGTGGCTTCAGTTATTGCACATTCTACTCAAATAGAGTACAAGGGACTATACGATCACTTCTATAATCTTAGTCGCATATTAGTATATAAAGGACAATATTGGTAATTGTTTGGAATCTTTAGATTTTTACTCTGAAGAAATTTCCTTAAGTATAACATTTTAAATGATTATTAACATTAATATTATTTGGCAGATATCTCTTAGTTTGCTATTTCAGTTTGATTGATGAGAGAGGGCTTCATTACAACAAAGAAAAGACTTAGTACCAAGATGTATGCCTATGGAACAAAATTTCATTAAAGTTCCTTTAGGTGTCAATGATTGCTCATTCCTGTAAAATCACTCAGATAGTCCATACACAGCCATATCATGTGGGTAGATGATAGTAGGGCCATTGGTCACTCTTCTGAGGCTAATAAAAGTGCTTGAGGTAGGTTATAAACCAGAACACAGGTCAGGGGAGTAGTAAACAAAACTTTCCATATATTGTATCACCCTGGAAGAACTGAGGACTTACAAAACCCCAGAATTAGTTTTGAAAACAGCTGTATGAAAAACCTGAATGTTAGCATATTGCTCCCTCAGGATGGCTGGAAATAGAATGAACAACCAAAAAAGATCTTGACTATAGAAAGCTAGTGTGAGAAGTTTAAAACACTAAGAAAAAAACAACAAAGTCAAAAATGCTACATCCAAAGAAAAAATGTGAATTGATTTCTGGCCCAAAAAAAGGATTCTTGGAAGAGCTCAAAAATTTTTAAATTAAATAAGAGAGATAGAGGAAAATTGGATAAAGAAATGAAAATGATGCAAGAAAGAGAATAAAGAGTCAACAAAGGGAGCACACAAAAAAAATGCTAAATAAAACAAAACCTCATCTTCAAGAAATTATCAAGGGGACAGAGCCTAGATGTCAGAGTAGAAAGATGTACACAGTTTAGTTCTCCCATAGTCCATTAAATACCTGTAAAGAAAGATTATCAACAAATTCTAGAGCAGCAGAAGTCACAGAAAGAAAAGATGGAGAAGATTTCCACCTCATGTTGACCTCGAAAGCCAATGGGAAAGCTCTGTCTCACCAGACATGGAGCAGAGCCAAGCCCAGCCTTGGGCCCTCTACTCTGGGAGGAGCAGGACCAGAGCAGACTTCAGGGATGAAATCCCTGGAAAGAACAGAGATTCATGCATCCCTCAACCCACATGTAACAAAGGTCAGTAAAAGGGTATTTTCAACCTGAACAAGAAGGAAGCAGAGTCCACCCCTGGTCCTGGCCCAAGGTAGTGGCAGCAGCTGGGTAGTAGAGACTTCTGGAGGCTCTGGAAGGCAGACAGCAGCCAGTGGCCCATTGTTCCATTGTTGGACCAATAAGCATAAAGCCTCTGGAGGAATTGAGGAGTTGATCTGATTCTTAGCCCTCAGTGTGGTCCCGGAGTGAGTAGGAGCACTAGGACCTTCCTCTTGACAAAGGATTCAGATGTCAAGTAACAGAAGTTAAGCAAATGGCCAGAAAAGGGGAAAAAAAAACTAAGACCATAGAAGGTTACTTTCTTGGAGAACAGGTGTTTCCTTTCATCCTTTCAGATGAGGAAGAACAATGCATATTGTCAGAGGAAGTCAAAGCTTCTGCATCCACTATCCCCAAAATGAATGTACAATGGGCGCAGGCCGTGGAAGAGCTTGAAAACTGAGTCAGCAGCTTGCTAAAAGAGCCCTAAAAATGCTGATGAAAATAACACCTTTAAAAATAGGCTAACCCAATTGGAAAAAGAAGTCCAAAAAGCTGAAGAGGAGAAGAAGGTTTTAGAAGCAGAACTAGCATATTGGAAAAAGAGGTTCTAATGCTCACTGAAGAAAAGAGTTCTTTAAAAATGACAGTGAAGTTCAGGGAAGCTAATGATTATACGATACACTAAGAAGTGGCAAAACAAAACCAAAGAAATGAAAAACTGGGAGATAATGTGAAATATCTCACTGGCAAAACAACTGACCTCGAAAATAGATCCAGGATAGACAAGTGAAAAATTATGGGAATACTTGAAAGCCAGGATCAAAAAAAGAACCTTGAAATTATTTTTCATGAAATTGTATTCTAGAACCAGAGGGTAAAATAAATATTGAAAGAATCCAATGATCACCTCTTGAAAGAGACCCAAAAAGAAAAACTCCTAGGAATATTGTGGCCAAATTTCAGAGTTCCCAGGTCAAGGAGAAAATATTGCAAGTAGCTAGGAAGAAACACTTGGAGTATTGTGGAAATACAATCAGGATAACACAGGATCTGACAGCTTCTACATTAAATGATCGAAGGGCTTAGAAGAGGATATTTCAGAAGTCAAAGGAACTGGGATTAAAACCAAGAATCACCTACCCAGCAAAACTGAGTACAGTACTTCAGGGGGAAATGATCATTCAATGATATGGAGGACTTTCAAACATTCTTAATGAAAAGACTAGAACTGAATATAAAATTTGACTTTCAAACACAAGAATCATGAGAAGCATGAAAAGGTGAAGAGAAAAGAGAAATCATAAAGGACTTTCAAAGCTGAACTGTTTAGATTCCTACATGGAAAGATAACATGTGTGACTCTTGAGACTTCTCTCAGTATTTGGGGAGGGGGAGGGATTATACACGTACACACACACACACACACACACACACACACACACACCATAGGTTGAGTTGCATCTAAAGGAATGATATCTGTAAAAATAAAATTAAGGGGTGAGAGAGGAATATATTGGGACAAGAAAGAGAGAAATGGAATGGGGCAAACTATCGCTCATAAAAGAAATAAGAACAATATTTTTAAATGGAGGAGAAAAGGGAGGAGGTGAGAGGGGAAAAGAGAAACTTACTCTTGTCACATATGGCTTAAGGAGGGAATAACATGCTCACTCAATTTGGTATGAAAATCTAGCTTACACTATAGTCAAGTAGGGAGAAGGGGACAAGTGGGGTGAGGGGGACGATAGAAGGGAGGGCAAATGGGAGAAAGGAGCAACTAGAAACAAACACTTTGGGGAAGGGACAAGGTCAAATGAACAAGCAGAATAAATGGGCGACAGGGTAGTATGGAGCATAATATAGTTATTCTTAAACAACACGACTATTATGGAAGTCTTGTGCCAAATGACACATATTGAGAGGAAGGGAGACAAGTTGGAATTCAAAGTGTTAGAAATGAATGTTGAGAATTGTTATTGCACATAATTAGGAAATAAGAAATACAGGTAATGAGGTATAGAAATCTGTCTTGCCCTTCAACAAAAGAGAGAAGATGGGGATGAGGTAAGGGTGGGGTGTGACAGAAGGGAGGACTCATTGAGAGAATCAGAATGCAAGGTGTTATGGGGTGGGGGAGGGAAGAGATGGAAAGAAAAATTGGAACTCAACATTTTGTGTAAATGAATGTGAAAATCTAAAAATAAGTAAATAAAAGTATATATAAAAAAGAAATTATCAAGGAAAACTGCCCTGATATTCTAGAACTAGAGGGTAAAATAGAAATTGAAAGAACCCACTAATCGCTTCCTGAAAGAGATCCCAAAATGAGAACTTCCTAGAATATTTTATCCAAATTCCAGATCTGCCAAGTCAAGGAGAAAATATTACAAACAGCCAGAAAGATATAATTTAAGCATCGTGAAGCCACTGTCAGTATAACACAAGATTTAGTATCTTCCAAATGAAAGAAGCAGAGGGCCTTTGAGCTAGCATTACAACCAAGAATCACCAGCAATACTGAGCTTAATACTACAGGGGGAAAATGGGCATTCAGGGAACAGAGAACTTTAAAGCATTCCTGACTAAAAAACCTAGAGCTGAATAGAAAATGTGACTTTCAAATAAAGACTCAAGAGAAGCATTTTTTAGTAAACAGGAGAGATAAATCATAAAGGATTCAACAATGTTAAACTTTTTACATTGCTACATGGGAAGACCATACCCATAAACCCAAGAACTTTCCAATTATTCAGGTTATTAGGAGTATACATGGACAGAGAGCTTAAGTGTGAACTAAATATAATGGGATGATGTCTTAAAATTTAAATTAAATTAAGAGTTGAGAAAAATTATTGCATTAGGAGAACACGGAGGGGATAGGTATCAAATTATCTCATATAAAAGAGGAATGAAAGAGCTTATGTGGAGGTGGGGAAGATGGGAGAGGTGAGTACAAGCCACTTATTCCAATGGTAATTGGTTCAAAGAGGGAACAACTTTCACACTCAGTTTTATAAAAATCTATCTTACCCTACAAAAAGTAGGAGGGAAAGAAGATAAGACAAATGTGAGTAAGTGATAGAAAGGGGGACGGAACAGGGGAGGTCATAGCTAATAAAAAAAAAAACAGAATTCTCAGGGTGAAAGGAGTAAGAAAAGTTAGGATAAACAGTGATGAGAAAGGAGGGAAATACACAGTAATTATAACTGTGAAAAAATTAGAGCAAGTAGCTCTGAAAAATGACCTTGTTTCTCATATATAAGGAAAGCAATCAAATTTATAAAATGTAAGTCATTCCCTAACCAATAAATGGTCAAGGGATATGATTAGACGATTTTCAGATATAGATATCAAAACTAACTATAAACTTATTAAAAATTCTCTAAATTGCTATTGATTACACAAGTGAAGACAACTTGGAGAAACCATCTCATATCTCTCATATTGGCAAATATGACAGAAAATGAGAAAGACAAATGTTGGAGGGGATGTGGGAAATTTGGGATGATAAAACATTGTTGGGCATTAATTAGTACACTATACCCAAATGGATTATAAAACGTTATATATCCTTAGACCCAATAAAATCACTACTTCATCTGTATTCCTGAATTCTATAAAAAGGAAAATTATCTATTTGTACAAAAATATTTAGAGCAGTTTTGTGTGTGTTGTGGAAGCAAATAAATAGAAATCGAAGTGATGTCCTTCAACTGGGGAATGACTGACCATGCTATGGTATATGATTTTCTTTTCTTTTTTTTAATATAAATTTATTTATTTAACTTTTACATTCATTTTCACAAAATGTTGGGTTCCAAATTTTCTCCCCATTTATCCCCTGCCCCCACCCCAATACACCGAGAATTGTAATTTTCCCTATCACCAATCTGCCCTCTTTTCTATCATCCCTCCCTTCTCTTGTCCCCATCTTCTCTTTTTTCCTGTAGGGCCAGATGGTTTTCTATTCCCCACTGACTGTATTCCTTATTTTCTAGTAGCAAGAACAATATTCAACAGTTATGCCTAAAACTTTTAGTTCCAAATTCTCCCCATCCCTCCCACCCCAACCATTCCCTTGGGAAGGCAGGCAATTCCATATAGGACATATCTGTGTAGTTTTGCAAAAGACTTTGATAACTGTCGTGTTGTGTAAGACTAACTGTATTTCCCTCCATCCTATCCTGCCCCCCATTGTTTCCATTCTGTCTTTTGATCCTGTCCCTCCCCAAGTTGACCCGGGTCCGGGTCCTTCAGGTGACACTCTCTCAGTGGGCTTCTGCTTCGGACGTCTCTGGATTTCCCTTCCCGGGGGACTCGGCGGAGGGACTCAGTCAGACACTTCTTCAGGAGGCATATACTTTATTAAGTGCAGAGGAATCCCCCGAACAGCCCAAGGCGTTGGTTTAAGTAGGGTTCTAGTTCCGGGTGGCCATCCCGATCCACCCCGAGGGCGAGGCCTACATCCCATTGGAGCAAGCCCCTCCAGACCAATCCTAGGGAGGCACGATCCCTTATCCCGGGTTGTGTCCTCCCCTGGTTGGCTGGCGGCCACTCCTGGGGAAGCCCCTCTCCGCCCAGGCAGTCAGGACCGACCCCCGACAACTCCCCCTTTTTGTTTAATAAGGGCAGGTGAAAGGCCTGTCTTAGGCTATGTGGCCTGTCTCCATGCCTGGTACCGAGAGTGGGCAGGGCCCCTGTCTTAGGCTATGTGGGTGGCCCCCACCTCCAGCATTTCTGGTAGGTGGACCCACAATAATCCTGTCATTGGGTACCTCTGCAGCCAATGGCATGATTATCCAGGTCATGGGGCCACAATATTCCCGTCATCGGCACAGTCACAGCGAAAGCCCATTACTGATTATAGCGGGGTACAGGGACGCTTTTGAACATGGCCGGTGTTAGGCCGTCATCCCGAAATTGCAAAAAATTCATGGTATTTGCAAAAAATTCATGGTATTTGCGCGACTTGCGCCTCAACTCCCCCTTTTTGTTTATGCAGAAGTATATCAGCCTTTAGTTGTTCCAGGGTACTCATCCACAATTTCATAATACATGACAATAAGCAAGGCAGGCAGAGAGAAATCATACATAATAGGGCAATTCCCAATCCAGTAACAAAAAATGTATGAAGCCATTGTGTAACATTAAGATTTCTCAACCAATCTGGGAAAAGTCCATGCTGATTTTTCATATCCCTCTTATAATGGTCTGTGGCATTTTGTATGCCTTTAATTATCTCATCTAACTTTAATATATAAGTATCTAAATTTTGGAAATCATTAAGTCTGGCAATAGCATCTTCAAGCTCTGTGCTGGCGTTAAGCATGAGGGCAGTCATGCATGCAGGTCGTAACAGCTGCGTATCGCCCGATAGCCCTTGAAGCATTGATTCTACCTGTACCATCGTGACTAATGCTTTTACCGCAGAGGTCAGCGCGGCTAGCTCAAGTGCCACCTGTCTATTTATCTGTTGTTGCTCCACCCATAGAAATATATGTGTGTTCCCTAGACATACTTCACCCATTAAAGTAATGTTGTTAGCTTTCTTTGGTGATGCTGCAGCAGGCATTCCCTGCACTGTTTGTCCTCTCATAGCTAGAATAACTTTGTCTAGTCCTTGAACAGGTATTTCAACCTCAGGAGACCCTTTATGATTGATGTACATTTGTCTAGGAAAGTTTGGTGCATATTTTTCCTCAAGTAAGTATGTAAGATTGTGACATGAATATAACATTTCTGTGTAGTATCCCAGAATCAATTCTTTCTCCTGACAAGTATGTGCATGACAATTCTCAAATGGTAAAAACCCCGTATACAGATGCCAAAGAGTTACATTTCTCTTCTTTTGTAAGTTACAAAATGGCCTAAATTTCATCCCACGAACAAGTCCCACAAAGTCCTTGTCTGACCAAACTACTATTGTCCCATTTATCCTCCAGGTGAATAGATTATAAGCGTGTCATGTATCTTTCTCATCCAATGTCTCTTGTCTGTCCACAATAGTGGCACACCAGGGATACCCCTCTGTTCCATTCACCTGTATGTATTTAAAACCAAACCCATTCCAATTCCCAGAAATACCCTTCTATAGACAAAGTGGGAAACCTGTGACTAGTCCTGAAAAGTTAGTGTCTCTGAAAGAGAGTCCCATTATTATCATAGTCTAGTCCATCATCTTTAAACATGTGAGAAATATTGCCTTGGATGATAAATTTGGTTATTGTCTCACTCCATGACATCACCCTTAACCATGGTGGATTCATGAGGAACGCCCATCTCTGTTGTTCCTTCGGTGCTGGGTCGATGGACGCAGTGTTCTTTGAGTGTCATGATAAGTACGAGAAAAATGAAAGGAGTCATTGTGACCTAGTTGATTAAGCTTCTCCAGAAGTTTTTTCATCCGCCGCTGATAGCACCTCCTTACTCCCTGTGACCACTTCACCTTGGTGGTTGTCCTCTATCATTGTTATCCTTTTCACTGGAACCCAAACTTCTTTATTATCATCTGTTGAAACACAAACATAGCCTTTTCCCCACGTTAACACTGTATGAGGACCAAATCAATTTTTATTCTCGTGCCACATTACTGGCTACTTTCAGGGCACTTGTTATTGCTGATTCATTCTTTGCAGACTCCTTATTAGGAAATGTTAAGAATTTCATAGCAGCCAATAAGCCATCATTATAGAATTTTAAATAATTTAGAATATAAACAGCCAAACAGCCAATTGTAAATTTATCAACTCCTGGTCCAACTCCTCCTTTTTCTTTTTGCAAGTAAGTGTCCAGGGATCGATTTGCTCGTTCCACTATAGCTTGACCAGTGGGATTATGGGGGATTCCAGTGACATGTAAAATGGAAAATTCCACCATGAACTGTTCAATGGCTTTACTGACATAAGCTGGACCATTGTTTGGTTTAATGCTTTTTGGTACTGCATGATTTAGAATGTGACTGAGTGTGTGTGATATAAGATATTGTTGTTTTGGCCCTTATTGCTAGTTGAACTTCCATAGTTATCTGTTTAATACTATCTGCCCTATCAGAAGTATAGGCTGACTCTACTCTAAGTATCAATGGTACTGTATACTTTCTGTCTGTGATGATATTGCAAGGTTCTTTCACATATAATAATGCTTGCAATACTTCATATAATTCATTTTGTTGTGTAGAAGTAAATGTTGTTTTAAATTTATGCATCTCCTTTTTAGATGGAATATACATAGATGTCCTAAAATTTTTTGTTGCATCTGTAAAAACATTAACTCCCTCTACCAGTGAGGAAGAGCATTTGTTGGCCCAAGACCATGGCCACGTGGCAAATTGCTGCCCAAAAGGAATTGGGAGCCCGTGTTGGAAATTCTGATTAATCAATATCTGCCATTCCACAAACTCTTGTATGCAGTTCTCTGTTTTTTGACTTGTATACATAGTATATATTGTGTGAGGTTTCTGTCCTATTAACATCCTTACTCTCTTCACTGCCTTATGTATGACTTGGGCTACCAGCACAGCATAAGGCACACAAGCTCTGTTCTTTATCTGAGCCAAATGTACCCACTCAATAATCCCTTGTTTTTGATGTAAAACTCCAGTGGGTATTTTTTCAGTGAATAAAATTGTTACTTTCAAGTCCTGTGATTCTAATATCCTGCTAATAGTACACCCCATAATCTTTTTCTGCACTAATTTCAAACATTCCAGTGCTTCATCTGTCCATTTTCTGTGTGAGTTTAATTGAGAAGGACCTTTCAATAAATCATATAATGGTTTCATTTGATCAGTTGTAATTCCCAACTGTGGCCTACACCACTGAATTACTCCTATCAATTTCTGAAAGTCATTTAAAGTTGTAACCTTTGTAGAATCTATGATAGGTGACTTCAAACTTAAGCCTTACCACCTTACATCATTGTTTCACAGGGTAGTTTCTCCTTCTCTGATTACATTTACTCTGAAAAAAAAAACTTTTTAGAAATTAAGTTGTTAATAAGTTCAAACACTAAATTTAACTTTTGCTTAAGCCAAGGAATGACTACAAGTTCAGATTAAAAGAGCAAGATCTTTTCTGCTTCATAGACCATTACATATTAATTTACCAATACATTGTCTTGAAAATGAAAATTTAAAACCGTTTAAAATTTGTCCTGTTGTTAACAGTCACTAAACTTTTACAAAAAATTTAGTTGAAAACCTTCAAAATAATAGTTCTCTTCTCTTGATCTAATCTGGAATGATAAAAGTTACAATTCACTGTAGACCCAGCTGAATGATGAGTTGGGACTGCAGGGCAAAAAATCTTAATGGTTCCATCCTTTACTCAAGTAAATTTTATTTCTGTGTCCACTCCTTAAGAACTTTTTTGAATGAGAGGGTTTTGAATTCCTCAGCTGAAGGGAGGGAGACTTCTGGACAACTGCCCAGTGGCGCCAAGTCTATTCCATTCTGCTGGAGAGTTTCAAAAGCTTTATCTCTGCTGAGGTGTCCCTTTAAGATTTATGCATATTTCCAATTTGCCTAGTGTCAAATAATATAACAAATCCTGATCTGTTTTAAACATCCAATTAGGAGTGACACGTTTCACTTAAAATGTGAACAGAATAACTACTTTTTGGTTACTTCTCATTATACAAAATACTTTTCTTTTAGGTGAGATTTAGGTGAAAATGCTGATCAGCCTGCCCCAGATCTCCTCTCGTCTCTCTCTCCACCCTCACAATCTGGCCAGGATTGGAAGGTGAAGCGAGAGAGAGAGAGAGTTTAACCAAAAACCTTCAAACAATTTCCAAAACTTTTGCGCTTTCCCTAAACTTCACATCCACGTTGTTCTCCTAATGGGCCTTGATCAAAGCCCCCTTTAAAACTGCACAGACACTATGTCCCTGCATTTCCCATCCAAGACTACACCTTGCAATCACATAAACTAAATAATATAAGATTAGTTCCTCTCTTTCTCTCTCCCATACTTCTCCCCGATGCTGCAGTCATCAGAGAGAAGGGAGGAGGGGGAGGAAAAGAGATAACTTTCCAAGGTCCAGCTACCATGGAGCTGACCGTAATAACTCACAAACACACGCACACAGAACATGTAAAGACAGAACACATATACAGACAATAAAAGAATCCAAAAAACTGAGAAAAAATTGTCAGAAATCCTCTGTACACATTATAACTCTGGCTTAACTTATATCACTGTGTCCGGGCTGCTGAATTCGCCACTGTGCCACAAATCCTGGGCAAATTTTTTGCTGTGCCACAAAACCAGGCCTTGGGCCAACTCTGGATGTATTTTCTGGTTGAATTTCTGACTGCTCCAACTCCCTCTTTCTTCTCTGTCCTATCTGGTCATGATTGACTCCTGAGCTCCCAGACCGCCAAGATTGTATGGCCGTCTGTACATAAGCAGAGCCGGGGCCGTATTTTGCGGCGGCCTCTTTAAGATCTCTTAGGAATTTATAAAGGAACTGTCTATGCACCCTTTGAGGCTGTCCATCCTGTCCTGGCTGAACAAACATGGGGAATAGGTTGGCCCCTTCTCAATCTACCTCCTCTCTATTTTCCTGCTGCTCTGGGACTTCCTCTTTTTGTATGTCCTGCGATTTCCTTTGGGGTCCCTCTCCTCTCTGCTGGCGAGGTTTTGTTCCTTGTCTTTTCCCGTGTCCTGCTCCCTCCTCCCTGATTCCTTCCTGACTCTGTCTTTTCGCCTCTTGAACTACACTACCCAGACTTCTCCATGGATAGATAACAAAGCCCTGGGGATTGAGGAAGTAGGGGTCCTCTTTTTGGTATGAAGCCATCTGCTGCCCTATTAATCGCCAATGGGTCAGGTCAATTCCTGTATGCTCTACCCATGGATTGATGGTTATTATTTTCTCGACCCAATCTCGGCAAATTCTTATATGTATTTTTATCCCATTCTGCTTGCAGAGTTTGTACACTTGGCAAGCGAGAATTCCCTTATCCTCTGGTCTGACCTGGGAGGGGATTTGGGGTCGAGGCAGCAACTACATGCTCCGCTGCACTCCCCTTTTTTTCCGAGAGCTGAATTCGCGCTCGAGCAGTTTACTTTCACTTTGGTTATGCCCGAATGGTCTGTTTTCACTTTGATACTGACGTGGGATCCCCTTGTCCTTGAGTGCCAATTTACTAAACTTCTCTATTTCCTCAAGGTCATCCCACGGGTAACGGACTGTAGGAGCATGGGTGGTCGGGGGCGGCTCTTCAGGGGGAGGAGGCCACCTCTCCTCACCTAACAGAGAGGTGCCCGTCTGGGCTCCCTGCGGGACTACACAGGGCAGCGGTCGCGGATCAAGGGAAGCAGCCACCGAGGCGTATAATGTAAAATCTTTGGGGCCTAAACTTTCTGGATTCTCCTGTTGATAAGAGGCCATTTGTGTCCCCACTATTTGCCATGTTTTAGGAGTTAGTTCTGCATGGCAAACCCATGGTGATATAGTTTGTATTTTTACTACCCACTCCTTACATTCCTTTATATGAATTTTTGTGCCCGCTTCTCGGCAGACTTTATAAAGCTGGCACGCCAATACTCCTGAATCCTCTGGCTGCAATTGCTTAGCAATTCTATTGCCCATCTTTCCTTCTTCTAGGTAGCCCCGTCTACCTAGGGTGTCCGACTCTTCCGCCCTTAAGCGAGCGGGATACTCACGTCACCTGGCGGGGTCCCATCTATCGTCAGTCCCTGTTCAGGGCGCCAGCTGACCCAGGTCCGGGTCCTTCAGGTGACACTCTCTCAGTGGGCTTCTGCTTCGGACGTCTCTGGATTTCCCTCCCCGGGGGACTCGGCGGAGGGACTCAGTCAGACACTTCTTCAGGAGGCATATACTTTATTAAGTGCAGAGGAATCCCCCGAACAGCCCAAGGCGTTGGTTTAAGTAGGGTTCTAGTTCCGGGTAGCCATCCCGATCCACCCCGAGGGTGAGGCCTACATCCCATTGGAGCAAGCCCCTCCAGACCAATCCTAGGGAGGCACGATCCCTTATCCCGGGTCGTGTCCTCCCCTGGTTGGCTGGCGGCCACTCCTGGGGAAGCCCCTCTCCGCCCAGGCAGTCAGGACCGACCCCCGACACCAAGTGTTGACTTCAAATTGCTCCCTTCTCCCATTGCGCTCCCTTCCATCATCCCTCCCTCCCTGCTTATCTCCTTCTCCCCCACTTTCCTATACTGTAAGATAGGTTTTCATACCAAAATGAGTGTGCATTTTACTCCTTCCTTTAGTCGAATGCGATGAGGGTAAACTTCATGTTTTTTTCTCATCTCTCCTCTTTTTCCCTCCACTAAAATGTCTCCTGCTTGGCTCTTGAATGAGATATAATTTACCCCATTCCATTTCACCCTCTCTCCTCCCACTACATCTCTCTCTCACCGTTTACCTTAATTTTTTAAAGATATGGTCTCATCCTATTCAATTCACTCTGTAGTCTCTGTCTCTGTATGTGCGTGTGTGTGTGTATGTGTGTGTGCATCCATGCATGTACATGTGTGTGCATGTGTGTGTGTGTGTGTGGTCCCACCAAGTACCCAGATACTGAAAAGTTTTAAGAGTTACAAATATTGCCTTTCCATGTAGGAATGTAAACAGTTCTCTTTTGGTAAGTCCCTTGTGACTTCTCTTTGCTGTTTACTTTTTTATGCTTCTTCTCATTCTTGTGTTTGAAAGTCAAATTTTCGTTTCAGCTCTGGTTTTTCATCAAGAATGCTTGAAAGTACTCAGTTTCATTGAAAGACCACTTTTTTCTCTGAAGTATTATACTCAGTTTTGCTGGGTAGGTGACTCTTGGTTTGATTCCTAGTTCCTTTGACTTCTGGAATATCCTATTCCATGCCCTTCGATCCCTTATTGTAAAAGCTGCTAGATCTTGTGTTACCCTGATTGTATTTCCACAATACTGGAATTGTTTCTTTCTAGCTGCTTGCAATATTTTCTCCTTGACCTGGGCATTCTGGAATTTGGCCACAATGTTCCTAGGAGTTTCTCTTTTTGGATCTCTTTCAGGTGGTGATTGATGGATTCCTTCAATACTTATTTTTCCCTCTGGTTCTAGAATCTCAGGGCAGTTTTCCTTGATAATTTCATGAAAGATGATGTCCAGGCTCTTTTTTTGATCATGAATTTCAGGTAGTCCCATAATTTTTAAATTGTCTCTTCTGGATCTGCTTTCCAGGTCAGTTGTTTTTCCAATGAGATATTTCACATTCTCTTCCATTTTTTTCATTCTTTTGGTTTTGTTTTATGATTTCTTGGTTTCTCAGAAAGCCATTAGATTCCATCTGTTCCATTCTAATTTTGAGAGAACTATTATCTTCAGTGAGCTTTTGAACCTCTTTTTCCATTTGGCTAATTCTGCTTTTGAAAGCATTCTTCTCCTCATTGACTTTTTGAACCTCTTTTGCCAATTGAGTTAGCCTATTTTTCAAGGTGTTATTTTCTTCAGCATTTTTTGGGGTCTCCTTTAGCAAGGTATTGACCCGTTTTTCATGCTTTTCTTGCATCTCTCTCATTTCTCTTCCCAGTTATTCCTCCACCTGTCTCACTTGATTTTCAAAATCCTTTTTGAGCTCTTCCATGGCCTGAGCCCACCAGACATCCACCTCAGATGTCTGGGATACAAAGTCCCTGATCTTCACGTCTTTCCCTGATGGCAAGCATTGTACTTCCTCATCAGAAATGGAAGGATGAAGGAATATCTCTTCCCCAAGAAAGTGGCTTTCTATGATCTTATTTTTCTTCCCTTTTCTGGGCATTTTCCCAGACAGTTACTTGACTTCTGCTATTCCTCTCCACCCCCACTTAGATCTTCCCAGCTAGTGCTTGGGGTCTGAGATTCAAATGTTGCTCCCCAGCTTCGGGGCTTTCAGGGGTGGGCGTGGCTGCTATTCAATGTGAGCTTAAGTTCTGGTGCTGTGACGGGCGCAGGGCCGCCTCCCAGGCTCAGTTCCCTCAGGGGGTTTATGCAGAGACCTTCAGTAATGGAGCAGAGCTCCTGTCTGCTTGGGGAGTCCCAGGCCGCTGCTACCCTGCCCCTCCCTCTGCCACTGCCTCCCGAGGGGACCTGAGTTATGGAGACACCCCACTCTCCTCTCGGCCAGCTCAGACGTCTTTCTCACTGACCTGTAGTGCCTGTGGGCAGAGGGACCTTCATGACCGCCAGAGATTCTGTCTCTGGAGCCTGCTCGGATATGCTCCTCTGGGGCCATGTGGCCAGGGCAGCGCAGGGGTGGGCTCCGTGTCCAGAACATGACGGACCCCTGGGGACTGCTTTCCAGGGCTCTCTGGAATGGAAATCTCTTCCACTGTGTTTCTGCACGGCTTGCTCTGCTCCAGAATTTGTGGGGAGTTCTTTTCACAGGAAATTTATGGGCTGTGGGTTGGGAGCTAGCATATGTGAGTCTTTCTACTCCACCATCTATGGTATATGATTTTCACAGAATACTGTTGTGCTATTATAAGAGATGGTGAATAGGATTTCTAGAAAAAACCTGGACTTACATGAACTGATGCAAAGTGAAGGAAGCAAAACCAGAGAAAGTGTACATAGGAACAGCAATATTGTATGATGATCAACTGTGAATGTGATTTTGTTATCCATCTCCAGAGAAAGAGCAGATGGAATCTAAATGCAGATTGAAATATTTTTCTCAATTTATCTTTCTCTTCCCTCCTTTCCTTTCCTTTTTCTTTCTTTCTTTCTCTTCCTTCCTTCCTTCTTCCTTTTTCTTTCTTTCCTTCCTTTTTCCCTTCCTTTCTTCCTTATTTCCTTCCTTCTTTCCCCTTCTTTTCCTTTCTTTCTTCCTTTTTTGTCTGTGTTTTCTTTCATAACATCACTAATATGAAAGTATGTTTTCCATAACTGAACACATATAACCTATTCCAAATTGCTTGCCTTCTGAGTGAGAATGGTGGGGAAAGAGGGAGAAAAATAATTTGGAACTCATTTTTTAAATGAATGTCAAAAAATTGCTTTTACATATAATTGAGGAAAAAGAAAATATTAAGTTAAATCTTTAAAAAATTCATCCCATGTTCTAGTCCTCTTTTTCCCATTGGAACTAAGACACGTTCTCTTTATGACCCAGACTGTGATAATTTTCACCTTTTTTTGATCAGAAAATGACTACTAACTTATTCCTGGATAACTTCAAACCATGCCGCCCTACTTACCCTAAGTTGCCCCACCTCTAGATGCTCTGCATATGTTGATTGCCTTCCATTACATTACAAGTTCCTTGTTAACAGAGTTGTCTTGTTTCCTTGCATTTTCTCTCATGTAATGAGTACTTACTAGATTCTTTTTCATTCATTCATCTATAGGCTGGTTAATAACCTAAGGCCAAACTACTTCTGGTAAAAACAATATCTACATTACTGATATCACAATTCCTTTGACATATTGAGCAATGTTTCTCAGAAGCAAAAAGGTTTTTTAGGTCAAGTCAAATCTTGATAAAAAAAAAAAAAAAAAAAAAAAAAAAAAAAAAACCAGAACACAAGAAACAAAAACTTCTCTGCCCTTGCTCAAACATTGCTATTGGTTGTCCCTTGAACCTAAGTAATTAAGGAATAAAATCAGAAATGTGGGAGGTGAATGTGGAGGAAATATGCTTTGAATGGTTTTGAAAAAACTCCTAATGTAATAACACACAGCTAATATTCGTTACTAATTTTTGAACCAAAATAATAGCTAAAGCAAATTATAGGGATTTCTTATTTCATTCGAATTTTGCTTTTATAATATTCACTTTCATTTCAGGGGTGGGGAACCTGCAGCCTCAAGGCCACATGTGTCCCTCTAGGAATTCAAGTATAGTCCTTGGACTGAATTCAAACTTCTCAGAACAAATCTCCTTAATAAAAAGATTCATTCTGTAAAACTTGGACTCATGCAAAAAAGCCACAGTCAAGGAAATAGAAGGCCTCCAGGCTGCAAATTCCCCACCTTGGTTTAAGTATATAAAAGATATGTGTTCATATGTACAGGTTTTATATATTCATATCTACTTACGCACATATGTACATACATACGGGTGCATGTATATATGCATAAATATGCAAGTTCTTATACACATATATATATATGAACACATATCCATGTAAATAAATGCAGTCAATCTTCAGCAGTGGCAGGGATGATGTTCTTGGAATATGGAGCAAAAGTTACAAAAAAGAAAATAAAAATGTTGATACATTTACCCTATGGGAAATAAGGGATTAGGTTCCCATGAGCACCCAAAACTGTAATTTTATGCTACAAATTGCTGAAAATACACTTTTCTGCATAAAATTCTTTATAACAAAACATTAATTCTGATAATGCACACTTTTCTTAACCCAGTAGCCATGAAATAACCCATAAAATATGGTACAAGAGAAAAATTGATGACATGCAAAACATTTTTCTTGCCAGTAATTCCCCAGAACTCTGTAAAAACTTTTTGTGCTAATATAGCAATTAAAATTGATTTCAGACTATATTCACTTTTCATAAAACATGAAATGCACAATACTATAAATACTGTACAGCAAATAAAGCTAAAACACATTTAACTTCAATCTTACCTTTCACTGTCAGATACATTGTACCATACATTGTTGTTGTTGTCATCCCTTGTTTTTGTCTTGAAGACCAATAACAATACAAAAAATGATGACTTAACTTGTGTGAATTATTTTTGAGTGAGGAGTTGTGCAAATCATCACCTTCACACACTTTTATAGAATTATCTAAGACCAGTGGTGAGTAAGGGGATGTCCAGCCTAAGCATTTGAAGAATTCCTCCAGAGTAATGGATGAGTGAGATTTGTTCCAAAAGCCATGAAAGTGGCTGAAAATAGTCACTGGATTGCTTAGAGCTTGGTAAGATATCAAAGATGCCAAGGTCATCCACTGCATTCTAGGCCATTGCCTGTCATCCTGTCTTTTGTTTCACCAGTAATCCTGACTTTTTTCTTACCACTGGTCTTAGATGATTGCATAAATGTGTGTATTGGCACACTGATCTTTTTTGCTTTGTTTTAATGTTTTTGTTTTTGAAAACACTGGGATTTGGGGCTCAGTAGGGCATCAGTGGTTTACTCACTAAGTTACCGCTGGTGTTGGCACACAACTGTAGGGTCAAATAATCCTTAAAAGCATTGAATCTAGGGCTTTTGGTACAGGCTCTTGTTATGTATATGTGTTTGCTTACCTGTTTCAAAAATGGACCAGTCTCATTGACATTAAATAACTGTTCTTTCATTTAACTTTTTCTTTTCTCAGTCATCATGTTCAATCTGTTCTGAAACTTAGCAGCAGCTACAGCAACAGAAGAACTAGCTTCATCAGAAAGTTTTCCATTTTTAAAACCACACTGTAATGCAAAGACAATTTCACCCCTCATATTTTCTTGGCCCTTTGTTACATGCTTATATGGCCCTTCAAATAGGATGGCTGCCATATTTACAGCATTTTTTTATTATTACCCCATCTCATCCTCACACAAACCTAGCCACATTTCCATATTTTAAAAACTTTCCTCATTATACACTTGAAAGTTTACTTTAGCAATTTCTGGAAGAGACTCACATACACTTTGATGACAACTTATCTCCTTTTTATATATATAGTGAATTGTTGGTTCATTAACATCAAAGTTCCAATAGACAACAGCTGCAGACATTCTGGCACATTTAACACCTTAATTTCCTCACTCAGTCACATCACTGACTTTTCATAATTGGGCTTAGAGCCCAAAGAACTTGTTCTGTGCTACGAGAACATAATTGTAACACAAAATTTGAGTTTAAAATTAACAATTAAACTATATAAGGAAAGTACAGGGAGTTCTTGACAGCAGTAGGGTGAACAAGACCAGTGAAGCTCCACAAATTTGTAAATCTCACTTCTCATTTTTCTTTTCTCTATAGTGCATAGCCACAAATGTGTGGTTGCAAATATGAAAATGAAAATCAGGTTACTAATAAAATCATGCTTGATGTCATAAAAGTTAAACACACAGATGTTGCAGATTCACAGAATATGTGCATATATCCACATGTATATATGCGAACACACAAACATATGCTTAGACATTTCTTTATTCCTAGAAACATATTTTGTATATGGATCTTTGAGTGTTTGTATAAACACATAGGAAAACATGCATAGAGAAAGTACTTTTCTGAAGCCTTCAAGTTCTATTAAACCATTCTAAATAACATGAAAAAAATTATAGAGAATTGTCACATGACTTTTCTTTTTTCTTCCCATGTGCCCTTAGGAAATACCATCTATCACTAGTTGATCAAAAAAGTTCATTTTCTAGGTCAAATTTCTCTTCATGCCATAGTTTATTTTTATATCTCAAACCACATAAAATGATGTCTGGTTTCACTGATTTGTTGCCCTGTCTGGCATAACATCAAGAAATAAAGAACTATTTATAACAGTCAATGAAGATAGTAACTTAAATGCCTGACTAGACGCTTGATGAAAAAGGCATTTCTTCCCAAAGCATAACTATGCCAAAACACATTCTCACTGAAATGTATGTCTTAAGGGAATATAAGAATGAAATGCATCCATTCTCCTATTCATAGTTTATTTTCCCATTTGTATTTTTTTCTTTTGCAAGTAGCCTTTCTAAGTGAACTACAACAAAGAGAAAGTCAAAATGCAGTGCCCATTTGCAAAATATACTTTCAAAAAATGCAAATAATGTTATTTTATGTTTGTGTGAGTGTGTGTGTATGTGTGCATATATTTACATACATATAAATATACACAAGCACATACACACACACATATATATACATGTATACATGTATATGTATATATGCATATCCTATATAAGCAATCTTATTTTTCCACTTATTTCTATTTATATTACTTTACAATTCTTTGAAATTGCAATCTTAGGGTACTTCTTTTTCAGGTGCCCAAGAAGATATGGATTCCTAAAGGTCTACCACTTTTACTGACTCCCAGGGCGTTACCCCTAACAGTGGATAGGCACAGCCAAAATTTGACAAACTATCCCTCCTATCATAAGTAAGAAAAGGATGTCATTCCTAAGATTGGTCTGAACATGCATATTAAACATAGAAGATGGTTTGATGACTTGTGTGGACATCAAGCATGAAGCCAAAAAGTAAAATAAAAAATTTGAACATTAGAGGAATAGACAGAAAGAGAGAGAGATTGATACAAAGAGACAGAGAAAAAAATACAGGCAGGTAGGCAGAAAATTGAGGAGAAGCAAAGGTGGGGATGATATTAAATGTAAGTACTGAAGTTCAACTTGACAAAGAGGAAAACTATTTTTTTTCAGAGACTGAAATACAAGTGAAAAAGTGACACTGCAGAGAGCATTTGAGGTGTGGAACCTCTATTCTTATTGTAAATTTTCTGGATTTCCTTAGAAAAGGAATATGCAAGCTCTTTAGCTGAGATATAATCAGGAGAGAGAAGTTTAAACTGTTTGAGAAAGGTAGACAATATTTAGGACCAATAACCTGAGGACTAAGGAACGTTTAATCAGAGAAAATGTATTTTTTCCATATAGCAATACAGTTGAGACTAAATAACATGGATTAGGTTTTGTTTAACTTTCTCTAGTGGGATCAGTGACATGTACTTAGGATTCTTCTAAGAGTTGGTTTGGACTTAAAGTTCTGAGAATATATGAAGAGTGACAGAATAAGGGAAGAAATTATTCAAATATGAAGAATAGGGAATATTTGGAATGTTTTCAAGACTGAAAATTGAGAGAAATGAGCAAGTATATGAAAAAAAAAATAGACTACAGACCCCAATGTGGCAAAAGAATGGATCTTGAATGGGTGAGATAGAGAAAGAAATGAAAAAAATAGGATATTTTGGTCAGAGAAAGAACTTAGATATTTACATCATGCACACATAAAAACAACGGTTCAGGTAAGATCTAGAGAATAGTCATCCTATTAAAAAATATATAAATCATAGAAGCTGATGAGACTGATGATGTGGGGGACTGGGTTGTTCAGGATGGCATCAGTGTGAATCCCCTATATGAGGGCAGAAATTATGTAAAAGAGAAAGACTACTAACTGAATAATAAATTCCTTGAGACAAAAAGGTAAATGACCTGGAGGATGCTAATACATAGCAGCAACAAAAATCTGTATTGATATTTTGTGGATGTAATTCTCCACTTCTTTTCCCAGAAAAAGGAGAAATGCCTTACTATCAGGCATTTGGAGTCTAGATTGGCAATTCCATTTTTCAAAGTTCGAATATCTTTTAATTTTTTTCTTGAATTATTTTGATTATTGTATCTAACTTATTCTTCTGATTCTACTTGTTTTGACATCTGTCAGATGGTACAAATAAGAAGGGAGTTTTACAATTGCTAAATAATAACTCTGGCCTCTAGAGGATTGGGTAACAGATGTTAATTTGCTACTCTCCATGTACCTGGAATGATCAAAAGTGGTTTAAATCTATTCTTCCTCAGACATTAGGAGACAAAAGTTTAAGCCTACAGCAAGATTGCATCAGGCATCTGAATTCATAAATACTTAATGATCAGGTACCCAGAAACTTTACTTTATATACACTCTACAGCAATTCTTTCAACATATCTCAAGATGATATTAGATAATGAACATGCAAAATATACCTTGAATGGAGTACATTTACTTAATTGGTAATGAAGTCCATTTTCTGAGACCCTGATCTTAGAAAAGTTCTTGGCAGTCAGAGGCCTAGCTCATATACAAGTCTGACGATGTTTTATTTTGATGAAGTAGGACATATTTTGTAATATATAAAAAGGAAGAGCTCCATGCTCATAGGCCCAGTGATGTAAAATGGAAGAATTTGTGTTGGAAAAGACCATAACCATTACCTGTGGTCAGAAATTTGTAAGTATGTCAAGCACCAATCTCACCATCTATGGAAAGAACCTCAGAGAGGTTAAGTGAATTATTTGTGATAGCATAACTACTAAATAACAAAGTGGAAATTTTAATTTAGTTCTTCTTAAATCAAAACACAAGATTTTATTTGCTCCACTATCACCAATGTACCTTTCATATTCAAGCCCAGAAATGTATTTATTGAAAATTAGCAAATAGGCAAAAATTCATGAAATGAGCACATTTTAGGGGGAAAAAACATTAAATTACAAAAATATGCTACTTCTGATTGTATAGTTAAAGGGAAAAAATGTCAAAGAAGTGGAAAAGCAAAAGGAAAGGGCTTCCATAATTTTGTAGTTTTCTGTAGAATAGAAATTCTATTGCTAGAAGAAAGGGTTAATAGATGTTGCATATTATAGCTAATGAAAATATACTGTAACACTAAGTACAGAGTTAATGTTAAGATCTTCAGCATAACAGTTATCTGGCATAGAAAAGCATTTGATAGCAGCGATTCAATTTCTATGTTTGTAATGTAGAGACACGAAAATTAACGGATCCTTTAAAAATAATGCTTTAGAAATGATAAAACGAGAGTGGCAGAGCCAAGATGGTGGAGTAGAAAGACACATATACTCTGGTGCTTCTCCCAAAGCCCACAAAATCTCTGTAAAAATGATTCTCAACAAATTCTAGAGCAGTAGAAGCCATAGAACAATGGAGCGAAAAAAGTTTCCAGATAAGCGTAACGTGGAAGGCTGAGAGGAAAGGTCTATCTCGGGGGACACTGACCATAACAGAGTCCAGTCCTGGCCACATGGCACTGGGAGGAACAGGACCTGAACAGACTTCTGGGGCAGAATTTCCAGCATAGAGGATCCCAGATCCCTCATCCCACAAAGGACAGAAAAGTTCCAAAGGTCAGTGTGGTAGGGCTTTCCTTGCTGGGCAAGAGGGGAACAGGGTCCCCCAACACTGAGTACAGGAGGCAGCACAGGTGGTGGCAGCAGCAACAGAAGGCAGCAGATAGCTAGGATGGTTTCAGAAGCAACCTGGTTTCATTATCCAGGCAGCTCAGGTTAATGCCTCAGTGGTGGAATTGAGCAGCTGATGTAAACGACAGTCTCAGTGGGGGCCCCACCCCTATCCAAAGCCCCTGTGGGAAATGAGCAGCTGATCTGAATCTTAGCCTTGAGAACAGTACTGGGGTGAGTAGGAGCACTAAGACCCTCCTCTTGACAATGGATTGAGAAGTCAAGTAACTGGCTGGGGAAAATGCCCAAAAAAGGGAAAAATAGAAGACAATAGAGGTTACTTTCTTGGTGAACAGGTATTTCCTACCATCCTTTCAGAAGAGGAAGAACAATGCTTACCATCAGGGAAAGACATAGAAGTCAAGGCTTCTGTACCTCAACCTCAAAAATAAATATTCAATGGGCTCAGGCCATGGAAGAGCTCAGAAAGGATTTTGAAAATCAAGTGAGAGAGGTGGAGGAAAAACTGGAAAGAGAAATGAGAGAGATGCAAGAAAAGCATGAAAAACAGGTCAACACTTTGCTAAAGGAGACCCCAAAAAAATGCTGAAGAAAATAACACCTTGAAAAAGAGGCTAACTCAATTTGCAAAAGAGGTTCAAAAAGCCAATGAGGAGAAGAATACTTTAAAAAGTAGAGTTAGCCAAATGGAAAAGGAGGTTCTGAAGCTCCCTGAAGAAAATAGTTCTTTCAAAATTAGAATAGAACAGATGGAGGTTAATGACTTTATGAGAAACCAAGAAATCACCAAACAAAACCAAAAGAATGAAAAAATGAAAGAGAATGTGAAATATCTCATTGGAAAAACAACTGACCTGAAAAATAGATCCAGGGGAGACAATTTAAAAATTATGGGACTCCCTCAAAGCCATGATCAAAAAAAGAGCCTAGACATCATCTTTCATGAAATTATCAAGGAAAACTGCCCTGATATTCTAGAATCAGAGGGCAAAATAAATATTCAAGGAATCCACAGATCACCACCTGAAAGAGATCCAAAAAGAGAAACTCCTAGGAATATTGTGGCCAAATTCCAGAATGCCCAGGTCAAGGAGAAAATATTGCAAGCAGCTAGAAAGAAACAATTCCAGTATTGTGGAAATACAATCAGGATAACACAAGGTCTAACAGCTTCTAGATTAAGGGATCGAAGGGTGTGGAATAGGATATTCCAGAAGTCAAAGGAACTAGGACTAAAACCAAAAATCACCTACCCAGCAAACCTGAGTGTAATACTTCCAGGAGAAAAATGGTCTTTCAATGAAATGGAGGACTTTCAAGCATTCTTGGTGAAAAGACCAGAACTGAATAGGAAATTTGACTTTCAAACACAGGAATGAAGAAAAACAAGAAAAGGCAAATAGGAAAGAGAAATTATAAAGGACTTTCTAAAGCTAAGCTATTTTCATTCCTGCATGGAAGATAATATTTGTAACTCGTGAGACTTTTCTCAGTATTTGGGTAGGTGGAGGGATTACACACATACACAGACACACACGTATGTGTATGTATATGTATTTATGTTCATACATATGTAGACAGAGAGTACAGGTTGAGTTGAATCAGAACAGATGATATTCATGAAGAATAAAATTAAATTAAGAGGCAAGAGGAAAATAGTGGGAGGAGAAAGGGAGAAATTGAATGGGGTAGGTTATCACTCATAAAAGAGATAAGAAAAATCTTGTTCAATGGATAAGGAAATGGAGGAAGTGAGAGGAGAAAAGTGAAGCTTACTCTCTTCGCATATGGCTTAAGGAGGGAATAACATGCTCACTAAATTTGATATGAAAATCTATTTTACACCACAGCAAAGTAGGGAATAAGGGGATAAATGGAGTGAGTGGGATGATAGAAGAGAGCACAAATGGGAAAGGGAGTAACTAGAAGTAAACACTTTTGGGAAGGGGCTAGGTCAAATGAGAGAACAGATAAAGAAGGTGGCGGAGTACAGGGTAGGATTGAGGGTAATGTAGTTAGTCTTATACAACATGACTATTATGAAAGTCTTTTGCAAAATGACACATATATAGCCTGCATTGAATTGCTTGCCTTCTCAATGGGAATGGGTAGGGAGGGAAAGAAGTTGGAAATCAAAGTATTAGAAAAGAACGTTGAGAATTATTATTGCATGTAACTCAGAAATAAGAAATACAGGTAATGGGGTATAGAAATTTATCTTGCCCTACAAGAAAAGAGAGAGGATGATGAAAATGTAAGAGTGGGATGTGATAGAAGAGAAGGTACATTGGAGGAAGGGGTAATCAGAATTCACGGTATTATGGGGTAGGGGAAAGGTGGGGAGAAAATTGGAACTCAAAATTTTGTGGAAATGAATGTTGAAATCTAAAAATTAATGAATTAATTTTACAAAAAGATATAATACAACCACATATTTTCATGGGATGTTACAATTTATAGAATATTTTCCCCACAGGTACTCTACAAGGTAAGCAGTACAAGGATTGTATCATCTTTATTTTATGTACTTGTGAGGAAATTGAGACCTAGACAGATGAAAAAATTATCCCACACTTCCACAGTTACTAAATGATTGTAACAAGATTCAAAATAGAGTGTGGTGTCTCTACAGTGAGTACTCTTCCCTATTGCCATTCTAATAAGGGTTCCTATATGTTTGTGCATAAACCTCATGCTGATGTATTGAGTTGTTTCATAGAAGTCAAATGGTCTTTATTAAGTATCTATCGTGTGCCAGGTCCTGTACCAAGTGCTGAGGATACGAAGAAAGGGCAGGAGTGGGGGGAAAAGGACAGAAGATAATGTCAGTGATCTTGGTAAGCTATGAATAGCTTTGTATCTTCATAGGACTAAACATATCTCTATACAGATCAACTAATTTTGTATATATAAGTAAAGACAATCGGAACAGAAATCAAGTAAAATGTGAAGCAAATAAACTATGTCTTTGGTGTCCATCTCCTTTCATTTCTGTTCTCTTTTCTCCCTTTGCTGTTCACTCATCTCTCTTATTTCAATCTTCAAGGTTTTATTTTTCTCTAAGATCTCATTTCATTAAGAACAAAGGTAGTGATGATTTGTCAGTCATTTACTTTTGATGACTCGTTGATATCCTTTCAGTATAGTTAATTTAAAGCTTAGAGGAACCTAGAAGTCATCCAGGTCAAGTATTCCTTTTAAAGATTAGGATGCTGAAGGCTTGGAGAATTGTAGTCCATAAATTTAAGGAAAAGGCACTGCACTGTGGGATATGATAAATATTATAAATTCAGGAAAAAAAGGTTGTATTAGCTGATGCAAAGTAAAAAAAATGGAACTCATAAAGCATAACATGTGCAGTAAAGTAAATAACAATACCAGAAAGCAGTTGACAGGTTCATGAATTTTAGTGAATGAACTCAGTCTCGGAAAAATCATAAAGGAAAACACCTTTCAAAGAAGTGGAAATTATGAATGTGTAATGCAATGTGCACTGTCAAATACTGCTACTGTATTGGTTGGTTTTGCAATCAATACAAATTGCTGGGTGACACAGTACATAAAGTGGTAGGATGGAAGTCAGTAAGATCTGAGTTCAAATTTAGCCTCAGATATTTGCTAGCTATGTTACTTTAGGCAAATCATTTAACCTCTGACTGCCTCCATTTCTTGAATTACACAATGGGGATGATAATGGCACCTATGTGCCTAGGTTGTTGTGAGGTTTAAATGGGATATTATTTAAAAAGCATGTAGCACAGTGCTTATAACATTATAAGTGCTTAATAAATACTTGCTCCCTTCCTTATTTTGACTAAAGGTTTTTCTTAGTTCAAAGAAAGTTTCAGTAATGGTTATGGTTGTGCATAGGATTAAGGGAAAATAAATGTAGTTAAAAAACCAAAATGAACAGTGAATCTCTTTTTTAAAATGGTGTTATATTTTAATTCCAAGCTATTCCTCTCCTTTCCTCATTAGAAAAGGCCAACATTTGACATAGTTGTATATGTGAAACTGTACAATACAGAGCTCATATCTGGAAGTGATAGCATCTTCCTTCATATGTCTGTTGTAGGAGAGAAGGAGAGAGAAAGAGAGAGACAGACAGAGAGACAGACAGACAGACAGAGACAGAGAGAGAACAAGAACTAAAGCAGAGAAACAAAGAAGAAACAGAGAGAACAAGAGAGATAGAGATAGAGACAGAGAAAGAAAGAGAGGCACAATGCCTGTGTGTGCATGTCTGTATGTGTGTGTGAGTGTGTGTGTGTGTGAGAGAGAGAGACAGAGAGAGAGACAGAGACAGAGAATGACAGAGTGAGGGCCAGAACATCAAGAAACTTGCCCAGAGTCATATAGATATCAAGTAGCAAAGCTGGGATCTGAACTTGTAACTTATGTTTCCCAATGTAACATTCTTTGTGTTGTATCTCACTGCCTCTAAATGTCATGTCTCATATTAATCTTTTGCTATTAAACGATTGTTTTCATTCTGTATCTCTTCTGACCTGAGATAAACCCCTCTGTCATATGTTAGTCTACTATTGCTAGTGACGTTTCTGGAAAATTTAAAATTAGAGGAAAATGGGAGCACATTTTCTCAGTCATACAATTTTTACTTTTTAACACATTTTTCCATTGTGCTGCAGTCCCTGGCTGATCAAAAGTATATATTAACAACTAATTAGAATGTGTTAGATATTTCTTGGCCTGAGATCACAGTCATCAGAAAAGATTTGTGGTTGTAGAAGAGAAGCGCCCCCAACTAATTCCTAATAATGTAGCATTTTACATGAGAAAGACAGATCATACTTATGTTTGAATCCAGAAAACATGAAATGCATGAAAGTTTCAGAGAGAAAGATTTTGGCTCAATGTAGTGAAAATTTCCTAATCTTTCCTTGCTTCTTTAAAAGGGGAATGATCCTGAATGTCTTCAAGTAGAAACCAAGTAATTACTGGTCTGGGATGTTGAAAAGGAAATGTTCAGATATAGGTTGTTCTAAATTACCTTTGAGGCCCTTCCACCCTTCCACATCTCAGATTCTGTCTCATATTTTACAAAACTGGTACAAAATTAGGAGATTAGTGTATTCTTCATTATATGAAGACTCAGTTTCAGTTTTCAGGGTGTTTCTCACAAAAGTCATTCTGGCTTATGCTGGAAACTTTGGTTGCATATCATTCTCGATAATATATCTCAATTCCTCTACCTGCACTCAGCCTAACATGAATAATTACTAAGAATAAAAAATGAATTAAAAGTGTTTATTAAATACTTATTAAACAAAGCATTCAATATAGACAATATTTTATTTAACCAGCACAAAAAATGAAGAAATGACTCATAAATCATAAAAACCAACAGAACACTTCCTTTTTCAGAAATCACCAAATTACTTTTCTAAAAGGGTTCCATCTTCTGCAAGGACCTGAACAGTTTACATTCTATCAGGAAAAGATCTGTGATGTGTGTGTGTGTGTGTGTGTGTGTGTGTGTGTGTGTGTGTGTGTGTGTGTGTGTATATATATATATATATATATATATATATATATATACACTTTTTTATCCTTACTCCATTTTGTCTTTGCTGCTCTATGTTTCCTGGAGCTTCATGGATGCATTCAACTTTAGGGCAGGCCTCTCTCTATGCCCTCACATAGACATTTATGTCTCTATCTAATTCCAGGGCTTTATTTGTTTGATTTGTTTTGATTTTTGTTTTGTTTTATTTTATTTACTCTCAGTCATCCTCCCAGTCCATATGCTCTTGTTTTTATTAATATGTATATCTAGTATAACCCCTCATATAGAAGCAGTTCCCTTTTTGTGCATATGCCCCGAGAATCTTCTACCCTTAGTAATGTAGGGCTTTTTTGAGCGTCTTTTTGGTGTCTACCTGCTATTTGTATGTTTTAAGTAAACTATGTTTTTCTTATCTAAAAGGACACAGATCTTGGCAGAGGGAAATCGGTCAATGAAACCATTTGAGTATTCTGACTCTGATGAATTTTAGGATGTGCAAATTATGTAGTTCTGTTTACACAAATTATATGGCCCCAGTGTCAGTTCAGTAAAGAAAGTCATACAGGTGAGGGTTAGTTATTTGTAGAGTCCTGATCTAAAGGTATCTTGAATAGGTTGTCTTGAGGCTGTCATGATGCTGGAAATGTTGAAATGTATACACAGTCTTTCATAACTTTTATTTTTCCCTACCTTCTGAATGTATTCAGATACTATGAGTGCAGAGTCTTCACCTCCTTCACTTCCCAGAATAATTCTGAATGATCAACTTAATATGTGAGTAAGATTTAGGTGTATTGAGGGTTTTACTTAGGTCAAGGATAATAATAATACATCACTTGAATATAAAAGTTTTATGTTCATAAAAGCCTCTTTTCGAACATCTTATGAGATAGGTTGTGCAAGTATTGTTATCCTCATTTTCAAGATGAAGAAACTGATGTTCAGAGGGGTTAGAGTACTCATTCATCTTCATTTTGCTAGTACATTTTGGAATCTAGTCTTGAACTTGATCTTTTAAGACCAGTATTTAGTACTGCTATCTCTTCCTCAGTGGCCTTATGTTCGATATTTCACATGGGAACAATGTCAAGGGTACTGTAATGGAGGAATTATCCATGGTACTGACTAGGGTGGGTGAAAGGAAGGCATTACCTCATTTCTAATAAAAAAGTTGATCTCCTGTAATGTAAACACATTAAACTTCCATGGCGTATTAATCAACCTAAGGACAATAGAGAATGTTGTCAGTAGTCTAAGAAAAGAGATACCACAGGAAGAAGTACTGACATATTTCTACTTAAACTCTCAATCTCTCTCTCTCTCTCTCTTTTTTTCTCTCTCTCTCTCTCTCTCTCTCTCTCTCACACACACACACACACACACACACACACACATGCACACAAACACATATTCAGATAATCTTGATACAAGTCATTTTAATGGCATCTTTAATACTTAATTCACCATCATAAAAAATTAGTCCAAATTTGCCCTCATCATACTACAAAACTAAGCTGCATCGGAAGCTTCTTTTTAAACATTGTTTCTTGATATTTTAGGTAAACCTGCTTACTTGATGGATCTATTTTAATCAGAACATAGATTGGAAGGAAAAACAACAGAATAACAACAAAACTCCATGCAAAATATGAAACTGTGAAATTTTGATTTGCCTGAGTTTGTTTTCTAGCTAGAATTGTGCAAGAAGATTGTCAGAATACTGTCCCAAGAAGGGTGAGGCAGCAAAAAAAAGTGGGTTTGCTTGCTTAACTGTCACAAAATTTTTCAGTATTAACCTTCGCTTTGCTGGTGATACTGTTCAGAAGTGTTGGTATTGTGCGGGGTGGAAGGCAAAAAAAATTCAGGTAAGGGAAATGGCACTTTAAAATCAAACAGTTTTTCTTAAGTAAAATGTTCAGATGTGATCACTGAGGACAATGCTACAAAAACTGATTAAAGTATTCTTGGGACTTTACACCTTCTATATTTGTTTATTTATTGTGTCTTGTTTTTTTCAAATAAGAGATACTCTGTGTTCTTCTATGTACCTGCTAAACTGATTTCAAATTGAGGAGGGGAAAACATGCCAAGACACAACCTACATTCAAGCCCTTAATGAAGAAAAGGATAGAACATACAACACATTCGTACTCATAACTTTTTTATATAATGGTACTGAATAATAACTCACAAAGTACTCATAATTGCTTTCTATTTTTCATATGTTTGATTCATATAGTAAAATTCAAAATACATACATATATGTGTATGCGTATATTATATATTTATACACATATATGTATATATATATGCATATATACATGATATATGACAAAATCTGTGTTCATATTTAATAAGAAGACATCCTGGATTTCCCTTCATGAAAAATTTGTGGAGAAATTGCTTCTTTTTGTTCTATGTTCCATGGCAGTCAGAGGTAAACATAAGATATTGAACAAATTAGCTTTCTGTGACCATGGTGTGTCTCTCAGGCAAGAACTACATAGTACATACTTGGAAAACAATTCAAGATATAACCATTTAAAATAGTTTTATCTGTTGTTGTGAAATAACTCATATCAGTCTTATGATAATATTTTAATACATGAGAAAGCAAAATGTATGTGCAGTATGGATAAAAAGAGACTATTAAAGAATCTGTCATTATCTTGTACTTACGATATTCATCTGTTCTGTTTTCCCTATTATCTGTTATTACTATATTATCAGAATAACAAGATAAGACTACACACAAATATCTAGTAGATCAGAAAAACACAGTAGTTTTCTTTCTTCTTTCCCAGTAACAAAAGACATATATAAGAAATTCTTGGATCATAAGGTTTATTTGAAGGGTAAAAAATTCCAAACACTTAGCAGGTCCAGTCCTGTTATTTTTACAGTATTAAAAAGCCTGATGCAAATTGATTTTTCTTGGTATTTTCTAAAATTTAAATTAATCATTCAATCAATAAGCATTTAATAAACACTTACTCTGCCTTAGTGCTAATTTCTGTATAACAATCCTTGCTCTCAAGTTTATATTTTAACAAGAGAGGCAGTATATGGGGAGAGGAAAGAGGGAAAGACAAGACAGATGAATAGACAGACATAGAAACACAGACACAAAGACAGGGATAGAGAAACACAGAGACAGAGAGAGAAGGAATTAATAATAGAGAGAATCAGAGAGATGGAGACAGAGACAGACAATGAGAGAGGGAGAGAGTTAGATGTACGTTTGCATATAATTACTCTTAAGCCAGGAGGGTCCGGAAGAGAGGCTTTAGGCAGGGAGCTAATGTCATCCAGTGTATGAGCTTCAGAGTTCATACGAAATATTCACATTAATCTTGTTATATAGAAGAATTAAGATGAATACTAGGAAGCATGAAAAAGAAAAAACAAGACAAAACAAAAAGAAAATAGTTTGCTTCACTTTGCATTCAGACTCCATAATTTTCTTTGCAAGTGGGAGGCATTTTCCATCATGAGTCCCTTGAAATTGTTTTAGATCCTTGCATTGCTGAGAAGGGCTAAGTCAATCAAAGTCAGTCATTGCACACTGTGACTGTTTCTGTGAGCAATATTCTCCTGGTTCCGCTCACTTCACTCAGAATTAGTTCATATATGTTTCTTCAGGTTTTTCTAAAATCTACCTGTTAATCATTTCTTATAGCACAATAGTTTACCATTGCATTCATATACCACAATTTGTTTAGCTATTGCCTAATTGATGGGCATTCCCTGAATTTCCTGTTCTTAGCCACCACAAAAATAGCTGCTATAATGATTTTTGTACATGTGGGTCCTTTTACCATTTGTATGATCTCATCAGAATGACTGGAGATGGCCCAAGATGCACTGGGAGACCTTGTCCCCTTTAGACCAAGGTCTATTCAGGTACTCACGCAGGATGAGATAATGCCCATTCTTTGAATAAACATGTTCATGAAGGGGATAGAAGAACTTTCTCATCGAGTGTCAAATAGTATTGTCAACAATATTAAGGATAAATTTGATGAGAGGAAAGTTGTAGAGAAGTACGTAAACTTAGGTGCAAAGGAGAGGGAGGGATTGTGTTTGAGCTGATTCAAAGGCGTTTACAGGGCATGTTGCACAGGATAACATGATGGCTGAGTAGATGTTATTTAATGTGATCACGGGGGGAGGAGCCAAGATGGACGAGTAGAAAGATTCACACATGCCGGCTCTGAACCCACAGCCCATAAAGGACCTATAAAAAGAACTCCCAAGGGATTCTGGAGCAGTGGAAGCCACACAGCAATGGAATGCAGGAGATTTCTGTTCTAGAGAACCCTGAAAAACCATCACCAAAGGTCCATTGCACACAGGAACCAGAGCAGAGCCCAGCCCTGCCTTGGCCGTGGCCCCAAGAGGAGCAGATCCCAGCAGGCTTCAGGGGCAGAATTTCCAGCAGACGCGAAAGTCCCTCAACCCACAGGCATTACAGGTCAGTGAAAGAGCCTTCTGGGCTGGCTGAGAGGGGAGTGGGGTGTCTTCATAATTCAGGCCTCCTCCGGAGGAAGCAGCAGGGGAAGCAGCAGCCAGGGGCTCCCAAAGCAGGCAGGAGCTCCATTGTTGAAGTTCTCCTCATAAACCCCCTGAAGGAACTGAGCCTGGGAGGTGGTGCTGCCCCCACCTGAGAAACTGAACTTAATCTCTCACACTAAAAGCAGCCACACCCCCCATTTAAAGTCCTGAGGATGGGGAGCAGCATTTGAATCTCAGACCACAAGCACTAGTAAGGCAGGGGTAGAGAGGAATCTCTGAAGTCAAGTAACTGGCTGGGAAAATGCCCAGGAAAGGGGAAAAAAATGAGACCACAGAAGGTTACTTTCTTGATGAACAGATATTTTCCCCTTCCATTATGAAGAGGAAGAACAATGCTTACCATCAGGGAAAGACATAGAAGTCAAGGCCTCTGCATCCCAAACATTCGAAATAGATATCCAATGGACTTAGGCCATGGAAGAGCTCAAAAAGGCTTTTGAAAATCAAGTTGGCAGGTGGAGGAAAAACTAGGAAGAGAAATGAGAGAGATACAAGAAAGGCATGAAAAACGGGTCAATACCTTACTAAAGTAGACCCAAAAAAATGCTGAAGAAAATAACACCTGGAAAAAGAGGCTAACTGAGTTGGCAAAAGAAGTTCAAAAAGGCATTGAGGAGAAGAATGCTTTCAAAAGCAGAATTCACCAAATGGAAAAAGAGGTTCAAAAGCTCACTGAAGAAAATAGTTCTCTCAAAATTAGAATGGAACAGATGGAGGCTAATGACTTCATGAGAAACCAAGAAATCACCAAACAAAACCAAAAGAATGAAAAAATGAAAGAGAATGTGAAAGATCTCATTGGAAAAACAACTGACCTGGAAAATAGATCCAGGAGAGACAATTTCAAAATTATGGGACTACCTGAAAGCCATGATCAATAAAAGAGCCTAGACATCATCTTTCATGAAATTATCAAGGAAAACTGCCCTGACATTCTAGAACCAGAGGGCAAAATATGTATTCAAGGAATCCACAGATCACCGCCTGAAAGAAATCGAAAAAGAAACTCCTAGGAACATTGTGGGCAAATTCCAGAATTCCCAGGTCAAGGAGAAAATATTGCAAGCAGCTAGAAAGAAACAATTCCAGTATTGTGGAAATACAATCAGGATAACACAAGATCTAGCAGCTTCTACATTAAGGGATCGAAGGGTGTGGAATAGGATATTCCAGAAGGCAAAGGAACTAGGACTCAAACCAAGAATCACCTACCCTGCAAAACTGAGTATAATACTTCAGGGGAAAATATGGTCTTTCAATGAAACAGAGGACTTTCAAGCATTCTTGATGAAAAGACCAGAGCTGAAAAGAAAATTTGACTTTCAAACACAAGAATGAGAAGAAGCATGAGAAAGTAAATAGCAAAAAGAAGTCATAAGGGACTTACCAAAGATGAACTGTTTACATTCCTACATGGAAAGACAATATTTGCAACTCTTGAAACTTTTCAGTATCTGGGTAGTTGATGGGATTACAGACACACACGCATGCACACACACACACACACACATGGATACGTGCACACACACATACACACATGCACGCACACACAGAGACAGAGAGCACAGAGTGAATTGAATAGGATGGGATCATATTTAAAAGAAGTTAAGGTAAACCATGAGAAAGAAAAATATTGAGAGTAGAGAGGGTGAAATGGAATGGGGCAAATTATCTCTCATAGAAGAGCCAAGCAGGAGACTTTTTAGTGGAGGGGAAAAAGAGGACAGATGAGAGAAAAACATAAAGTTTACTCTCATCACATTCGACTAGAGCAAGGAATAAAATGCACACTCATTTTGGTATGAAAACCTATCTTGCAATACAGGGAAGTGGGGGAAAAGGAGATAAGCAGGGTGGGGGGAATGATGGAAGGGAGGAAAATGGGAGGATGGAGCAATTTGAAGTCAACACACAGGGAGGGACAGGATCAAACGAGAGAATAGAAACAATCGATAGGATAGGATAGGATGGAGGGAAACATAGTCTTACACAACACGACTGTTATTGAAGTCATTTGTAAAACTACACAGATATGGCCCATATTGTATTGCCTGCCTTCCCAAAGGGAATGGGTGGGGAAGGAGAGATGGGGAGAAGTTCGAACTCAAAATTTTAGGAACAGTTGTTGAGTATTGTTCTTGCTACTAGGGAATAAGAAATACAGGTAATGGGGAATAGAAAGTTATCTGGCCCTACAGGACAAAAGAGAAGATGGGGTCAAGGGAAGGGAGAGATGATAGAAGAGAGGGCAGATTGGTGATAGGCGAAATTAGAATGCTTGTTGTAATGGGGTGGGGGAAGGGGACAAATGGGGAGAAAATTTGGAACCCAAAATTTTTGAAAATGAATGTTAAAAGTTTAATAAATAAATTTATAAAAAGAAATAATGTGATCACAGAAATCCAGTGATCATAGGCAATTTGAAATTTGACTCATTGTCATTGTCATTGCATAATGTCACAAAGTAGAGTTCAGTAATTCAAATACATAGAAATTTGGGAAGCATATTCATTGTTGTTTGTTGGCACAATAACAGGGATTTCTGGATTTTTTCCCCTGTGAATGAGTCCTCCTTTGTTCTCTGATGGGTTCATTTGGCTAAATCAGAGAGGCAGGGTATGTGCTTTATATTTATGTTCCCAGAAAAGAGTGGTGTCTGTTGTCTCTACTCAGAGCTTTGGGAACAATTATTATGGAGATCACAACACTGAAATAACAAGGTCCAGTCATAAAACAAGTTGTTTTCAGGGCTTTTTTATGTATTTCATGTTTGACACATTCACCTGAAGCTTTATTTCTTTTCCCAATATCAAACTTGGAACAGGAAGAAAAATTAAGTAAAGTCCATACCTATTGAATAATTTCATAGTGCTGCTAAGTCCAAAGTGTCAGGGCTCTGCAATCACCCTGTGCCTCTCCACTAATAATCTCCTCTGTTCTGGACCCAAGCAGACATGTAACATGTTCAGTCCTGGGGTAGACTATCCACCAAAACATCTATTCTTGAATTTGGAGACTATATGTGTAGTTAGTATTTGGGTAACTATTTCAATATGATTCTTTTCTTCTACAATACTACCTATTTTATTGTGTGAATTTAGAATTATTTTGAAAAACAGGGATCCACAGGCTTCACCAAACCAAAAAAAAAAAAACTTAGAACTGTCCTAAATCTAGTTTCAGATACTTATTGACTACAGGATTCTGGGCAAGTCACTTACTATGTCTGTTATAAAAGCCTGTTTAAATTCCTGTTCTTACACATTTTGCCTTGCCACATCACACACCTTCTACAACTGGAAAAAATGTTTAAATGTTGAGTTTGGGTTTCAATGAGGAAAAATGAATTTGACTTGAAATAGTGGATAGGCATTGAATACAGATATCTTTTAGTCACTTTGGACAAATCTGTTGTTTTTTGTTTCCCTTCTGTTTTTCATCTTGACTCTATTTTCTCTCTCTGCTCTTGTCTAGAAGTCAGAAAACCAGAAATATTTTGGCTAGTCTCCTTCTGTTCCGATGTTTTTCTAAAGAACATAGTGGTATGGGACAAAATGCATACTTAACTGCCAAGTGGGCAGCATATAAATCTCTTATTCTGGTAGAGAAGCGGAGGACAAAGAAAGTTTTGTTTGTTTCTCTTTTTCCTTTCTCTTTGCTGGGATCTGAAAAATTCTTACAGTATCATGTTTAGGAAAGTCGCAACACTAATTTGTTTTCATAAATAAATGGAATTTTAAGGTTATTACTAAGCATAATAATTTTTACAAGGAAGATTTTTTTCTTAACATTTTTGCTTTGTTTTTAAAGTGAGTCAGTTTGGTTTACTGCACAGAACGTCTGGCTTCAAGGTCCTAAATTCAGTCTAGTACAGACTAATTGTCACTTGTATTGATTCCCAAGGACATATAAGGAGTTCAGTTTGGGGTACAAACAGCAAAATACTCCCTCTCTTTTCTCCTCCTTCCTTCGTTTCAATCTCACAAAAATACAATGTTCTGTTTCTATTGGGAACTCCTTGCACTTGCCTAGGGTTCTACACACTTGTTCATTTCTCTTGTAAAAAAAGTCTAGTTTAAAAGAAAAAAAGAAAAGTTCTAAATTCAGTCCACACCTCTGACCAATGCTGATTGTATGATCCTAAAGATCTTTAAACTATTAATACTCTAAACATTTCTAAGAATATTAGTTGAAGAACAATACTGCCCTGTCATATTGGGACTTTTCTTACCTAAGAGATGACTATACCACAGAAATCACAGGTTCCCTCTAATATCATTCATTTATGAAAATATTTCTTCCCCTGCTTTACTTAGCAAGCCCTCAATAGTAATGAATTTTTTTTTGTAATTTCAGCAAAACTAATGGATACACTTTTCACATATGACATCATATATAATGCTGTGTACTAATTTTCAATAACTTTCTTTTATTTTCCCAGATTTATTAATTTATTTCTTTTCAATTTTGAACAATCACTTCCATAAGTTCCAAATTTTTTCCTCCTTCCTCCCCTCTTCTTCCCCGAGATGTCATACAATCTTAAATGGATTAAACACATACATTCCTAATAAACACATGTTCACATTAGTCATGTTTCATAGAAGAATTTAAAAGATTGGGAGAAACCTTGAGGAAAAAAAAAACACAATAAAACACAACAAAGGAGAAAATAGTCTGCTTCATTCTGCGTTCTAACTCCATAGTTTTTTCTCCACATATGGACATCATTTTGCATCAGAATTCTTTGAAAATGTTGTAAGTCCCTGAATTGCTGTGAAGGGCTAAGTGTATCAAAAACAGTCCTTGCATACTGTGGCTTTTACTGTGTATAATATTCTTTTGGTTCTGGTAATGTCAACCAGCATCAGTTCATGTAATTCTTCCCAGGTTTTTCTGAAGTCTGATGGTTGGTCATTTTGTAAAGCACAATGATATTCCATTATATTTATATGCCACATTTCCAGACATTCCCTATTTGATGGGAATCCCCTTGATTTTCCAGCTCTTGGTCACCACAAAAAGAGCTGCTATAAATAATTTTGTACATTTGGGTCCTTTTACCAGTTTTATGATCTCTTTAAGATACAGCCCTAGAAGTGATATTTCTGTGTCACAGGATATGCACATTTTAAAACCCTTTGGGCAAATTTTCAAATTGCTCTCCAGAATTGTTGGATTAGCTCCCAGCTCCACCAAAAATAAACCAGTGTTCTAACTCTCATACACCTCCAAATTTTATCATTTTCCTATTTTGACATATTAGTCAATCTGATAGGTGTGATGGGGTGACTCAGAGTTTTTTGATTCTCATCTCTCTAATCAATAGTGATTTAGAGAATTTTTTTCATAGGACTATAGATAGCTTTAGTCTCTTCCTTTGAAAACGTCCTGTTAATATCCTTTGAGTATCTATCATTTGGGGAATGACTTCTATTCTTGTAGAGTTGACTCAATTCTCTATATATTTTAGAAATGAGGTCTTTATGACAGACTCTAGTTGTAAAAACTCTTTGCAAGTTTTCTGCTTCCCTCTTCATATTGGTTGAATTGTTTTTGGGCAAAAAACCTTTCAATTTCAGTGTAATCAAAATTATCCTTCATTTCATAATGTTCTTTATCTTTTATTTGGTAATAAATCCCTCCATTCTCCATAAATCTGACAAACTATTCTGTGTTACTCTAGGTTTTTTTTTTTGGTAGTATCAGCCTTTATACCTAGATCATGTATGCATTTGGATTTATTCTGGTATACAGTGCCAGGCATTATCCCCCATTTTTGCCACAATATTTTCCAGTTATCCCAACAGTTTTTGTCAAATAGTGAATTCTTTACCCAGAAGCTGAAGTCCTTGGGTTTATCAGACACTAGATTGCTATAGTCATTGGCTACTGTGTCTTGTGTGCCTTAGCTCTTCCATTGATCTACTCTTCTATTTCTTAGCCAGTAGTAAGTGGTTTTGATGATTGCTGCTTTAAAATATAATTTAATATCTAGTATGGATAGGCCAGCTTACATAGCATTTCCTTTCATCAATTCCCTTGATATTCTGGATCTTTTGTTTTTCCAGATGAATTTTGATAATTTTTCCTAGCATTATAAAATAATTTTGGTAGTTTGAGTAGTATGGCATTAAATAAGTAAATTAATTTAGGTAGAATTATCATTTTTATTATAATTGCTCAGCCTACTCACAAACAATGGATGCTTTTTCCAATTATTTAAATATGACTTTATTTGGCTAACAGTGTTCTGTAATTGTGTACTTATGGTTTGTGGGTTTATTTTGGCAGATAGACTTCCAAATATTTCATACTGTCTACAGTAACTTCAAAGGGAATTTCTCTTTCTACCTCTTGCTGTTGGGCTTTGTTAGCAATACATTCACACACACACACATACATACATATACATTCTATATATGTATGTATATATATTCATATGTGTGTATGCATATGTATAAATGGAGATTTCTGTGTTTTTTTCTGTATCCTGCAACTTTGTCAAAGTTGTTTATTATTTGAAGTAGTTTTTCCCTGAGTATATGATTATGTAGTCTTCAAAGAGTGACAGCTTAGTTTCTTCATTGCCTATTCTAAATTCATTCTATTTCTTTTTCTTCTCTTTTTGTTTAAGTTAACATTTCTGGTAGCATAGTGAATAGCAACGGTGAAAATGGACGTCCTTTTTCACCCCCGATCTTACTGAAAATATATCTATCTTATCTCCATTTCATACCATGCTTGTTGATAGTTTCAGGTAGATGCTAATTAGTTTAAGGAAGGCTTCATTTATTCCTGTGCTCCCCAGAGTTTTAATTGGAATGTATATTCTTTTATGTCAAAAACTTTTCTGCATCTATTGAGATAATCATATGGTTTCTGTTAGTTTCGTGACTGATATCATCAATTATGATAATAATTTTCCTAATATTGAACCAGTCCTGCATTCCTGGTAAAAATTTTACCTGACAAAAATGTATTATTCTCTTGCAAAGTTGCTATAATCTTTTTGCTAATATCATATTTTAAAAATTTGCATCAGTCTTCATTAGGCAAATTGTAATTTTCTTTCTTTGCTTTGGTTTTTCCTAATTTAGGTAATAACACCATATTTGTATCATACAAAGAATTTGGTAGGACTCCTTCATCAGTTTTACCAAATAGTCTTTACTTAATTAACTGTAATTTCATTAACTTTTCTTTTAATGTTTGATACAATTGGCTTATCAATCAATCTGACCTGCAGACTTTTTTCTCTTGAGGAGTTTAGTGATGGCTTATTCAATTTTTTTTCTGAGATGGGGTTATATGAGTATTTCAATTCCTCTTCTGTTAATCTGGGTAATTTTTAGTTTTATAAATATTTATGTATTTCACTTAAATTGTCAAATTGATGGGCATACAGTAGGGCAAAATGATACCTACTTATTGTTTTAGTTTCCTTTTCATTGGAGGTGATTTCACTCTTTATATTTTTGATACTGATAATTTGGTTTTCTTCTCTTTTTAATCAAATTAATGGCAAGTTATCAATTTTATTGTTTTCTTCATAAAACCAGTTCTTTATTTTATTTATTAGTTCAGTAGTTTCCTTAATTTCAATTTTATTACTCTCTCCTTTGGTTTTCAGTATTTCTAATTTGGTATTTAAGATTTCAGTTTGTTTATTTTTTTCAATTGCATGCCCAATTCATTGATCTCCTCTTTCTGTACTTTATTAATGTAAACATTCAAAAATATAAATCTTCCCCAAAGAATTGCTTTCACTGCATCCCATAAGTTTTGCTAAGTTGGTTCTCTTGAATGAAGTTATAGATAGTTACTATGATCTGTTGTTTGACAAACTCATTCTTTAGGATTAGATTATTTAGTTTCCAGTTAAGTTTTGGTGTAGCTTTCCATGGCCCTTTATTACATAAAATTTTCTTTATTGCATCATAATTGGTAAAGGATGCTTTGACTATTTCTGCCTTTCTGAACTGGATTGTTAGATTTTTATATCCTAGCACAATATCAATTTTTGTATTTGTGACATTTACTGCTGAGGAAAAGATATATTCCTTTCTATTTCCATTCAGTTTTCTAAAGAGGTCTATCATATCTACATTTTCCAGAATTCTATTCACATTCCATACTTTTGTGCTTTTTTCTTTTGAGGTTAGACTTAACAAGTTCAGAGAGGAGGAGACTGAGGTATCCCACTAGTATAGTTTTCTGTCTATTAGTTCCTATAATTCCCTTAACTTTTCCTCTAAGAATTTGGATGTTGTAGCACTAGGTCCATATACATTTAGTAATGATATTAATTCATCGTCCATGATGCCTTTAGATAGGATATAGTTTTCCTTGTTTTATATTAATTTTATTTCTTTTAGTATTCTACAATCACTATCATATAACTTAGTTTTTTTTTTTCACTCCCTCCCTCCCCGCTCCATTCTCTCCCTCCCAGAGATGGCATACAATTTTATATAAGTTCGAGAAGTATATTCCTACTAAATCCATTTTCACCACAGTTGTGCTGTATAGAAGGATTAAAATGAATGGAAAAAATCATATAGCAAACCAAAACATAATAAAAAAGAAAATGATCTGCTCCATTCAGCAATTGAATTCCATAATTCGTTCTCTGGATGAGGAAGGTATTTTGTTTTAAAAGATCACTGAGAAATTTTTAAGTCCTTGCATTACAATTAAGTTCCAAGTCTATCAGAAAAAAAACTCTCGAACACTGTGGTGTTGCTGTGCACAAAGTTCTCCTGGTTCTGCTCCTATTGCTCTGCAGCAGATCACATAAGTCTTTCCAGGCCTCTCTGAAGTATTTTGGTTCATCATGTCTTATAGTACAATAGTGTTCCATTACATTCATATACCATAATTTATTCAGCCATTCCCCAACTGATGGGCAGCCCCTTGATTTCCAGTTTTTGGCCAACACAAGGAGTACTGCTATAAATATTTTTGTACATATGGGACCCTTTCCCATTTTTATGATCTCTTGAGGATACAGTCTTAGAGGCAATATTGCTGGGTTAAAGGTTGTGCATATTTTTGTAGCCCTTTAGGCATAGTTCCAAACTGTCCTCTAGCTCACAGCTCCACCAACAGTGTATTAGTGTTCCAACTCTCCAACATCCTCTCCAACATTTATCTTCTTCCTGTTCTGTCATGCTAGTCAATCTGATAGGTGTGATGTGGTACCTCGGAGTTGTTTTGACTTGCATATATCTAATCCATAATGATTTCGTGTATTTTTTCATATGATTATAGATATCTTTAATTTCTTCTTCTGAAAACTGCCTGTTCACATCTTTTGACCATTTATCAATTGGAGAATGACTAATATTTTTTGCTTATTTGACTCAGTTCTCTATATATTGTAGAAATGAGAACTTTATCACAGACACTAGCTACAAAAATTTTTTCCCAGTTTTGTGCAGTCTTCTGAATCTTGGTTGCATTAAGTTTGGTTGTGCAAAATCTTTTAAGTTTAATGTAATGAAAATTATCCATCTTGCACTTCACAATGCTTTCTACCTCTTCCTTAGTCAAAAATTCTTCCCTTCTCCAAAAATCAGATAAATACACTATTCCTTGTTTCACCAATTTGTTCATGGTATCAATCTTTATACCTAGATTGTGTACTCATTTAGACTTTATTCTTGTGTACAGTGACAGCCATTGGTCTATACCTAGTTTCTGTCACACTGTGATTCAGTTTTTCCAGCAATTTTTGTTGAACACTTAGTTCTTATCACAGAAGCTGGCTTCTTGGGCTATCAAACAAGAGACTGCTATATTCATTGCCTACTGTGTCTTGAGTACCTAGCATATTCCACTTTTCTACCCTTCTGTTTCTTCGCCAGTACCAAGTGGTATTGATAATTGCTGACTTATGTTAGAACTTCAGATCTGGTAGCACTAGGACACCTTCCTTAGCATTTCTTTTCATTAGTTCCCTTGATATTCTGGTCCTCTTGATCTTCCAGATGAATTCTGATATTATTTTTTTTTTTCCATCTCTAGAAAATAATTATCTAATAACTTGGTTGATATGCCACTAAATAAGTAAATTAATTTAAGTAGAATTGTCATTTTTATTATAATGACTTGGCCTATCCAAAAGCAACTGATGTTTTTCCACTTACTTAGATATGACTTTCTTTGGGTGAGAAGTGTCTCTTTATTGTGTTCATATAGTCCCTGGGTTTGGTTTGGCAGGCAAACTTCCAAGTATTTTATATTATCTACCCTAACTTTAATTGGGATCTCTGTCCATCTCTTGCAGTTAGGCTTTGTTACTAAATGTATAGAAATGCAGAAGATTTGTGCAGGTTTATTTTAAAACCTACAACTTTGCCAAAGTTCTTTTATTATTTCAAGTAGTTTTTTACTTGAATATCTGGGATTCTCTAGGTATATCATCATATCATCTGAAAAGAGTGATAATTTAGTTTCTTCTTTGCCTGTTCTAATCCCTTCAATTTCTTTATCTTCTCTAATGGCTACAACTAACATTTCTAGTACCACATTGAATAACAAGAGTGATAATAGACATCCTTGTTTCACCCTAGATCTTATTGGAAGTGCATCTAGAATATTTTCATTGCATGTAATGGTTCCTGAAGGTTTTAGGTAGATACTGCTTATTATTTTATGGAAAGTTTTCTTTATTCCTATGCTTTCTGTGTTTTTAATAGGAGTGGGTGTTGTGTTTTGTCAAAAGCTTTTTCTGCATCTGTTGAGATAACCATGTATTTTCTGTTAGTTTTATTGTTGATATGATCAATAATGCTAATAGTTTTCCTAATATTGAACCAGCCCTGCCTTGCTGGTATGGATCCTACCTGACTGTAATGTGTTATTCTGATGCAAATTTGCTGTATTCTTTTTGCTGAAATCTTATTTAAAATTTTGCCTCTATATTCATTAGAGAAATTGATCTATTATAGTTTTCTTCCTTATCTCTTTTGATTAGATCTACTTTTTCTTTTGCTTTATCTGAGATAAAGATTCCCATGTCTCCTTTTTTTCTTTCAGCTGAAGCATAATATATTCCGTTCCAGCATTTTCCCTTTACCCTGTGCATATCCCCCCCATTTCAAATGTGTTAGGTAGGATTGTAGGATTATGGTTTTTAATTCATTTTGATATCCATCTCCATTTTATGGGAGAGTTCATCCCCATCACATTCACAGTTATGATTACTATCTGTGTCTTTCTCTTCATCACCTTACCCCACCCTGTTGATGCTTTTATTTCTCCCTTCTCCTCAAAAAAATTTTATTTCTGACCACCACCTGCCGCTGTCTTCCATCAATTCTATCAACACCGTTCCCTTTTCTTTCCCTTTTCCCTTGCTATTTTTTCCCTCCCTTCTATCTACCCCCCTGCTTTTGTATCCCCTCCCCCTGCCACTGCCTGTAGGGTAAGTTAGATTTTTATACTTAACTGGGTGTGTTAGTCCCTCCTTGAACCAAATCCAGTGAGAGTAAAGCCCATACAGTGCTTATTTCCCTCCCTGCTTTTCCTCTTCTGTAATATTTATTTGTTCCTTTTAATATAATGTAATTTACCCTTTTCTGCCTCCTCCTTTTCTCTTCTCCCTTCTCACCTCTTAATTAGTGTTTTTTATCATCTCATCCATTAATTGAACACCTTCAATCTATGTACATCTCCTTTAACCGTCATAATAATGGGAGAAGCCAAGATGGCAGAGTAGAAAGACTCACATATGGTAGGTCCAAACCCACACTCCATAAATTACCTATAAAAAGAACTCCCAATGGGTTCTGGAGCAGTGGACGCTGCACAGCAACAGAGTGGAGGAAATTTATGTTCCAGAGAAGCCTGAAAAACTGATACCAAAGGTTTGTCAGGCACCGGACGCAGAGGAAAGCCCAGCCCTTCCTTGGCCACGGGGCCCCGAGAGGAGCAGATCCCAACAGGCTTCAATAGTGGCAACGAATGTCCCTCCACCCACAGGCGCTACAGGTCAGTGAGAGAGCCTTCTGGACTGGCCGAGAGGGAAGCGGGGTGTCTCTTGGCTCAGGCCCCCTCCGGAGGAAGTGGCGGGGGAGGAGGCAGACAGGGGCTCCGGGAGCAAGCGGGAAATTGAGTCCATTATTGAAGATCTCCATATAAACCCCATGAGGGAATTGAGCCTGGGAGGCAGCCCTGCCCCCACCTGAGCAGCAGTACTTAATCTCTCATCGAATAGCAACCTGCCCTCAGCTGAAAGCCCTGAGGCTGGGGAGCAGCATTTGAATCTCAGACCACAAGCACTGGTGAGGCGGAGGTGGAAAGGAATCTCAGAAGTCAAGTAACTGGCTGGGAAAATTCCCAGAAAAGGGAAAAAAAATAAGACCATAGTAGGTTACTTTCTTGATGAACAGATATTTCCTCCTTTCCTTTCTGATGAGGAAGAACAATGCTTACCATCAGGGAAGGACATAGAAGTCAAGGACTCCGTATCCAAAACATTCGAAATAGATACCCAATGGGCTCAGGCCATGGAAGAGCTCAAAAAGGATTTTGAAAATCAAGTTATACAGGTGGAGGAAAAACTGGGAAGAGAAATGAGAGAGATGCAAGAAAAGCATGAAAAACAGGTCAATACCTTGTCAAAGAAGATCCAAAAAAAAAAATGCTGAAGGAAATAACACCTTGAAAAATAGGCTAATTCAATTGGCAAAAGAGGTTCAAAAAGCCAATGGGGAGAAGAATGCTTTCAAAAGCAGAATTAATCAAATGGAAAAAGAGGTTCAAAAACCTACTGAAGAAAATAGTTCTCTCAAAATTAGAATGGAACAGATGGAAGCTAACAACTTTATGAGAAACCAAGAAATCACCAAATAAAACCAAAAGAATGAAAAAAAGGAAGATAATGTGAAATATCTCATTGGAAAAACAACTGACCTGGAAAATAGATCCAGGAGAGACAATTTAAAAATTATGGGACTACCTGAAAGCCATGATCAAAAAAAGAGCCTAGACATCATCTTTCATGAAATTATCAAAGAAAACTGCCCTGAGATTCTAGAAACACAGGGCAAAATAAGTATTCAAGGAATCCACCAATCACCGCCTGAAAGAGAACCAAAAAGAGAAACTCCTAGGCACATTGTGGCCAAATTCCAGAATTCCCAGATCAAGGAGAAAATACTTCAAGCAACTAGAAAGAAACAGTTCTAGTATTGTGGAAATACCATCAAGATAACAGAAGATCTAGGAGCTTCTACATTAAGGGATCGAAGGGCATGGAATAGAATATTCCAGAAGTCAAAGGAACTAGGACTGAAACCAAGAATCACCTACCCAGCAAAACTGAGTATAATACTTCAGGGGAAAGTATGGTCTTTCAATGAAATAGAGGACTTTCAAGCATTCTTGATGAAAACACTGGAGCTGAAAAGACAATTTGACTTCCAAACACAAGAATGAGAAGAAGCATGAGAAAGTAAATAGCAAAGAGAAGTCATAAGGGACTGTACAAAGTTGAACAGTTTACATTCCTACATGGAAAGACAATATTTATAACTCTTGAAACTTTTCAGTATCTGGGTAGTTGGTGGGATTACACACACACACACACACACACACACACACATATACATGTACATACATGAATGTACACACAGAGACAGAGAGTACAGAGTGAATTCAATGGGATGGGATCATATCTTTAAAAAATTAAGGTAAATGTATAAGAGAAATGAATTGGGAAGAGAGAGGGTGAAATGGAATGGGGCAAATTATCTCTCATAGAAGACACAAGCAGGAGACATTTTAGTGGGGGGACAAAGAGGAAAGCTGAGGAAAAATGCATGAAGTTTACTCTCATCACCTTCGACTAAATGAAGGAATAAAATGCACATTCTTTTTGGTATGAAAATCTATCTTACAATACAGGAAAGTGGGGGAGAAGGAGATAAGCAGAGTGGGGAGGATGATTGAAGGGAGGGCAATGGGAGGAGGGAGCAATTTGAAGTCAACAGTCTTGGGAAGGGACAGGATCAAAAGAGATAATAGAAGCAATAGGGGGCAGGATAGGATGGAGGGTAATATAGTTAGTCTTACACAACACAACTATTATCGAAGTCATTTGAAAAACTATACAGATATGGCCTATATTCAATTGCCTGCCTTCGCAAATGGAATGGGTGTGGAGGGAGGAATGGGGAGAAGCTGGAACTCAAAGTTTTAATGTCGAATATTGTTCTTGGTATGAGGAAATAAGAAATACAGATAACGGGGAATAGAAAGTTATCTGGTCCTACAGCAGAAAAAAGAAGACGGGGACAAGGGAAGGGAGTGATGATAGAAGAGAGGAAATATTGGTGATCGGGGAAATTAGGATGCTTAGTATATTGGGGTGGGAGGAGGGAACAAATGGGGATAAAATTTGGAACCCAAAAGTTTGTGAAGATGTATGTAAAAAGTTAAATAAATAAATTAAAAAAAAAAAAACTCAAAAAAAAAAAAAAAAGCAATCACTTCCAGGCCAGGATCCACTTTAATGGAAAGCAGGAAGTCTTGGGGATAGCTGGGTAGGGAGGTTATCTTGGCCCCACCCACAGGAACTGTTAACCTTGGGACATTGAGGGAAGTTGGGTAGCTGACCCTAGGGACGATTGAAGGAAACTTCTGATAAGCAACATCGGAAGCAACTGAGCTGTGAAGAGTAGCAGGGGCAAGAAGGAAAAAACAAATACCTGGTGAGTTCTTAAGCAGTGGGGTAGAAAGCCTCTGGCTGTGGATACTTACAGGAGGTTTGGCTTTGGTTCTAGTTGTGTGAGGTACAGAGACCTTTACCAATGAATCAGAGACTCCGAGATATTACCAGAAAGAATAGTTAGTTTATTGATTTTCTCGAGAAAAGTCTCCCCCATATCACCCAAAAGTTGGCTCCAAGTGAAGAGAGAACTGAGTGTGTTTAGGTCAGCAGATTACATAGGCCATAACAGAATTCCCCTCTCCTTAGTCCCCTTCCTCTGGACTCAATGGTGTAAGCCCTGAGGGTACAATGTATTCCCGACAATCCCAACAAGAGTGAACAAAAAAACAAAACAAAACAAAAAAAACTATAGTTTCACACATTAGCCCTAAAACAACAACAACAACAGAAGGGAGGGGCTGGTTATTCCTCCCTGCTATGTATCTAAAAACAAGGGTGGGGGGAAGGCTGGGAAAATACACTCTGGGAAAGTGAAGTGAGTGTAGTCTTGGGAAAGCATAGGGAGCAGGTCTTGGGAGAGTACAAAATATGTTGAAACATTTCTTCTACTAGGTCAATCTGCTGCAAATGTTTCAACAAGAAGCAGTTAACCCCTTGAAGTGGCTTCACTCCTGAGAGAGTCCTGAGAGAGATCCTTGGAGATCATCTCTCACACAGGTGTCATGTTAATCAGAGAGGCCCATTAATGGGCCTCTCCAATACACTGGTTCTTATACACGCGCACACACACACACACACACACACACACACACACAATGAGGTGGGATTTTATTTTAGGGCTTACTCATTGGAAGTGTTTGTTTGACCAGATGAGACTCTGGGCATTTGCTAAGAAGCCCTCTCCTGCCCTCTGAAGCTTTGAATTGAATGCAGATGCAGATGTTGGCATTTCTCTCTCTGGTAACTATGTAGGTATGGTCAGACAGTTTGATTTGTCTGTTAATCTGTGATGTACATATTGTTTACAGTCAGACATTAGAAACCCTGTCTGTTGATTATAATTTTCTTGTGTTTTCTCTGAAGTTCAAGATGCTGACTTTGCCCCCTGAACTCAAAGTGATTGTTGACCCCTCAAAAATTGTCTTTCCTTTTAGAAAAGTAGAGGTAAAAGGTATTCTGGATGTGTCAGGGTGCTTGTTTTTATACCAGGCTAGAGGGGAGAACTGAAGATTTGGGATAAGAAGCACCATCCTCCATAACCCATTGTTAGAGATGATTACAAACATTCAGTTCCTACCACAAAAAATGCATTGGCAAAGCAGAAATATCCAACCATAGAATGCTATGGGATTATAGAAGATGGATTCATCTTTACAGGAAGATATTCAAGCAAAGAAACTCCCTTTTACCCTGCCCAAAAAAGAATTCATAGCTCTTAAAAAGATTTTAAAAATCAAATAACAGAATCGGGACAAAAATGTAAAAAAATAAAAATAAAAAAAGAATAATCCAAGAAAAATAAGAAAATTATGAAAGGAAAGTAAACCAATTAAAAAAGGAAATCCAGAATCTTAAGAAAGAAAATGATACCTTGAAAATGAGAATTGAGTAAGACTAAACCAGTGAAATCTGTTATAAGATCCAGAAATAATTAAACAAAATATGAATATTAAAGAATTAGAAAAGAAATTGAAACATCTTAGAAGAAAAACAGTAGATCTGGAGAATAGATGAAGAAAAGAAAATATAAAAAAATAGTTGAACTAACAGAAAGTTATGATCAAAAGGATGATGTTGATACAATAATAGAAGAAATAATTAAAGAAAATTGTCCTGCAGCATTAGAAAAGGGTGAGGGGAGAAAAAATAGGGAAAAAAAGTCCATTGATCACCACTTAAAAGAGATCCTATGAGGAAAACTCATAAGACTATTACAGTCAACTTCATAAATCTGCAGCTCAAGGATAAAATATCAAAAACAACAAGAATAAAATATTCTAAATGCTATAGTTCCACAATTACAATCACACAAGACCTAGCAGCAGAGATATTAAAAGATCACAGATCTTCAACACTGTATATAGAAGAGCAAAAGAGTTGGGCCTCTGGTGAAAAATACCACATCCAGAAAAGATAAGCATAATTCTAAATGAAAAAAAAATGGACAATTCATCAACTGTCAGACTTTTAAGACTGTTTAAAAAATGTAAATTTAATAGAAGATTCGGCATAAAAGAGCTAAGAGAAACATAAGGTACATATCAAAGACTGATTACAAGGGATTCAGTAAGGACAGACCATTTACTAGATAGATAAATACATAGATACATATAAATATAGATAAAATGTATGTCTAAGATTCTTATTAATAATTAGGTGCCTCATGGGAAAGATTGGGGTACACCTGAGTATGACATGAATTTAAAAAATTAAAGTCACTTAGGAACAGCTATAAAAAAGTAATTATTTTACACAAATGAGGTGCAAGAAGAACTGATACAGGGGAATCAGATGGGGAGGAGGATCGGTAGTTCTAGTAATCTCCTTTCATCAGGACTGGGTTGAAGAGGGAATAATACATAACATATTTAGAAGAGTATACAAGTCTTATAAATTCAGAAGGGGTAAAATGGTAAGGAGATGGAAAGGGGGGCAGCACAAGGGTGAGATCTTTAGAGGGAAAGGTGAGAGAATAGATTGTAGGGGACTATGGAAGGGTGTTTAGATTTATGGGAATGGGAGGATAGGGGAGGGATCCTTGGAGGAGGTAGGCAAAAAATAAGAGGGCAAGGTAGTGGATAGAATGAAGTAGAGGAGGTAGGAGGTATGGGAAACGAGATATGCACAAACACAAAAATAAAGATGTGAAGTAGAATATGTTTGGGAAAGTATATATCTATGTAAGTATGTATATATGTGTATGTGTATGTATACAGCTATAGAGAAATATATCCACACTTAATTGTAGCCTTCAGGGGTAGGAGGAAAATGAGGGGAAAAGGAATAAAAGGGCACAACAAAGAAGGGAATCAAACTTACGAGGAAGGAGAGAAAATATGGACAGCTATCAATACAACGTGTAGTATTTATTATACAAGGTTTGTTGAAATGAAAATTTATTGTTATATACTTTGAGTCCCCTCTAGAAAAAAAAAAGGAAATTAAAATTGGATCTGACAGGGATCAGTGGTTCTAGAAGGATAAAGTACTAAAAAAAATCAGAAAATATAAATTCCTTAATATGAAAAACAATTTAAGTAGGATAAAAATCACGGAGAGATGAACAATTATTTTCAGGTGACCCTAAAGGTTCAACCAAAAATAAATAAGTATAAGAGCCTAGATCTTATTTTTCCAGAAATTTTAAATGAAAACTTTAGTACCTGAGGGCAAAGGAAAAATAGAAAGAAACCACCAATACCTATCGAATGAAAACACAAAATGAAAATTCTCAGAGTAAAAATCTAGAGCTTCTAATGCAAAGAAAAAAATACTAGAAACATCTAGAAAGCAAGATTTAAAGTATCAAGCAGCCATAAGCACAGTTACCTGAAAGCTATCACTGCAAAAAGAGAACTTAGAAGTGAATATACCTGAAGGCTAAAGATAAAGGATAACTAAGAATAACTGAACAGCTGAATATAATGTTGTAGAGGAAAATCAGGTATTTAATGAAATAGAGATCTCAGTATTCCTGATGAAAAGACCAGAACTGAGGAACTACTTTGAAACAGAAACACAAGAGAAAAGAGAAATATAGAAAGATATTTTAAGAAATTAGATTAGAACATATGGTGATAAAGTGTTTATATTCTAATGTAGTAGAAGAAACAGAATCCTATGCAAAATTTACCCATCATATGTTCCAAATCATGCAAAAAGCATTGTTTATATTCTTTTTATTATACTAATTTTCTGGAGTTCTAATTAAGTGGGAATTTTCAATGACCTCTAGATCTTCTGCTTCTCTTTAGATTTTTACTAGTTTCTTGATTTTGTTCCTTATGTTATCTCATCTACAATTAGGTATAATTTTTAAAGATGATTTCTCAACACTTGTAGACAAAGCATTTTGGTGTAAATTGGAGCCAATGGAACTCTTTTCTTTTAACTTTTAATTTTGTGTGTGTGTGTGTGTGTGTGTGTGTGAATAGTATTTTGTCTTTTTTCAATCACATATACAGTTACTTTCCACTTCATTTTGAGTTCTAAATTGTTCTCCCTCTCCCGTTTCCCAAATTGTAAGGAGTTTTAGGTTATACATGTGCAATAATAGGAATGTATTTCAACATTAATTATGTTGTGAAAGAAGAAACAGAACAAAAGTGAAAAGTCACAAAAAGTGAATAATATGTTTGAATCTTCATTTATTCTCCCTTGTTGTTTCTCTGGAAGTTGATTACATTTTTCTTCACAAGTCTTTTTGAATTGTCTTAGAACATTGTATTACTGAGAAGAGCTAAGCCAATCATAGTTGATCATCACACATTTGTTACCGTTACTGTGTACAATTTTCTATTCACTTCATTAGCATCAGTTCATATAAGTCTTTCCAGATTTTTCTGAGGTTCATCTGTTCATCATTTCTTATAGCACAATAGTAATCCATTACATTCATATGCCACCATGTATTCAGCCATTGCCCAGTTGATTTGCATTCATTGGAGGTAGGTACTCTTGACAAAAACAAACAAACAGTGTAAAGCTTTGAGAATAGAAATTCTTGAGATCAGTGTCTACAAGAAGTTATAACATCTATATGAGCCCTTGGGAGCTGTAGGACTATTTGTATCTCAAAAGCAGAGCATTCCTTCCTTTATCCGAGGAGGAAGAAAGACCTAAATCTCTGAAGAAACAAGAATTGAGTAAGTCCCTTGGAAGAAGAAAGAGTATCTCAGCAACACAAAGAAGCAAGAGAAACAAAAGGGGAACCTGGGGGAATTGCTTCTATTATTGCTGCTAGTGCTGGGGCTCACAATATAATGGCAAAACTATGCAGTAGCCACATGGAACCAATCAAAAAGACTGTTACTGTGTGCTTGTTGAAAAGACAATAATGATGCTAACCTCCCTCAGGGAAAATGAATATATGTTCCAAAGGTTATCTGTGTTTCTTTAAAATTTATATTTTACTTTGCTGTTTACCTAGCCTTTACAAGGTGGGACAAAAATAAAACTGTGGTCAGCCCATGAATTTATTAGTTTGGATGTATTTCATTTGCTCAAGGTCAGTCCAGAGGGAGTTTAATGCCTGATTACAATAGAAAGTGCAAAAGCAATTATCTTTCTAAGTCAATGTGGGGAGGAGGGATTCCTTTGGCTGAGGGCTAAAAAAAAATCTAATAGACTTTCTTGATAAATTATAATGTAGTTCCCCCAAATAAGGGGGAAAACTATTAAGCTACATGGATTCCCCAAGGCAGAAAGGATGTGACTTCCCAGCCTTCAAGGAGAGAGGAGGCTTGGTGAGGAGAAACATTCTCTCTTATCCCCTTTGAGGCCTTAATTTTGATCATGTTTCCCTTCCTATTATTTCATTTCTTGCTACATCTACATGGAAACCCTTTCCTTACAGGTTGTTGCATGATAACTGGAGACATCCACATACCAGAAGGATAAAGGATAAAGTCTTTCCCCTTGTAGAGTGCTGATTTCTCTTTTTTTCATAAAATTTTGCTCTTTTTTCCTTCTAAAATGAAAAGAAGGAACCACTGTTCACTTCAGATACTCAGCTTCCAGGAGTAATGATGTTGGGTTTGGGGTCTTTATATCTACTCACAGATGTTGCTCTCTAATATCTCTGATGAGATTTGTCTGCAATTTGAATTTGAAGAGATTTGTCTGCAATGAAACTGCTTTGGTGTATAATAAAAGCATTCATGTTTTCACTTACATTTTTACTTTGCTTTAGCATAAACACTATCTGCACTGAAACATTTCTTGGATGTAGAATACTGGAATTTCTGATTCTTTCCCACATGTCTTGCTTTCATGTGGTACTTGAAAATGAATGCTGCCACTCCATGGTGAACTTATCACCTGAATTTCAAGGAAAACCACTATTCAAAACCTATGTTTCTCCATCTATTTCTTCACATCAGAAAAAAGAGTTTAGTCACACTGCCTGGGATGTTAACCTAAACTATAATATCACCAGAACCCAATAATTCCTGGTTCCCTTTAGCTCTTCACAGATATCACATTAATTTCAGAGCATGGGAGAGCAAGCCACCAGTACTCTGCTACAATTCATGCCAAAATTTGCCAAAAGCCCAATGAAAGGGAGTAATATCCCATGAGACCTGCTCAGATCTGTCTACTAATAGAAAAGTAACCCATGTATCCATGCATCTGTATTCAGGTTTTAGAGGTCAACTTGGTGGAGTATTTGCTATGTAGAAATTGAATTAATTGAGACTCTGTTTTTCCCACTGACTAGGAGACTATGGCCCCAGGTATTGGGGGAAAATGTTTACAAATTTTATTTATTGTGAATTTTTGCAGCAAGCATACTTTTTATTTTGTTAAGTGTCTGATATCTGCAAGTTAAATGAAATAGTTGTGTTATCAGCAGTTGCTAACAGAGGAGAAAACATAGCAGAATGGGTGCTCAAACTGGCAGAGAAAATTGATGCACTACTTCCTGGAATCCTAAGGGGGAGATGTTACTGGCCTCACTCTGGAAAAGTAAGGCTATAGTATTTCTACATGTATATGGAAGGGAAATCTGTAGAGCTTGTGCTCCATAATTTCTTATTAATTGATTTTACTTGTATTATTGAATGTATGTATATGAATGAAATCTACTCTTCAAATATGTTGCATTCTACCTTCTTGCCAAGATTGTGTCAAATTAATGTTAAAGATAATATCTCTATTTAGTATTTTTTTTGTCTGAATTTCTACATGTGTGGGGCAGAATGTTAACTCTTTAGACCGTAATTTGTCAAACTGACCAGTGACATTTTCCTAAATTTGTTTTGCTTTGTAAAGGTATATGGGTCTGAAAAAAAAAAATAAGATTAGGAAAGTACCTAGAGGGCCCTTTCCTTATATGGATAGGAAAAAGTCCACAAAGAAATATACATGCACCATACCCTACCTTGTGAAAAAAAAAATCAACATAGGAAAACCTTTATCTTCCTTTTAAATCTTTAGTATATTATTCTTTTCTTCTTCCTCTCAGAAAAATGCATAGTTATCCATCATTTGCATTATCCTAGGAAAAGCACAGACTCAAAAAACATCTAACATCCCTAACATATTAAAATGTTCCCTGAAGTAATTCCTATTGATATCTGGTAGTATAATGACACCATACTGAGAAACACGCAGCTATGTAAATGTGATCAACGACTATTATTACTCTGATGGTAGTCATATTGATGAGATCATTCATTTCATTTAGGGACATTATAATATCTTGCTATTCATCTGTCTAAGAAACAGAAAGTTCAGGGATCCAAAGTTTATAAATGACTGGATTATATGCAAAACTTATCTTCTAATTGACTTCTACTTTGAAAAAAAAATCTTTAAAAACAAAAACAAACCCTACTATATAAAAAAAAAATAAATTTCTTGGACCTCACACAATTTCATTAAGTTGTAGGAAATAATTACTGTTTTAGCAATTGAAGTCTTTGTACATATGATTTACTTTGTATTTTCTTCATAACTGTAAAGATCATGTAAATATAGTGGATTGACAGTTTATTTCCTAGCTAAACATATTTGAGTTGTTATGCACATTATTGAGTTACTATGCTAGATCTATTCTTATCTCTAAAGAAGCAAGGAGTGGGGGTACAGGAGTATACAGAAGGAACATATCAGAATTCCAATTTTTATATTTTTAGTGAGAACTGTTTTGTGTTGTTTCCATTTCCATTATTGTTATTAACCACCAAATATTTCATCTTGTCTATCAGTAGAAAATAAAGTTTTGAAATTTTTGAATCTAAAATTCTGACATTGAACAGCAATTTGCAAACACTAAAAGCATGAAATTTCCATCTTCATATAAGATTCTGTTTCAAGCAATGTTTCTTTCACTAGCTTAAATTTGATGTAAATGACCTGTTGTTTGCCAGTCACACCCATTTCTGCTTATTAGAGGCCTTCTCAATAATTTGTCTGTCAAGGTAACTGATAATCTTTGCACTTAAGCAAGTTGATAATTCTACCTAAATAAAGCCCCAGGGCTCTAATTATTCACCCACAGGATTAAAAATAAATAAGTAAAATCCAAACAAGTGGGATGGGGGAGGAAAGAAAAGAAATGAAATTGCTATCACCTTGGGGGAAAAGAAATATCACTCTGAAAGTTAGCAAAAAAGAAAAAGAATGAAAAATTCAAAAAGAGGAAAAACAGAGGTAGAAAAAAAGTTGGTTGATAACCAAGGACAGCAATAACTGAAGTTTGAAGTGTTTCATAAATCAATATATAGGCACAATACAAGACCCACATAATACAATCTAAATGGGCTCAAGTTGATGCATTTAAAAAATAACAGTGCCCAAACAGAGCTTAAGGGTTTTCTTTAAGTGCTAAATGGCTGAAACCGTATAAACAAAGAAAACTTGAGAATCTTTTTTTATAATAATTTCAAAAATGGTTTTGCTTTAAGAAAAGAGAGTAAAAAGCACTGTGGTAATAATGCATTGACAATAATGTCCTATTTTGAAAACTATAAGGTGAAGAACAGCTACAAGGAAGGGTCACATGGTTAACTTTCTTTTCTATTTTGTTTACTGAAATAATTCCACTGACCTAAAATTTAGTTTTTCTCAGACCTAGAATTTATTTGCAATAACTCCTAGTGAATGAACCCTTTCTACTTACAGAAGTTCTTGAGACACTGAGAGGTCAAATGACTTGCCAAGGGTTGTACATTTACCTCAGAACCAAAACTTGACTTGGATAAAGTCCACAGTGCCTCTAAATCCCAAGTATTATTTTAATGTAGTCCTACTAACATTAGTGTGATGAAGCTCATGAGAATACACCCACTACATGACTGTGTATGCCAAGAGAACTTAAAGCAGATCAGAGAACCTGCAACAACCTCACCAGTAAAGGCAAGCTGCCCTTATGCAAACACAATACCAATCCCCCATCAAGCAGTTTTTGTTAGTTTCCCTAATGGATCCTGAGTAAAATAATAAATAATAAAAATAAAGTAAATAAAATAATAATAATAATGCCTCTGTACTTCTTATTATGGATTTGAAAGAATCTATTTGCCATTAACCTTGAAATTAATGACAAGAGATTCATAACAATCTGATTAGCACTTTAGACAGCCTGAGTTCTAGAGGAGCTACTAATGCTATTAAGGATGGCACAATGAACTTTGAGACTTTGACCTAGTAACACCTTTCTCACTTTCAATCACCAAATTGCTAAATTGCCAAATATGAATAGTTTCTCGATCTGTGTGACTAGACCCTTACGCTGGGGATAAAAGAATATCACTCTGCACTGAACATCCCATGGATTAGACACATTATAACCTAATTGGCAAGGGAGGTCAGTGTCCTAATAGAAGAATAATACTATGGCAGAATTGCCAGTTCCCTTGGTAATTTGACACTTGGTTGTGTCTACATAAAAATACAATTAATAATTACATAATGATACTTTCAGAATAAAAATGTTAATTTGTTTAACAAGTTAATTAATTGGCTGAGTTTCAGTAAATTTGGATGGTTGACTTTTGGAGATTTTCTATGTCTCCATGTCCCCCTACTTGTGTCATTATTCTACAATGTATTTTGACTTATTAGTGGTTGTTGGTGTCCCCCAATGCCTTCCAGTAGGCAAATACATTTTATTCCCCATAAAACAATTAGGTCTTCTCTATATAATATTCTAGGACTGGGTTGGGAGTCAAGAATAACTGCATCACTTGAAACTATAGTAACTATCCATATTTTAAGCTGTGCCCCCCTCTATCTACTTTTTGCCTCCTAAGCCAAGTTGTCTAACTATAAATTAGTGAGACAGAATGATTGGATAAAGAGCATGTCCATAAAATATGCTTATTTATCTAAGATCTGGTTCTACCTGTGTAACAACAAATATTAAAATTTATCTTGACTAAGCTAGGGAAAATATAAATATTATTTATTTATCCAATATCATTTTTCTAAGAAAAACATGGCTGACAATGATTTTTTTTAAATTTTCTGGCTCCTGATCATGTATGTTTATGCATAATTAGTGAAATAATTATTGACCAAAAAGATATGACATATATTCTCCATGTCCTCTTTTGAGAATAAAAAGTCCATCAGGCAAAATTAAAAGTTTTATTGGGGTTCAACTTCCATTTCCGATGTTCCAACTTCCAATGTTCCAACATTGGGAACAATGTTAGATCAAGTTTCTAAATAGATTCTGGAATGACAGAACTTACAAAAAAACAGAGTGAAAGAATTTTCAAACTTAAAATAATTCATAAGGACTTCAGGAAAATCTGTGTCACTTGGATAAAAATGGAGGGCAGTCTAGTGTAGACAGTACCTGGGCAAGCCAGGAGGATGCTGTGGCTTTTGGCCACAGCACAGATGAGCAACCAAGGTTGCTTGGTTCTGGATCATCAGGACAGTGACACAGCAGACCAGTTGTGAGACCTCCAATCCTAGCACAAAAGGCAAGTCTAGTGGCCCTGGAATTACAAGAACCACAGGTTCAACTAGGCTGGGCTGCCACAGTGCTGCGGACAAGCTGCCACCACCTGTTTCAGTTCAGAAAGCCAGTGAACAAGCCCCTGGCATACAGCACAAGAAGTTGGGACAGTGCACCCTATACCGCAAGAGCAGAGCTCACTTTTGAAAGTAATGAAATAAGCTTTAAAATGAGCAAAAAACAGAAAAGAGTCTTTATCATAGAAAGCTACTGTGGTGACTGGGAAGATCAAAACACAAACTCAGAAAAAGACATTAGTGTCAAAATGCTTAAATGTGATGTCTTGAGGGGGAATAGAAATTGGTCTCAAGCTCAAAAGCCATCTTGAAAGAACTCAAAAAGTATTTTCAAAATCAAGAGAAGAAAAGTTGGAAAAAGAAATGAGTTATGCAAGGGAGAGTCAATCGCTTGACTAGAGGACAAGAAATGACTGAAAAAAAAAGTCTAAAAATATAATTGACCAAATTGTGGGAAAAAAGGAAAAACACTGAAAATTCTCTTCAGATATATGATGGACAAGATGGGCATTGCTGTCACTTTCATCTCTAGCATTTTTTAGTCCATGATTCTATGACTTTTTTAAAGACTTTATTGCTTCTTCTCACATTCAAAGTCCTTCAGGTGAGCTTCATCCCATCTTTCCAGCCTTATTTTACACTATTATCTTTTTTAATCTCAGAAGAAATTTGAATGGGAGTGAGGAGACAGAAGAATAATTAGAATGACTGATTTGGGAGATTAAGGATATAAGTAGGAGAAACAGTTACAAGATAATATGAAGGAGTCAATCACTGCATTATTCAATATATAGACTGTAGTTATACTACTGGTTCAATCTCCATGACCTTTCCCCATGGATGGGACTTTCTTATATGCAGGTGTTGGCTCAATTGATCAGTGTGGATATGGTAGGGTTAGTTCAGTCAACTGTATTGTCCATGCCTACAATTTATAATACCAACTATTAGGTGGCAGTGTCCTTTTCTTTCAGAATTAAAAATAGATGTCTTTAGGTATTGATTGGTAAAATCTCAGAAACAACTATTCTTGTCAACTAATTTTACTTTTCATTAAGAAAATAAAGTTATAATTATTATTATCCTCAATCTAGATTTGCTAATCCATGTGGTTTTCTTTGATATTGTACTCATTTTCTAGGTCTATTTATATTCAGGTAGGTGTAGGACCCTCTGGTAATATTTGCTAGCTATCTATTCTTTTCTCTTGGTAATTGAGGCAAGAATATCTCCAGAAATCAGAGATCTGAAGGGAAGTGTATATGATTCAATGAATGATAGAAATTCTAAATTCACATAAATAGCCCTTGACAATATAAATCAACTGTGGAAAGAAATTAGAAAATTCTAAAATGTCTAAGCATTATATTTTCTTTGAATTCTTGCTCTCCATGTGGATCTCATATATATGATAGGAAATTAAGAAATAATCAATTTCATTTAAGAAAAGCAACCAAACTATCCTATGAAATCCACATTCCTGGGCTTTTATCAACAATTTCTTTGACGTAATATGATACAGTGAAAAGAGTAGTAACTTGGAATTCAAAGTAGTTGAGTTCAAATCCTGCCTCTAATAGTAACTTTAAGATCTCAGGTAAGTCTCTTAACCTCCCTTGCCCCAAGTGTATTTATTATAAAAAGAAAGTGAACTAGATAACCTCTGCTATCCTTTCAAATTCTGTTTCTATGTTTTCATTTAAAATATTCAATTTTCCTATAAAAATTGAAACATTATATTTGATGGTGATTATCTGAAACTGTAGACATAGAGCTTAGGTTTCTAAAAATCTCTAATGGATGGGCATAATATAGTTAATCTATACCACTAAGAGTATAAGATATGAATAAATAAAATAATTCAATTAAAATGTGGAGAAAAGAGTTTAATATCTAAACAACTAGGTTCAGATCTTTGATTTAATTAGCTTGGACAAGTTATGTGTAATCTTCACAACATACCTCCTATATGCCCCTTTCTTTGTTTGACACTACTACAATGCTAGTGCAAAACCTCATCATCTCATCATTGGACTATTACAACAGTCTTCTGGTGGGTCTGCCTGTCTTAAGTTTCTTCCCACTTTAATTGATCCTGCATTCAGGAACTAATGTTATCTTCCTAAAATGCAGTTCTGATTATGTCTACCCCTACTCAACAAACTTCGGAGACTTCTTAATGACTTCAGTAGCAAACCCAAAATTCCCTATTTGCCAATAAAAACCTATCACATCCTCATTACCTCCTACTTCAGTCTTTAGGACATTTAAGAAGTTAGAAGTTCGTAAACTACCCCTTTTCACATTTTGACAGCATTCTTTGGCATTGTGTAGCCTGAAGGCATACCTAATGCAAAGTGTGTATGCTTTGTATTCAGGACCAAGGATGCAGTGAAGTACTGAAATGAAACACAGCAAACTGCCAGAAACACCTCAGATATATTACTTGTTTGATTTTTGATTAATTTTTGGTCATTGTCCATTCAGAAACTTTTTATTATGGCCAAATTCTTTGAAATGCCATATAGGGTCATGACCCACAGTTTAAGTGCTGTTCTAGACTATAATTCCTTGTTGTGTGTTTTCCTCTATCCCATTTTTCCCATTTCCTTCTCACCCTGTTCTATCCCTCCTCACTCCTCTTATTTACTTCTACCCACTTTTTGCCCTCCAATTCCTCAATCTACCGACCCTTCTGCATCCCTCCATTATCATTTCCCCCAACCTATCCCCTAGTCATCTCATTTCTTTCTAAATATAGAAGATTTTTATAATACTTACATACATATATATACATATATGTATGCATATGTGTGGATATGTACACACACATGAATTTCCTCTTTATCCCATTCCCAGTGGGAAAGGTTCCAGCATTACACACCTCCCTACCATTGATTCTTCTCTATCAATTATTCTTGCATCAGTAGTGTAATTACTCCTTTTTATCTTTCCCTACACGGTTTTTTAGAATCATCTTATATAGAGTTCAATGTAAGCCTTTCTTTCAAGCTACTCATGTAATGATGATAGTAATAACAATACGGATTATATTTCCACATAAAAGAAGCAGCAAATTTAACTTTATTGAGTTCCTTATAATTGTTCTTTAGTGTTTACCTTATATTTTTCCTGAATCTCACTTACCAAATTTTCCATTCTTCTTGTCTTTGTCAGAAATATCTGAATGTCTTTCAATTCAATAAATGTTCATTTTTTTTCATTTAAGATTATTCTTAACTTTGCTGGGTAAATTGCTATTGGTTGTAACGTCAGTTTTTTGCACCAAGATATGATCCTTTAAGGTGGTAGCTACTAAGTCTTGTGTAAACCTTGTTGTACCTCCATGACACTTAAATTGTTTTTTTTTCCCTTGCTTTTTACAGTGTTTTCTCTTTCAACTGAGAACTTTGAAACTTGGCTATGATGTTCCTGTACATTTTGCTTCTGAGACCTCCTTCAGTTTGTAGTTGGTGAACTTTTTTTTTTTCTATTTCTACTTTTCCTTCTTGTTCTAGAAATTCAGGGCAATTATTTGGATAATTTCTTGTAATGTCATATCAAATTTTTTTTGATGATACCTTTCAGGCAGTCCATCTATTCTTATATTGTTTCTCATTGATATGTTTTCCAGATCAGTTGTTTTCTGATGAGATGTTCTACATTCTCTATTTTTTCATTTTTTAAATTTTGTCATGACTTCTTCGTGGCTTAGAATATCTTTAGCTTCCCCTTTTCTAATTCTATTTTTCAAGGAATTTTTCCACATTAAGTTTTTAATTCTCTATTTCCAGTTGGTTGGGTTTCTTTTCATAATTTTCTTGGATTGTTCTTGGTTTTATTTTTTTCTAGTTTTCCTTCATCTCTCTTATTTGATTTTTAAGGTTCTTTTTAAACTCTTCCAAGAATTCTTTTTGGGTTGGAAATATTTGCTGTTACTCATTCTTAAAAAATGGCTTTTTACATCCTTATCTTATCTTCCTATGAATATGAACCCAGATCTTCTCCATCCAGATAGTTGTTCTCTACAGTTGGGTTATTTCTTCTTTTTTATTCATTTTTATTTTTATTATATTTTAAAAGCTATTAATATAATCAAATTCTAGTGCAAAGTTATAGGTAATGATGCCCTAAACCTCAGGTCCTTCTTATTATTATTTTCTGGGCATTGTCCCAAGGTCCACCTTTGGCCACTCCTCTCTACTCCAAGGTCACAGCTTACAATGCCAGCCGTGCTGACCTGAAAATGCTCTTGCCCTCTGTGGTCCTTCTGGTGACTGAACACTGTAACCATTCTCTCTGCCCCAGAAATGAAAACAGGGACTCTCTTTTCCTGCAAATTCCCATAGCCAGCAGATTTCCCAATCTTCTGCTACTGCACTCACCTTGGGTGTGCTAGTTCTTTCTGTTCCACAGTCATAGCCAGACACAGAATCATATCACACAACTCTGCTAGGTATTCCTTGACAGTGGAAGGTCATTCAGTCTGTGAGGTCAAAGTTCCTGAGGCTCCTGCTGCCTCCTAATCCCAGCGGAGCTCGCGACTTGGTTCTAATTTATTCCAGAGTCAGCATAGAGTTATTTGCACTACACTCAGATCAATCCTCTGCTCCTGGAGGCTAAGTCTGTCCTGGGGCCCGCTTACATTGTGTTAGGAGGACAACTGCTTTATCCGGATTCCTAGTTTTTTTCTTCTCGACTATGTTCACTGTGAGGCAATGTCTGTTCATTGTTTTTTGTAGAGGAAATTTGGAGAGCTGAAATTTTTCTCACCCACTCCATCATCTTCCCAGGATCCTCTCTCCTGAAATGAAGATTTTCAATAGCAATAGCTAGAAATCAAATCTGCATCGAAAACATTTATTCAATGAGCATTACTTGCTTATTGCAAGGTATTGGATTAGTTACTATGATAGGAAGATAAAAATTCTTTTTTCAAGGATCTTATATTCTACTGGAGTGGATGGCTGAGATACAACATAGAAAAGACAGATACAAAATGGTGGATTAAAGGCTATGGAGAATGCAGAAATTTTTCCTATATAAAGGAGGCAGAGAAATAACAGCTTTCAGAGTGAATGGAAAAATGGGGGAGTGGGGAAGTAGTCAGCAATGCTTGAACCTCATTTTCATCAGAATTGGTTCCAAGAGGGAAAATTAGTTTTGTTTGGTTGTTTATTTACTTATTTATTCTTATATATTTTCAGGGTTCTACAATCATTACCATAAAACTTAGATTTTTTTTCCCTCCCTCCCCCTCATTCTCCACTACCTTTATCCTCCCTCCCCAAGATGCCATGCAATTTTATATAGGTACATACATTCCTATTAAATATATTTTCACAATAGTCATGTTGCACAAAAGAATTAAAATGAATGGAAGGGATCATATAACTAACCAAAATATAAAACAAAAGAAAGTGATCTTCTACATTCTGCAACTGAATTCCACAGTTTTTTCTCTGCATGTGGAAAGCATTTTGCTTTAAAAAACCATTGGGAATTTTTTAAGTTCTTGCTCTGAAATGGACTTATAGGTCTACCAGAAAAAGTCCTTGCACACTGTGGTTGTCATGTACAAAGTTCTTCTGGTTCTCCTCCTTTCATATAAGTCTTTTCAAGTCTTTCTGAAGTCTTCCTGTTCATCATTCCTTATAGCAAAATAGTATTCCATTCATATAGCATAATTTATTCAACCACTCCACAAGTGATGGGAATCTCCTTGATTTCCAGTTTTTGACCACAACAGAGTGCAGTTATAAATATTTTTGCACATGTGAGACCCTTTCCCATTTTTATGATCTCTTGGGGAGACAGTCCTAGAAGCAGTATTGCTGGGTCAAAGGGTATGCATATTTTTGTAGCCCTTTGGACCTAGTTCCAAATTGCTCTCCAGAATGGTTGGATCAGTTCACAGTTCCACCAACAATAAATTAGTGTTTCAACTTTCCCACATTTTCTCCAACATTTATCATCTTCCTCTTTTGTCATGTTAGCCAATCTGATAGGTGTTATGATAGGTGTTACATGGTGTCTCAAAGTTATTTTGATTTGCATCTCTCTATCAATAGTAACTAAGAGCATTTTTTCCTATGACTATAGATACCTTTAACTTCTTCCACTGAAAACTGCCTGTTCATATCCTTTGACCATTTATAAATTGGGTAATGACTTGTATTCTCATACATTTGATTCAGTTCTCCATATACTTTAGAAATGAGGTTTTTATCATGGAGTCTAATTACAAAAAGTCTTTCCCAGTTTTCTGCTTGTTTGCATTGGGTTTGATTGTACTAAAATTTTCAGTGTAATGTTATCAAAACATTTTGCACTTCATAATGCTTTCTGTCTCTTGTTTGTCAAAAATTCTTCCCTAAACTTTTTTGCATTGGGTTTGGTTGTACTAAAATTTTCAGTGGAATGTAAACAAAACATTTTGAACTTCATAATGTTTTCTGTCTCTTGTTTAGTCAAAAATTCTTGCCTTCTCCATAAATCTGATAAATATACTATCCAATTTGCTCCAATTTGTTTATAGAATCAAACTTTATACCTAGATCATGTACCCACTGAGAATTTATTCTTGTGTATGGTGTCAGAATTAGTCTATGACTAGTTTTCCCAGCAACTTTTGTCGACCAGGGAGTTCTAATCCGAGAAACTGGGGTCCTTGTGTTTATCAAACAGTTTATTGCTATATTCATTGCCTACTGTGTCTTGTGTACCTAGCCTATTGCACTTGTCTGTTTCTTAGCCAGTATGAAGTGATTTTGATAATCGATGCTTTATAATATAAACTGAGATCTGGTAGAGCTAGGCTACATTCCCTAGCATTTCATTTCATTAGTTTCTTTGATATTTTGTACTTTTTCTTCTTCCAGATTAATTTTGATGTTATTTTTTTCTATATCTAGAAAATAATTATCTGATAGTTTGATTGATATGGCACTAAATAAGCAAATTGATTTAGGTAGCATTATAATTTATATTATATTAATTTGGCCTACCCATGAGCAACTGATGTTTCAACACTTACTTAGATGTGACTTTATTTGTGGGAAAACTGTCTTGTAATTGTGTTCATACAGTCTCTGGATTTGTTTTGGCAGGTATACTTCTAAATATTTTGTGGTGTCTACCTTGTTTTAAATGAGATTTCTCTTTCTATCTCTTGCTGTTGGGCTTTGTAAATAATATATAGAAATGCAGAAGATTTGTAGAGGTTTATTTTGTAACCTGCAGCTTTGTCAAAGTTCTTTATTATTTCAAGTAGTTTTTTTTTTTTTACCTGAATCTCTGGGATTCTCTAAGTATATTATCTCAAAAGATTGATAACGTATTTTCTTCTTTGCTTATTCTAATTCCTTCAATCTTTATCTTCTTTAATTGCAACAGTTAGCATTTCTAGTGACACATTGAATAATAGTGGTGATAATTGATATCCTTGTTTCACCCCTGATCATATTGGAAATGAATGTAGCTTATCTCTGTTGTATATAATGTTTGCTGAAAGTTTTAGATAGATACTGCTCCTTATTTTACTGAAAGTTCCATTTATTCCTGTACTTTTCAGTGTTTTCAATATGAATAGGGTTTGTATTTTTTCAAAAGTTTTTTTCTGCATCTATTGAGATAATCATGTGGTTTTTGTTAAGCTTCTTGATTTTATTATCAATAATGATAATAGTTATCCTAATATTAAACCAGGTGTGTGTTCCTGGTTTGAATCCTTCCTGATCATAACATATTTTTCTCATGATAATTTGCTGTATTCTTTTGGATACCCTCTTATTTCAAATTGTTACATGTGTATTCATTAGAGAAACTGGTCTATAATTTTATTTCTCTGTTTTGGCTCTTCCTAGTTTTGTTTTCAAAAGTATATTTGTATCAAAAAGGAATTTGGGAGGACTTTTTCTTCTCCATTTTTTGAAAATATTCAATATAGGTATGGAATTATTTGTTCTTTAAATGTTTGATAGAATTCTCTTCTAAATCCAACCAGCCCTGGATATTTTTTCCTAGGGAGTTCGTTGATGGCTTGTTCAATTACTTTTTCTGAAATGGGGTGGTTTCAGTATTCAACTTCCTCTTATGTTAAGCTGGGAAATTTATATTTTTTAAAAACATAATCATCCTGGAGGAGTCAAGATGGGGGAGTAGAAAGATTCACATACACTAGCTCCCAAACCACAGCCCATAAAATACCTGTAAAGAAGAACTGTTGGGGTGGAGTAAAGATGGAGGAGTAGAAAGACTCATGTATGCTACCTCTGAATCCACAGCCCATATATTTCCTGTAGGAAGAACTTCCCACAAATTCTGGATCACTGCAAGGCATGCAGAAACACAGTGGAAGAGATTTCCATTCCAGAGAGCCCTGGAGAGTTTTCCCCAGGGGTCCGTCGCACCCCAGAAAGTGGAGCCCACCCAAGTGTGGGCGGCGGAGGCAGAGGCAGGGGCAGGAAGTGGCAGAGACAGTGGCAGAGGTGGAGGCAGCGGCGGCCCAGGACTCCCCGAGCAGGAGGCAGAGGCTCAGGTCTCTGCATAAACCCCCTGAGGGAACTGAGCCTGGGAGGTGGCCCTGCCCCCACCCCAGCACCAGAACTTAAGCTCACATTGAATAACAGCCACAGCCTCCTCAGAAAGCCCATTTGAATCTCAGACGCCAAGTACTAGCTGGGCAGATCTAGGCAGGGGTGGACAGGAATCTCAGAAGTCAGGTAACTGACTGGGAAAATGCCCAGAAAAGGGAAGAAAAATAAGACTATAGAGAGCTTCTTTGAGCAGGTGCAAAAGTTCCCGCCTTTCAATTCTGATGAGGAGGAAATATTCTTACCATCAGGAAAAGATGTGGAGGGCAGGGGCTCTGTATCCCAGACATCCCAGGGGGATGTCCAGTGGACTCAGGCCTTGGAAGAGCTCAAAAAGGATTTTGAAAAGCAAGTTAGACAAGTGGAGGAAAAACTGGGAAGAGAAATGAGAGAGATGCAAGATAAGCATGAAAAATGGGTCAATACCTTGGTAAAGGAGACCCAAAAAAATGCTGAAGAAAATAACACCTTGAAATATAGTCTCACTCAATTGGCAAAAGAGGTTCAAAAAGCCAATGAGGGGAAGAATGCTTTCAAAAGCAGAATTAGTCAAATGGAAAAAGGAGGTTCAAAAGCTCACCGAAGGAAATAGTTCTCTCAAAATTAGAATGGAACAGATGGAGGCTAATGACTTTTTGAGAAACCAAGAAATCACCAAACAAAACCAAAAGAATGAAAAAATGGAAGAGAATGTGAAATATCTCATTGGAAAAACAACTGACATGAAAAACTGGTCCAGGAGACACAACTTAAAAATTGTGGGACTTGCTGAAAGCCATGATCAACAAAAAAAGAAAAAGCCTAGACATCATCTTTCATGAAATTATCGAGGAAAACTTCCCTGATATTCTAGAACCGGAGGGCAAAATAAGTATTCAAGGAATCCACCAATCACCACCTGAAAGAGATCCAAAAAGAGAAACTCCTCGGAACATTGTGGCCAAATTCCAGAATTCCCAGGTCAAGGAGAAAATATTGCAAGCAGCAAAAAAAAAAAAAAAAAAAAAAAAAAAAAAACCAATTCCAGTATTGTGGAAATACAATCAGGATAACACAAGATCTAGCAGCTGCTACATTAGGGGAGAGAAGGGTGTGGAATATGATATTCTAGAAGTCAAAGGAACTATGATTCAAACCAAGAATCACCTACTCAACAAAACTGACTATAATACTTCCGGCGAAAAAATATTTTTTCAATGAAATCAAGGACTTTCAAGTATTCTTGATGAAAAGAATATCTGACTTTCAAACACAAGAATCAAGAGATGCATGAAAGGGTAAACAGCAAAAAGAAATCATAAGGGACTTACTAAAGTTGAACTGTTTACATTCCTACATGGAAAGACAATATTTGTAACTCTTGAAACTTTTCAGTATCTGGGTAGTTGGTGGTATTACACACACACACACACACAAACACACACACACACACACGCACATGCACACACACAGAGAGAAAGGGAACACAGAGTAAATTGAATAGGATGGGATCATATCTTAAAAAATGAAGTTAACCTGTGAGAGAAATGCATTGGGAGCAGCGAGGGAGAAACGGAATGGGGAAAATTTTCTCTCATAGAAGAGGCAGGTAGCAGACTTTTTAGTGGAGGGAAAAGGAAGGGAGCTCAGAGAAAAACATGAAGTTTACTCTCATCACATTCAACTAAAGGAAGGAATAAAATGCACACTCATTTTGGTATGAAAACCTATCTTACAAACAGTGTGGGGGAGGATGGAAGGGAGTGCAATGGGAGGAGGGAGCAATTTGAAATCAACACTCGGGGTTGGACAGGATCAAAACAAAGAATAGAAACAATGGGAGGGCAGGATAGGATGGAGGGAAATATAATTAGTCTTACACAACACGGCTATTATTGAAGGCATTTGCAAAACTACACCCATATGGCTTATATTGAATTGCCTGCCTTCCGAAAGGGAATGGGTGGGGAGGGAGGGATGCGGAGATTTTGGAACTCAAAGCTTTAGGAACAGCTGTCGAGTATTGTTCTTGCTACTAAGAAATAAGAAAAAACAGGTAATGGGGAATAGAAAGTTATCTGGCCCTACAGGACAAAAGGGAAGATGAGGCAAGGGAAGGGAAGGATGATAGAAGAGAGGGCAGATTAAAGATAGGGGAAATTAGTATGCTCGGTGTATTGGAGTGGGGGGAGGGGAAAAATGGGGAGAAAATTTAGAACCCAAAATTTTGTGAAAATGAATGTAAAAAGTTAAATAAATCAATTTAACTAAAAAAATAATCATCCATCTCACTTACACTGTAGAATTTATGGGCAGAAGTTGGGTAAAGTAATTTCTAATTATTGTTTTAATTTCCTCCTCAATGGAAGTGAGTTCACCTCTTTCAGTTTTTGTATTGGTGATTTGGTTTTCTTCTTTCTTTTTTTTAATCAAATTGCCCAAAATGTTATCAATGTTTATTGGTTTTCATAAAACCAACTCTTAGGTTTATTTACTAATTCAATAATTTTCTTAATTTATATTCCACTAATCTCTCTTTTGGTTTTCAGTATTTCTATTTTGATATTTTCTTGGGGATTTTCAATTTGTTATTTTTCGAATTTTTGCAGCTGCATGCCAGATTTGTTGATCTCTTCTTTCTCTATTTTATTCACATAGGCATTCAAAGATATAAAGTTTCCCCAAGAACTGTTTTTTCAGTATCCCATAAGATTTAGCAGTTTGTCTCATTGTTGCCATTCTCTTAAATGAAGTTTCTGATTGTTTCTGTGATTTATTGTTTAACCCACTCCTTCTTTAGTATTAGATTATTTAGTTTCCAATTAATTTTTGGTCTATTTTTTCCATGACCTTTCATTATATATAATTTTTATTGTATTGTTTTTTGAAAAGGATGCATTGACTATCTCTCCCTTTCTACACTGAACTGTGAAATGTTCATAGCCGTAGTACATGATCTGTTTTTGTATACGTACCATGTGCCACTGAGCAGAAAGTATATTCCGTTTTATTCTCATTCAATTTTCTCCAGATATCTTTCCTATCTACCACATTCAAAGTTTTATTCACCTCCTTAACTTCTTTCCTGTTTATTTTAAGGTTAAATTTATCAACTTCAGACAGGGGGAGTTTGAGGTCCCTCATTAGGTTAATTTTGCTGTATATTTCTTCCCTTGATTTCTCCTCTAAGAATTTGGATGCTATACCACTTGGAGCATACATCTTTAGTAATGATAATGATTTGTCCTCTATTGTGCCTTTAAGCAGGATATAGCTTCCTTGCTTATCTCTTTTGATTAGATCTATTTCTGCTTTTGCTTGGTCTGAAGGTAGGATTGCTACCCCCGCTTTCCTTACATTAGCTGAAGCACCATATGTTTTGCTCCAATCTTCTACCTTTACCCTCTGTGTATCTTCCCATTTCAAATATGTTTCTTGCAAACAACCTAATGGTAGTTTATAGCTTTTATTACATTCTTCTATCCATCTCTGTCTTACATTCACAGTTATGATTACTATCTGTGTCTTTCCCCATCCCCTTTTCTCTCATTTATGCTTTTAGTTCTCCTTTCTCCCTTCCCCTCCACAATACTTTTAATTTTTGATCACTGCCTCCCTCAGTCTTCTCTTACTTCTTCCAGCCCTCCTCCCTTTTGTTCCCTTTTACCCTTACATGTTCTTTCCTTCCTTTTAGCTTCCCATCCCTGTTCTTTACCCCTTCCCCTCCTATTGCCTATGGAGCTAGTTGGATTTATAAGCTTAATTTTGTTGTTCCCTCCTTGAACCAAATAAAATGAGAGTACCTCTCAAATAATGCTTATCTGCCTCCCCTCTTGTCCTCTGCTATAATATAATTTTGTACTTCTTCCTGTAATTTAATTTACCTTTTTCTTATTACTCCTTTATACATCTCTTGTTACAATCCTTTCACACACTTAAATCACATTTTAACATCACAGAAATTACTTTATATCATCTCCTTCTATCTATGTATATCCATTGTATATTTCATAGTAGATGTACAATTCTCAAGATTAACAAGTATCATCTTCCTTCATAGGGAGGTAAGCAGTTTGCAGAATTGAGTACCAAGTTTTTTTTCCCCCTGTTTACCTTTTCAAACGTCTATTGAGTCTTGCGTTTGAAGACTGAATTTTCTATTGAGTTCTAGACTTTCTATCAGGAAGGTCTGGAAATCTTTTATTGTATGGAATATCTGTCTCCTTACCTGAAATGTTACGCTGAAATTTGCTCCATGAATGATCTTTGGTTGTAGTCCCAGCTTCTTTGCCTTATGGAATATCATATACCAATTCCTTTGATCTTTTAATGTAAAAACTGCAAAGTCCTATGTGATCCTGACTTTAACTCCTCGATTTTTGAATGTTTTCTTTCTAGCTGCCTGTAGTATTTTCTCCTTCAATTGATAGTTCTGTAATTTGATAACAATATTTCTTGATTTTTTTAGAAATCTAAAAGATCTCTGTTGGGAGCTGAATGGTGGATTCTTTTAATGACTCTTTTGCCCTCTGGATCTAGCATTTCTGGGTAGTTTTACTTGATAATTTCTTGGAAGATACTGTCCAGGCTCTTTTCTTCATCATAGCTTTCCAATAGGAAAATAATTCTTAAATTTTTTCTTCTGGATCTATTTTCCATATCAGTTGTTTTTCCAGTTAAATATTTCACATTTTTTTCTATATTTTTGTTCTTCAGATTTTGTTTCACTGATTCTTGATGTCTCATAGAGTCATTAGCTTCTACTTGTCCAATTCTAATTTTTATCAAATTGTTTTCTTCAGTTGACTTTTGAATCTCCTTTTCCATTTGTCCAATTGTGCCTTTAAATGAATTAAGTTCTCCAGTAAGATTTTGCACTTCCTTTTCCATTTTTTCAATTTCCTTTTTAAAGAATTGTTCTCTTCAGTTAATTATTTTTTCATACTTTTAAAATTCGTTAGCCAGTTTTTCTTCTATTTCTTTCTTCAGCTCTTCCAAATGTGCTCTTTTTGCATGTGAGTAATTCATAGTCCTTTCTTTAGTTTCAGATGGGAGTACAGTCTCAATACTGACCTCAATGGTGTTTGTGTTTTCATCCTCATCCCCATAGAAAGACTCAATGATCTTTTCCTTCTTCCTTTGCTTCTTCTTACTCATGATGATGACTCTTTGTGTATTGTGGTCTCTGGTTCCTTCAGTTAGAAACCAATGAACCTGATGCTGAACTGGCTTGTTTGAGAAAACCCAGGCCAGGTGAATTCTTTCTGTTTGTGTTTCCCTGGAGCTAGTTTGTTAATTGTAGGGGAGGGGTGGTCTGGTCACTGCAGATCTCCTCAGCTATGCTAGAGAAAAGGCAAGCTCAGTGCTTGGTGATCTCAGGTGCCCTACTGTCTTCTTGTTTCCCCTGGAGCACTGAGGTATCCCTGGGATCCTGGTTTTGCTGACTCTGAGGCTCCACCCTTCTGTAGCTCTGGATGTCCTCCTGTGCACTGATTTGGGGGTATATGGGACAGCTCCATTCCTCTGCTAGAGTAAGAGGAATACTCCTTAGGAATTTTCCTGACCTCATAGGCTATGCAACTATTTGCCCCTTCTGCTGATCCCACTGTTCCAGGATATTTCTCAGGAAGTATTTTATGGTTTTTTCAAGGTCAACAAAGAAAGAGGGAGAGAGCATATATCAATCATGACACCATTTTGGTTCCTGGAACTTCAAGTAGGTGACTTACTGACATTTAACATGGGGGCTGAGAGTCTCAGAAGCCTCAGGAGCAGTTCCGTTTATACCTGGGGAACCGCTGCTCTCACTTGCTCAGCTTGCTGGACTCCTTGCCTGACCTGCCACTTTGCCCACTGTGCTGCTACTGTCTCAGAGCACCCCAAAGTTTTCCTTCTTGGCCCTATCACAGCAGGGACATGTTTTACTGTGTGCTGTGTGCTTCTCCACCCCTGTGGAACAGATCCTTCCCATTGACCTTCCAGTCTGTCCTGGTCTGTGAATCTTCCACAATCTGTCTCCTATTGGATTCTGTACCTCCAAAATTTTAGAAATATCTGAAGGATTTTGTCTAAGAGCTTAAGTGAGTAGTTGCTCTCATTCCATCATCTTGGCTCCACCCCTCAAGTGACTTTAAAAAAAAATGGGAAAATTACATATACGCACTCACTTGGGTATAGAAATCTATCCTACCAAATAAGAAAACAGGAGGGATAGGTGATAAGAGATATTGGGTATGATGAAATGATAAAAGGGAAGTCAGATTAAGAGTCATTAGTCAGAAGCAAAGCAGACTGTTGAGGAGGGACAGAATTAAGAGAAGAAAATTGGAAAATGTACAGTTACTAATAATAACTGTGGATGTGAATAGAATGAACTTACTCATAAAACAGTAAAAGCAGAGTAGATTAGGTAACAGAATTCAACAATATGTTGTATGTAAAAGACACTCCAGAAACAGAAAGAAAACAAAAGAATTAAAATAAAGGTATGGAGGAGAATCTATTTTTCTTCAATTGAAGTATAAAAAAAGGCAAAGGTAGCAATCATGATTCCAGAGAAAGAAAAAGGAAAAACAGGACTAATTAAAAGAGATAATCAGGGAAAGGACATTTTGCTAAAACTTACCTTAGACAAGGAAGTAATGTTAAAAATTTTCCATAGTAAATTTCTCTGATAAAGGCCTCATTTCTCAAATATATAAGGAAATGAGTGAAATTTATAAAAGTTAGACACTTTCCTTAGTTGATATGTGGTCAAAAAAATGAAAAGCAATTTGTTAAAGGAGTAATCAAAACAAGGTATAGCAAGATTTTTTAAAAAGTGCTAAATCACTATTATTTAGAGAAGGCAAACTAAAACATTTCTGATGTAACAGCCCACACTTATATGAGTACAGTAGTTCAAATTGGTGCATATATATATGTATTCTATATATATATATATATATATATATACATACATATATATATATATATATATATATATATATATATATATATATATACATATATGTATTCTATAAAGACAATGATAGCTTTATGACAAGTCCTGGGAAGCTATTCATTCAAAATCCCAGAATCCTATTCTTGGAAGTGACCAAGAAACCACATTGCCCACACCAAGCACTTATAAGTATCCACTCTACTATATCAAAAAAGAAAGATATTTTAGCCTTTTATTTAAGGTTGTGAGTAAGGGGTGATTGAGAAATATATTTTTAAAATTATTTTTGTTTAAGACTTTTCTCTTCAGCATCATTTAAACACACACCCCCACATATTCCTTCTCAATGCCTCTTGATTTAATTGTCCCTTATAACAAAGAAAAACATTCAAGTAATAAATATATTATACAGTGATCTCCTCTTATAGCGTATATTTTATTCTGTCCTATTGGACTCTAGTCTATTTTGAAGATCAATAGATATTTATTTATCTTTTTCCTCGGAACTCCTTTGTGAAAATACTGCCTGTATCCCATGTGGGTATATTGATTATTAAAATGTTCAAAAGAAGTTAAGGAAGTATGAGGAAATCAGGTTGATGTGGGAGTGAGGGGAGCCTCTCAGGTAAAATGTAAAGAAAATACAAACACTCTTCGGTAGACCTGAAGACAATTTTCCTCCAAATAAATTATTTGAATTATTTTAAGTCCCATAATATTGCAGTCTATCAGACTATTTGCGTGTTGCTTCTTTCAGAGTTTTGAATGGTATAATTGAGAAACCATGAATCAAATAATTAAATTTCCCAAGAGGATTAGATGAGAACTATTGGGAAAACTTCAAATGGAAACACACAGAGTCAGACATGGCTGAAAAATATTTGAACAACTGGAGTTATACTTGACAGAAAGGGAAAAGTATTAAATTTCACATGATAAAAGACAGATCAATGTCTATGAGGAGACCCTGATTAGAAAAATAAAAAATTTAGGCAGAAGAACAGAGAGAGAAGGGAGTAAAATGTTGGAGAAGCCAAGCAGAGAAAAAATAGGAGAAAAATTGAAAATCTGCTTATTGAAAACGGAATATAAAAGATAACACAAAGACTTTGCTCTGTTTTTTTATTTGTTTTCTGGAAAGCAAGTTGATTAGAAGAGAAGTATTTTTATTTTTTTTTTTGCAAACCGATTGACTCATGACTCATTTGAAGAGTGCTGAATTTTGCTGATATATTGAGAGCCTTCTTGCCTTACATTGTTGCCTTTAGAACTCTCTGTAGCCCAAGACAGGGGAAATCTCTTCAGCATGCTTGCATTGGCCTCTTCTACTCTCTGTGTTATGAGAAAGAGAAATAAGATGGGGAGAAAGGCTACGCTTATGCTTTGCTGTGAGATAAGATCTGACTTTGCTGAGAACTGACTGGTCACAAAAGAATCTCCTACTTTTTAAATGTTTATTTGTTTATTTTTAGTTTTCAACGTTCATTTCCACAAAATTTTGAGTTTCATATTTTCTCTGCATCTCTCCCCTCCCCTCACCCCAAAATGCTGCACATTCTGATTACCCCTTCCTCCATCTTCTCTCGCTCCTAACACCCCTCCATTCCCTTATCCCTATCTCCTCTTTTTTCTTGTAGGGCAACATAGATTTCTATACCCCATTACCTGTATTTTTTATTTCCCAGTTTCATGCAAACATAGGTCTCAACATTTTTTCCTAAAATTTTGAGTTCCAACTTTCCCTTCCTGTCTCCCCATCCATCCCCACTGAAAAAGCAAGCAATTTAATATAGGTTGTATGTAGGTAGTTTTGCAAAAGACTTCCATAATTTATATTGAATAAGACCAACTATATTTTCCTCCATCCTATCCTGCCCCCCATTTATTCTATTCTCTCTTTTGACCTTTATCCCCAAAAGTGTTTACGTCTAATTGCTCCCTCCTCCCTTTTGTCCTCCCTTCTACCATCTCCCACCCCACTTATTCCCTTCTCCCCTACCTTCTAGTACATGATCTTTAGTGCACTTTTCTCTGAAGAATTCTAAGACAATAAGGCCTTCTAAGTCCTATACTGGTCTAGGCATATGGGTTTGCCAGTTTATATCATCAACAAGGTGGACAACTAAGTATTATCTCTGACCAACTCTCTCTCCTCCCTCATTGACAAACTCCTCTCAAACCTCTCCAAAACAGAAATTATGAATTAAAATCAAAGTAACTTCAATTATTTCCATGATTTTGTATAATCAGAATTCAAAAAAAGATGAAAAAAACCCTAAAAACTAGCCAACTCAGGTCACTGCAGAAGCCAATTCACACCAAAATCCAACCCCACAGTACATTTCCTGTTCCTCTCTCTACTGTCTTAAAATTCCTAGATCCAAGCTTCAGAAGTTTGCTTGCTTAGGTTTTGACTCAGAGTGAGTCAGCCATGCAGAACCAGAGTTGGATCACTGTTCTAAGCAAAAGATTGGTAATGAGTCAATTGTCTGTTCCATAAAAATCTTTGCAGGAAAGCCAGGAACAGTGGAAAAGTGACAAGATAAATGTTTCCCCTCAAAATACAGCTCAACAATGCACCACAACACACCTTTTCTCTGGAGCCTGAAACACACAAACTACAGAAATCAAGATACTAGAAGCAGTATAATAATGTTCTGAACTGCTGGTATAAGGTCAGAGAACTGATGAACAAGTGTAACAGCAAGCACCTCAACACATCTAGAGTGGCCTGCTAGCACAGGCTCTTAGATCTGCTTTGCTAAGGAAAGCAACTCGAACTGGGTCAACAATATTCTTTAATTACATACACCAACAGAGAAAATACAATGAGAAAAATAAAGACCAACAGAGTTTCCAACTGTCTGACCTTAAGTAATACATACATCACAGATCAACAGACGTACCCACCTTTCTGACCATTACATGCATACATACTTACCAGAGAAAGAAGCATCAACATCTGGGTTTTCAAAGGGAAGAGGGACTCCTTAACAGCTACCTAGAGTCTGGTCATATCACATGGACATTCTTCCAATGAATGAGCTCTAGCACATTCAACCTCCGACTATATGTAGAACCAGAAGGCATCACAATCCACATAATTCAATACATAATTTTCAAAAGGTGTGAAAGCCTTCAAAAGCAAATCTCCCCTAAGCATGATTCCCTTAGTGGATTCCATGTGAGACTTATGATGGTCAGGGAAGATCTTATATCCCATTAACATTGCAACAGGACAGCAGAATAATCCATAGAATTCGAAATGAGGTGAGAGGAAACATTCCACTAAGCTTGAAGAAAACAAAGCAAAACAAATTGGGCCAGTTTTGTATCTGACAAAGTTAGTTGGAGTACAAACCTAGGTTAGTGAATCGTCAATTGTACAGTATGGGAATATGCCAACAGCTTTGAGACCCCGGTAGCAATTAAATACCATTAGATTAGAGAAAGTAAACCTGAGTAATAGAGAAAAATGAGAGAGACAGAGAGAGAGACAGAGAGAAAGAATTAAAATTAGCAAATATCCCAGGAATAATAAACACCACAGATATTCTTGAACGTAAGCAGATAAATCAGCAGAGAAAAATTTAATGGGAGGGAGAAATATGACTGTTATCAAGTAAAAGAATTTAGGAATGCATGATTAGAACTTCAAAACTTAAAACGCTTCAAAAAAGAAAAATAATCCAACTTTTCATGAGACAGAGTTTTCTGAGAAATTTGAGAATGTGGAACTACAATATGCTGTTCCTGAGATGTTTGAAAGAGAAATGGGAATTATGTGAATACAATCTATGGGCTATACGGCAAAAAAAACACGACAGAAGAGAGGGGAAGAAAACAAACCTAGAATCAACAGTGGCAGATTTCACCAAAGGAAAAAAACAGAGAAAAATAGATTGCAAATACAAATATATGGAAGAGAAAAACAATCTTAAAGAGAAGAAGGCATGCAATTCTTTTATTTAGTTAAATATATTTATTTAACTTTAACTTTTTACATTCATTTTCACAAAATTTTGGGTTCCAAATTTTCTCACCATTTGTCCCTTCTCCCCACCCCAATACACCAAGCATTCTAATTTCCCCTATCACCAATCTGCCCTCTCTTCTATCGTTCCCTTCCTTTGTCCCCATCTTCTCTTTTGTTCTGTATGGCCAGATAACTTTCTGTTCCCCATTACCTGTATTATTCCCGGTGGCAAGAACAATATTCGACAGTTGTTCCTAACGCTTTGAGTTCCAACTTCTCCCCATCCCTCCTTCCTCAGCCATTCCCTTTGGGAACGCAGGCAATTCAATATAGGCCATATCTATGTAGCTTTGCAAATGCCTTCAATAATAGTCCTGTTGTGTAAGACTAACTATATTTTTCTCCGTCCTATCCTGCCCCCCCCATTGCTTCTATTCTCTCTTTTGATCCTGTACCTCTCCAAGAGTGTTGACTTGAAATTGCTCCCTCCTCCCATTTCCCTCCCTTACATCATCCTCCCTACTCTGCTTATCCTCTTCTCCCCCACTTTCCTGTGTTGTAAGATAGGCTTTCATACCAAAATGAGTGTGCATTTTATTCCTTCCATTAGTCCAATGTGATGAGAGTAAACTTCATATTTTTCTCTGAGCTCCCTTCCTTTTCCCTCCAATAAAAAGTCTCCTACCTGCCTCTCTATGAGAGAAAATTTGCCCCATTCCATTTCTCCCTCCCTGTTTCCAATACATTTCTCTCTTCCTGCTTAACTTCACTTTTTAAAGATATGATCGCATTCCATTCAATTCACTCTGTATTCTCTGTCTTTGTGCGTGCATGCACGTGAGTGTGTGTGTGTGTGTGTGTGTGTGTGTGTGTGTAATCCCACCAACTACCCAGATACTGAAAAGTTTCAAGTTACAAATATTGTCTTTTCATGTAGAAATGTAAACAGTTCAAGTTTAGTAAGTCCCTTATGATTTCTCTTTACTATTTTCCTTTTCATGCTTCCTTTCATTCTTGTGTTTGAAAGTCAAATTTTCTTTTCAGCTCTGGTCTTTTCATCAAGAATGCTTGAAAGTCCTCTACTTCATTGAAAGACCATTTTTTCCCCTGAAGTATTATACTCAGTTTTGCTGGGTAGGTGATTCTTGGTTTTAGTACTCGTTTCTTTGATTTCTGGAAAATTATATTCCATGCCCTTCTGCCCCATAATGTAGAAGCTGCTAGATCTTGTGTTATCCTGATTTTATTTCCACAATACTGGAATTGTTTCTTTCTAGCTGCTTGCAGTATTTTCTCCTTGATCTGAGAACTCTGGAATTTGGCCACAATGTTCCTAGGAGTTTCTCTTTTTGGATCACTTTCAGGTGGTGATTGGTGGATTCCTTGAATACTTATTTTGCCCTCTGCTTCCAGAATATCAGGGAAGATTTCCTTGATAATTTCATGACAGATTGGCTCTTTTTTTCATCATGGCTTTCGGGTAGTCCCATAATTTTTAAATTTTCTCCCCTGGATCTATTGTCCAGATCAGTTGTTTTTCCAATGAGATATTTCACATTATCTTCCATTTTTTTCTATTCTTTTGGTTTTGTTTGGTGATTTTTTGTTTCCTCATAAAGTCATTAGCCTCCATTCTAATTTTGAAAGAGCTATTTTCTTCAGTGAGCTTTTGAAACTCCTTTTCCATTTGGCTAATTCTGCTTTTGAAAGCATTCTTCTCCTCATTGGCTTTTTGAACCTCTTTTGCCAATTGAATGACCCTATTTTTCAAGGTGTTATTTTCTTTACCTTTTTTTTGGGTCTCCTTGAGCAAGGTGTTGACCTGCTTTCCATGCTTTTTGTGCATCTCTCTCATTTCTCTTCCCAGTTTTTCCTCCACCTCTCTCACTTGATTTTCAAAACCCTTTTGGAGCTCTTCCATGGCATGAGCCCATTGAATATTTATTTCGGATGTTTAGGATAAAGAAACCCTGACTTCTATGTCTTTCCCTGATGGTAAGCATTGTTCTTCCTCATCTGAAAGGAAAGGAGGAAATATCTATTCTCCAAGAAAGTAACCTTCCAAGGTCTTATTTTTATCCCTTTTCTGGGCATTTTCCCAGCCAGTTACTTCACTTCTGAGATTCCTTTCCACACCCACCATGCCTCCAGATCCGCCCAGCTAGTGCTTGGGGTCTGAGATTCAAATCCTGCTTTCAAGCCTAATTGCTTTCAGCAGGGGCAGGACTACTATTCAGTGCGAGATTAAGTTCTTTTGCTTGGGTAGGGGCAGAGCCACCTCACAGGGCTCAGTTCTCTCAGGGGGTTTATGCGGAGGCCTTCAGCAATGTATCTGAGCCCCTGCTTGCTTTGGGAGCCCCTGTACACTACTGCCTCTGCTGCTCCCTCCTGAGGGGACCTGAGTTATAGGGACACCTCGTTCCTCTCTTGGTGAGCCAAGCCAGCTCTCTCACTGATCTTTGGTGTTTGTGGGTGGAGGTACCTGCCTGGCTGCTGCAGGTTCTGTCCCTCAAACCTGCTTGAACCTGCTCCTCTCAGTGCTGGCTGGACAAGGCAGGGCTGGGATCTGCTCTGGGTCGGTTGGGTGAAAGACCTTTGGTGTTGGTTTTTCAGGGCTCTCTGGAACAGAAATCTCCTCCACTCTGTTGTGTGGCTTCTGCTGCTCCAGAATTTGTTGGGAGTTCTTCTTTACAGGTATTTTATGGGCTGTACATTCAGAGCTAGCATATTTGAATCTTTCTACTCCACCATCTTGGCTCCTCCCGCGAAGGCATGCAATTTGATGTAAGTTATACATGTGTAGTCCAACAAAACACTTCAATGACAGTCATGTTGTGAAAGACTAACTGTATTTGCCTCCATCCTGTCCTGCCCCCCACTTATTCCATTTATTCTATTCTCTCCTTTGACCCTGTTACAACTCAAAAATTCTTACTTCTGATTATCCTTCCCTCAAATTACCCTATTTTCCATTATCCACTCTACAATTATCCTCTTCCCCGTACCTTCCTGTAGTATAAAACAGATTTACATACTCAACTGAGTGTGCATGCCATTTCCTCCTTCAGCCAAATCTGATGAGAGTAAGGTTCACATATTAACTCTCACCACCTTCTCTTCCTCTCAGTGTAAAACTTTTCCCTTCCTCTTTTTTATGAATTTATTCTATTCTTCTTCTCTCTTACTCCTTCTCCCAATACATTTCTATTTTACCTATGAAATACACTTTTTTAAATATCATCCCTTCATAGTCGATTCATTCTGTGCCATCCATCTACCCATCTCTCTCTCTGTCTCTCTCTTTCTCTCTTTCTCTATCTGTCTGTCTCTCTCTCTATATATATATGTATATATGTGTGTGTGTGTACGTGTGTGTGTTTATGTGTATATATACACACATATGCCTACACACGTATAATGTATGTGCATACATAGTATGTGTATATTATATATATACATATATATATATGTGTGTGTGTAGGTATATATGAGTGCATATATACCTATATACACACATATATAAACACACACACATATATATATATATATACATATATATATATCAATACATATAAATACATACATAAATATGCATATAATCATATACAGATTTATATGTATATGTATCTATATATTCTCGCCACCTAACATAATACTGAGAAAGGTTTCATTAGTTATAAATATCATCTATCCATGTAGGAATCTAAAGAGTTCAACTTTAATAAGTCCCTTGTGATTTCTCTTTCATATTTCTCTTTTCAAGAGTCACATGAATCTTGTATTCGAAAGTAAAATTTGTATTCAGCTCTGATCTTTTCTTCAAAAGGATCTTCTATTTGAAGTTGTCTCTTTCATTGAGTATCCATTTTCCCCTTAAAATGCTATATTCAGTTTTGCTGGATAGGTGAATCTTGGTTTTAATTCAACTTATTTCACTTCTGAAATATCATATTCCGATTCCTCCAATTCCATAATGTAGAAGCTGCTAGATCTTTTGCTATCCTTATCGAGTTTCTACAATATTTGAATTGTTTCTTTCTGACTGCTTATCTATTCTCTCCTTGACTTGGAAACTCTGGAATTTGGTTACAATATTTCTAAGGGTTTTCCTTTTGGGGTCTCTTTCAGTAGGTGATCAGTGGATTCTTTCAGCATCTATTTACCCCTCTGGTGCTAGAATATCAGGAAAGTTCTCCTGAACAATTTCAATGAAAGATGTCTAGGTTCATTTTTGATCATGGCTTTCAGGTAGTCTCATAATTTTTAAATTGTCTCTCTTGGATGTCTTTTCCAGGTCAGTTGTTTTTCCAATTAGATGTTTCACATTGTCTGCTGTGTTTTATAATTTCTTGATATTTCATAAAGTCATTAGTTTCCATCTACTCTGTTCTAATCTTTAAGGAATGATTTTCTTCAGTAAGCTTTTGGACCTCCTTTTCTATTAGGCCAATTCTCCTTTTTTAAGGCATTCTTCTCCTCATTGACTTTTTGGATCTCTTTTTCTCTATTTGAGTTAGTCTATTTTAAGGGGTTATTTTCTTCAGCATTTTTAGGTCCTCTTTAGCAAGCAGTTGGCTCATTTTTCGTGATTTTCTTCCATCATTCTCATTTATTGTCCCAATTTTTGTTCTGCTTCTCTTACTTGATTTTCAAAACCCTGGTCTGAGACCAATTCATATTTGTCTTGGAGGGCAAATGAATGTAAGAGCTTTGACTTTGTTGTATTCTTCTGTTAATATATTTTGGTCTTCCTTTTCACCAAAGATCCTATGGTCTGATTCTTTTTCTTTTTGTTGTTCATTTCCCCAGACATTTATTTGACTCTTGAACTCTTTGTCAAAGTAGTTCTCTGCTTCCAGTGGAGGTGGAGTTGTACTGTCAGTCATTTGATATACCCAAAATCTTTGGGTGTTGAGCTCCAAAAATATCTCCTGTCTCTGCCCCTGCTCCTGTGGCATGTTCTTCTACCCCTTCTACTGCCCTTGGCCTGGGGAAGGAGCACTCTACTATCTCACACAGGTCTGACAGAATTTTTCTACTCACCTTCCAATTTGTCTTCTAATTGGTCTTGTGTTTTGGGGTTATGAAGTTTGGAAACTGCCACATGTTACAGAGTTTCAGTACCTCCAATACCTGCTCATGTCCCGTCTGTGCCAGGACAATCAATGGCAGACTGCACCCTCCTCCCAGCATGGCACAAAACCCTTCCAGGCTATCTTGGGTTGGAAATTTGCTTCACTCCATCATTCTGTGGGTTGTGCAGCCCCAGAATTTTAGAGTCATTTTTGTAGGTATTTGACTGGGTTTGGGAGAAAGAACTCTAGGAAATCTCTGCTTCTATTCTGCTATCTTGGCTCCACCCCATGATGGAACGTAAAATATACACATAGTAAAAAATCTGTCTAAAACAAAAAAGGAAACACCTTGTGTGGCTATGGTACACTAGAACTTTTCTCAGTTAATATAGGAGTGAAATAAGGATTCTCATTCTTCTCACTATTATTTAATACAGTTCTGGAAATTTTATGAACGAAGAAAGACAAGAGAAAATTAAGACAAATGGATATGTCAAGATGAAATGATACATATGTAAATAATAGGTTAAAAAGAATTGCTGATCTGAGAGATCAGCAAAATTTAAGAGAACAGCTTTAGGAAAGTGGTGTGCTACAAAACAAATTCCTCAAAAACCAACAGCATTTCTATATAGTAATCACAAAACAAAAGAATTAATAATAGAAATGGATATGCTACTCCAAATAACTACAAAAATACATTAAATATCTGGGGATCAACTTACCAAAGCACATGGAAGATTTGTATCCAATTACCAAGATTTATTTATAAAATTCTCCTTAAAGAAATAAAGAACAATGGAAGTAGTTAGAGAAATATTCAGTGCTTCTGGCTAGGTCATGCCAATGTAATAAAACTGACAATACTTTCAAAATCAGCTTACATGTTTAATACTTATACCAATCAAATTGTCAAAATAAAGTTTGACAATACTTGATCAAAGAGAAAAACAGCAAAATTTCTAGAATTTCAAGGGAAATGATGAAAAGAAATAAGATGAAGGGGAAATAACATTTCTAGCCTTCAAAATATATTAAAATGTGGTATTCATCAAAACCATCTAGTAGTGGTCTGAAAAACAAATTCGTGGATCAATGGAACACACTAGAAAAGGGAGAATCAGAAACGATTAAATTAAATAACTCTGTATGTAGCAAAGTAGAAAACAAAAATTACCTAGGTGGGAAAATACTATTTATTTGATAAAAAAAAAAGCTCAGAAAACTGAAAAAAAAATAGTTTTGGAGAAAATAGACTTCAACCAACACTTCAAATTACATTCCACAACACCGTTTAAATAGAAAAGCAACATGAATATTATGATCACGTCATTAAAACTTTTTGAAGAGGAATATAGTATTTACCTCTTACAACTATATATCAGAAATGTATTCTTAATCTCACAACAGATAGAGACAATTATTAAAGATAAAATAGATAATGGGATGGCTAGGTGGAGCAGTAGATGAAGTTCTGGGCCTGGAATCAGAAAAACTCATCTTCCTGAGTTTGAATCTCAGACACATACTAACCGAGGGACCTTGCACAAATCACAAGTGTGTTTGCCTCAATCCCTCATCAGAAAAAAAAAAGATAAAAGGAAATAGCAAAGGATATTTGCCAAGTAAATCCTAAATGGTTCTCAGAGAGATATAACTGAGATGACTCAATAGCAGTAACAATAACAAAACAGATACCATTGATTACATTAAATGGAATAGCTTCTACAGAGACAAATTTAAAGCCCCAAGACTAAGAAGGGAAGTAAAAAAAAAGGGAACAGTGGTTTGATGAAATGTTTCTGATAAAGGCCTAGCATCCAATATATACACATAATATACACATATATGTATGCATGTATAGATATATGTATATACATCTATATAAAGAATATATACATCCATGTGTATGAGTATACACACAGTCATTATCTAACAGATAAGTACTCAAAGAATATGAAAAAATAGTTAGCAGACAAATAATTGAAAGTATTCATTATATGAAAGAATATTCTTTATCTCTACTAGTAAGAAAAATCAGCATCAAATAACCACTGAAATTTCACCTCACACCTCGAAAATTAGCAAAGATAGTTTTAAAAAAGGTAATACTCAGTGTTGGAGGAGTTGTGAAATGAGGGGCCCATCAATGGATTTTTTGGTGGAATTATGAGGTGGTACAACAATTTTGGAAAATTAGATAAAGTGACTAAAAGATCCATATTCTTTGGGCTAGAGACTCCATTACTGGGTTTATATCCCAAAGAAACTATGAATTAGAAGAAAATCTGTACAAACACCATAATATTTTGCCAGCATTTTTGTCATAGCAAAGAACTAGGAACACAGTAGATACCCAATGATTTGGGAATGACTAGGCAAATTGTAGTACATGAAAGTAAAGGAATTTTGTTGTGATATAAGAAATGACAAACATGATTAACCCTAATAAACATGGAGACTGACATGAACTGCTTCAGAATGAAGTAAACATAAGCAAGAAAACAACTTTACACAATAACTACAACGAAGTAAATGTAAATAAAAACAATAAACCAACAAATATTTTAAAAATAGTGTAGCAAAATTTAATGACCACAAATGACTGAAATTAGATGTAAGAGAAAACACCTCCCACTCATAACTTTTTTTTTTGGGTGGGGTGGTGGCATGGAAGGTCCGTAGGTATCACATATTGCATGTGGTTTCAGATCTTCTCAAAGTTTCAGTTTAACTAAATAATCTACCTGTTTTAAAAAAATAGTATTTGTTTTTTTGTTGTTGTTGTATTGCTGTCTAGGAGGGGAAAAGAGGACACTGGGGTTCACTATGATGATTTAAGAAACTAACTACATCAGTTTAAAGATTTTTCAAAGAAACTTATATGCTGAATTTATCATAAATTTTTGCTGTCTGACTTTTATCTTCACTCTGAAACTGAAGTTTATTTTTTCCATTACCAATATTTTTTATTAATTTTCCCATCCAATTGCCTTTGTTCTTAATCATTAATCTTTACCTTTTGCAGCATACGATATTTTTCATCTCCAATATTTTCTCCACTCTAGGTTTCCCTGATGCTGCTCACTTTTTTCTCTACTGTGCCTTATTACTGATTTGGAGAGTTTATTTTTACTCTTCTTATCTACTCCTCCTCAGTCTCATTTTTATTTAGGTCATCTCCACTAACCACCAGTGTTTAACAAGGGTCTTTCCTGAGTCACCTTCTGTTTTTCTTCTATGCTCTTTAATTTTATGACATGTACAGCTTCAATGAACTAAACTTTCTCCTCTAAGACTAGATAAATCTAGCCACAAAATAAGTAAAAAATAAGCAGTTAATAAGATCCATAGAATTTTTATAAAAGTTAGATAAAATAGATCTCCAGAGAAAATGACATGGGAATTGAAGGACATAATTTTCCTCATCTGTACCTGCACCTACACAAAAATTTTCTATATATTAGAGCCACAAAGAACTGACAACTAAATGCAGAAAAGCAGAAATATTAAATGCACTTATTTCATATAAAAGTGCAATAACAATTTTACTTAACAAGTGATATGGGTATATGGACTAAAATTAGTTAAAAATTAAGCAGTTGAAAATCAGTTGAGCAAGGAATAGTGCATCAGATTTAGGGAGAATGAAGAAATTTGTGACACAATCAGTGATAGAAAATATTATGTGATGCAAAATGGATAATTTTGATTACATTAAATTGAAGAGTTTTTGAACAAACAACCAAGATGTAGAGGGAAGCAGAAAATTGAGAATTTTTGTAAGTAGTGTTTGTAATAAAAGTCTCATTTCTAAAATATATAGAAAACTGAATCAAAAGTACAAGAATGCAAGTCATTCCCCAATTGATAAATGGTCAAAGGATAGGAACAGGCAGTTTTCAGAGGAAGAAATTAAAGCTGCCAATAGTGATATGAAAAAATGCTCTAAATCACTATTGATCAGAGAGATACAAATCAAAATAACTCTGAAGTACCACATCACACCTATCAGATTGTATACCATGAAAAAACAGGAAGATGATTAATGTTAGAGAAGATGTATTTCATCGTTGGTGGAGTTGTGAACTGATCCAACCATTCTGGAGAGCATTTTGGAACTATGCCCTAAAGGTTACAAAATCTGTGACCCAGCAATACCACTTCTAGTACAGTATCCCCAAGAGATCATAAAAAATATTAAAGACATTGGCATAGCCAAGAAGGCAGAGTAGAAAGATGTATATACTCTTGCACTTCCCCCACAATCCACAAAATACCTGTAAAGGTGATTCTCAACAAAGTCTAGAGCAGCAGAAGCCACAGAACAACAGAATGAAAGAAGTTTCCAGTCAAATGTAATCTGGAAGGCTGACAGAAAAGGTGTATCTCTTGGGATGCGGAGCAGAGCAGAGCACAGCCCTGGACATACAGCACTGGGAGAAAGAGGACTTGAACAGACCTCTATGCAGAGTTCATGGCAGAGAAGGTCCCAGATACTTCAACTCACAAGCTACAAAGAAAGCTCCAAAGTTCAGTGGGTGAGAGGGAAGGTACTTTGTCCAACAACAGCCCCAGGCAATGGCAGAGGCCTCAGCACCAGACTGTAGGCAGCTAGTGTCTAGGAAGCAATCTGGATCCATTGTTGGGCAGCTCAGCTTAAAGTCTCTGGCAGTAGGGAGCAGCTGATCTAAACCCCAGCCCTGAGTGACCACCTCAGCTCCACTTAAAGCCCAAGGGAACTGAGCAGCTGAGTTTAATCTCTTGAAAAAGGATTCAGAAGTCAAACAATTGGCTGGGAAAATGCCCAAAAAAGGGGAAAAAAGAAGACCAAAGAAGGTTACTTGCCTGATGAAAAGGTGTCTCTTCCCATCATCTGATTATATGAGGAAGAACAAGGATTACTGTCACAGGAAGTTAAGACCCCTGCCTCCAGGGCCTCCAAAGTGAACTTAAACTAGGCTTAGGCAATAGAAGAGCTTGAAAAGCAAGTTAGCGGCTTGAGAAAGGAGAACCACAAACAAAATGCTGAGGTAAATAACACCTTTAAAAAGAGGATAATTCAGTTGGAAAAAGAGGTCCAGAAAGCCAATGAGGAGAAGGAGGCCTTAAAAAGCAGAATTAGCCAAATGGAGGAGAAGGTTCAAAAGCTGGATGAGCAAAATAGTTCTTTGAAAGAGAGAATAGAGTTCAGTGAAATAAATGACTATGAGATAAACCAAGAAGTTAGAAACAAAAACAAAAGTTTGAAAAAATAGAAGATAATATGAAACATCTCATTGGAAAAACAACTGACCTGGAAAACAGATGCAGGAAAAACAATTTAAAAATTATGGGGCTACCTGAAAGCCATGATAAAAAAAAAAAGAGTCTAGACACTATCTTCCATGAAATTATTGAGGAAAACTGTCCTGATATTCTAAAACCAGAAGCCAAAATAAATATTGAAAGACTCCACCCATCACCTCCTGAAAGAGACCCTAAATGAGAACCTCCTAGGAATATTTTGGTCAAATTTCAGAGTTCCAAGGTCAAGGAGAAAAGACTGCAATGAGCTAGAAAGAAACAATTCAAGTATTGTGGAAATGAAATCAGTATAACACAGGATCTGACAGCTTCAACATTAAAGGATTAAAGGACTTGGAATAGGGTAGTCCAGAAGTCAAAGGAACTGGGGTTAAAACCAAGAATCACCTGCCAAGAAAAACTGAGTATAATACTTCAAATGAATAAATGATCAGTGATATAGAGAACTTTCAACCATTCATGTTGAAAAGACCAGACTTGCATAGAAAATTTGATTTTCAAACACAAAAATCAAGAGAAGCTTGAAAAGGTAAACGGAAAAGATAAATCATAAAAGACTTTCTAAAACTGAACAGTTTACATTCCTACATGGAAAGAAAATATTTATAACTCTTGAGACTCTTCTCAGTGTTTGAGTAGGTGGAGGGATTGTATATACACACACATGCGCGCACACACACACATACACACATAGATGGAGAGTACAGGCTGTACTCAATCAGAAGAGCTGATATCCATAAAATATATATATAAAATAAAAATTCAGGGGTGAGGCAGGAATTTACACTGGGAGAAGAAAGGGAAAAATGGAAGGGAGCAGGCTACAATTCATAAAAGAGATAAAGAAAAATATTGTTCAATGGAGGAGAAAAGGGAGAATGGGAGAGGGGAAAAGTGAAGGTACTCTCACCACATATGGCTTAAGGATAGAATTATGTGCTCACTAAATTTGGTATGAAAATCTATCTCATACTACAGGACAGTGGGGGAGGAGGCAACAAACTGGGAGAAGGAAATGATAGAAGAGTGGGAAAATGGGAGAAGGGGGTAACTAGAAACAAACACTTTTGGGAAGGGACAAGGTCAAATGAAGGAATAAAAAATAAGGGGTGGTAGAGTAGGATAGAGAGGTAATATAGTTAGTATTACACAACATGATTGCTATGAAAATCTTTTGCAAAAATGATACATATGTAGCCTGTATTGATTTGCTTACCTTCACAGTAGGGATGAGTAGGGAGAGAGTAAGGGAAAGAAGTTGGAATTCAAAGTATTAGAAATGAATGTTGAGAATTATTATTGCATATAACGGGGAAATAAGAAACACAGGTGATGGGGTATAGAAATTTATCTTGCCCTACAAGAAAAGAGAGACGATGGGGATAAGGTGAGGGTGGGGTGTGATAGAACGGAAGACTCATTGAGGTAAAGGGTAATCAGAATGCAAGGTAGTAGGGAGTTGGGGGAGGGGAGAGATGGGAAGAATAACTGGACATGTTACAAAGTGGTGTAAAAGCAATTAGTATTAAAAGAATTGATTTAATTATTTACTGAGACTAAATCAGAGACATCTTTAGTTTGAGGAAATGAATTTTAGTCTAAGTCTCCTAGAGGTAAGTAAATTTGGGTAAAATGTGGCTTTGATGGAAAAGTTAAGGTTTAAATGGTATATTTGATTTTATAATTGTTATTTAAACAGGAACTACAACAGGTATAGAAAGGCAAGTAAGTCACCTACTTGCCTCAAAAGATGTTAGTTAGCCAATGTGAAATTATAGTGATATCTGAAACCTGGTTAATAGATCCTGCTATTTTAAGATGATATGGGATTATTAAGTGACTGTTCTTCTGAGTGTTTATTCCAGGTAGCGATAGGAAGAAAGGCGTGAGCCTCCAATGCATGATGTCAGTAAGCCTGTGAGATGCTGGTATGAACTGCAAAAGCTGATCTCATGGGAAGGGTGGTAGAGTGGCTGTTCAGCCAGGGCTGAGGTAGGATTCTCCTGACTCAATTTCTCCACTGACATCTGGCAGAATCTAAGCTTCATGGAATGCAAGTTGACAATCTTTTCCTGCCTGGAACTGATATGAAGTTGGGGAGATATTTTTTCCCTGCAATGTCCCTACATTTAGTGGCAATTTTTTATAGTCAAGAGGTTTGAAAGCTTAATACCAGATCCATTAAATTATAGATTGTTGGTAGGGGAACATCCAAGGTTAAGTCTAAAATTAAGCTATTAGGCTTAGGACTTTAGACCAACAACAATAAGTTAGGGTCCTCTAATTCTTAATAATAGTGTGAAGACAATTAGGTCAAGGGCTTATGAAATTAGCATAAATTGTTTTTATTTATGTCTCAGTTGGTTAATATTAAAATAAATCCATTTGTGGTCCATATTGTAAATACTTTAAAAGAAATATCACTTGACCAAAAGTTGGAATTGTGTTATGTGATATGAATTGTTTAAAAAATGAAAAAAAAAATACAGGAAAGTGATAAACGTTGGAGAAGATGTGAGAGATTTGGAACACTAATTCATTGCTGGTGGTGTTGTGCACTAATCCAACCACTCCAGAGAGCAATTTGGAACTATGCCCAAAGGGCTACAAAAATGTGCATACCCTTTGAACCAGTAATATTGCTTCTAGGACTGTATCCCAAAGAGATCATAAAAATGGAAAAAGGTCCCACACTTACAAAAATATTTATAACAACTCTCTTTGTAGTGGACAAGAACTGGAAATCAAGGGGAGGCCCATCAATTGGAAAATGACTTAACAAGTTGTGGTATGTGAATGTAATGAAATACTGTTGTGCTATAAGTAATGATGAATAGGAAGACTTCAGAGAGGTGTGGAAAGACTTATATGAACTGATGCTGTGAAATGATCAGAACCAGGAGAACATTATACACAGTAACAACTAGTGTGCAAGGACTGTTTGTGGTAGACCTAGCCCATCACAGCAATGCAAGGATCTAAAACATTCCCAAAGGACTGTTGAGGCAAAATTCCATTCACATTCAGAGAAAGAACTCAGAACAAAGCAGAAAATTTTCTCTTGTGTTATGCTTTGTTTTGGTTTGTTTTTTCTCATGGTTTCTCCCATTCAGTTTAATTATTCTGTGCAACATTACTAATGTGAAAATGTGGTTAATAAGAATGTATTTGTAGAACCCATATAAGATTGCCTGCCATCTCATGGAGGAAAGTTAGGAAAGGGGACAAAAATCTAAAACTTATGGAAGTGATTGTAGAAAATTGAAAGCAAATAAATTAATTTGAAGAAAAATATGTTAAAGGGTTCCACATATACAAAAATATTTATAGTAACTCTCTTTGTGCTGGCCAAAAACTGGAAACCAAAGGGATGCCCATCAATTGGAGAATGGCTGAATTAATTGTGCATATAAATATAATGCAATACTATTGAGCTATAAGAAATGATGAACACAAAGATTTCAGAGAGTTCTGGAAAGACTTATTTGAACTGATGCTGAGTGAAAGAAGCAGAACCAGGAAAACTTCGTGCACAGCAACGACCACAGTGTGACAGGAATTTTTCTGGTAGACTTAGTACTTCATTGTAATACAAGGACTTAAAAAATTCCCAAGGAACTTTGGATGCAAAATGTCTTCCACATTCCAAGGAAGAACCATGGAATTTGATCACAGAATGAAGCAGACCATTTTCTTTTGCATTATGTTTTGTTTTATGATTTCTCCCATTCGTTTTAATTCTTCTATGCAACATGACTAAGGTGAAAATATATTTAAGAGGAATGTATGTGTAGAACCTGTATAAAATTGTATGCTGTCTCAGGGAAGGACTGGGGATGGAGGGGGGAAAATATAAGGTATGTGGAAGTGACTGTAGAACACTGAAAACAAATAAAATAATTTAATTTAAATGAAAGAAAAGAAAAAAGTAGTTGAATACTAAAGAAAGAGTGGATCAAAGAACAATTCATAGAAGCAATCAAAGAATAAATCATAGAAATAATCAGTTATATCCTTGAAGAGAATTAAAACAATGAGAAAATATGCTAAAACTTATGGCATGTGGCAAAATTGGTACTTAGTGAAAATTTTATAACTCCAAAAGTTATATCAGTATAATAAAGAAATAGTAAATAAATGAATTTGATATGAAACTGAGAAAAAAAAAACTAGAAAAAAATTAAGCCCTCAATTAAACACCAGATAAGATGTTTTGAAAATAAAAGGATTACAATTAAAAATTTCAAATAAATTTGAAATAAGAAATTGAGTGAACTAAAAAATAAAACTAGGTCTGGTCTTATTGAAAAGAATAGATGAACCACTGGTTAACTTGATTTAAGAAAGAGAAAGAAGAAAACCAAATTACCAGTATGAAAAATGTAAAGGGTCAATTCACTACCAAAGAAGATGAAACCAAAAGCAATTATTACAAGTTATTTTGGTCAACTATATGCCAAGAAATGTGGTAATCTAAACGAAATGGATGTATGTTTGTGGCTGTTCAGTCATTCAGTCATGTTTGATTTCTCATCATCCATGGACCATAGCGTTCCTGGTCATTATATTTTCTTCTATCTTTCCAAGTCTATGTAAGTTCAAGTTCCTTGTTTCTATAATACTGTCTATTCATTGCATCCTCTGAAATCTTTTTTTTTCTACTGAATTCAATCTTTCCAAACATCAATGTAATTTCCTATGAGTATTTTCATTATATGTTCAAAATATTTCAGCTTCGGCTTCAGTATTTCACCTTGAAGCGTTATGAAATAATTTTCTTTATGTTTTGACTGATTTAATCTTCTTGTTATTCAAGGAACTCTTAAAAGTCTTCTCCAGCACCACAATTCAAAAACAATAATTTTGTAGTGTTCAGCTTTTCTTGTAGTCCAAATCTAACAGCGATGCACTGCTACTATAAAAGACAAAAAACAAAAACAAAAACAAACAAACAAACAAACAAAAACATCAATGATTTGACTATATGAACTATTTTTCCCCCCAGGAAGGTGAATGTCTATACATTTTACTATGCTGTAAAGATTTACCATAGCTTCCTTCCAAGGAGCGAGTGTCTTATCTTCAGGGCTGCAATTGCTTTCTGTTGTTCTCTTTGAATCCACTAATATAAAATCTGACACTGTTTACACTTCCTTTATCTCTGTTGCCAGAAAGTTATGGGACCAGTTGCCAAGATCTTAGGTTTTTGTTTTTGTTTGTTTGTTTGTTTCTATCTTAAGGTTCAAGTCAGTTTTTATATTTTCCTCCTTAACATGCACCAAAAGACTTCTTAATACTTCTTCTCTTTCTGCCATCAGAGTGGCAGATATCTGGATATACTACATTGTTGATATTTTGGCAGGGGGCAACCTTAATTACAGCTTTTGATATGTTCACTTTGGCATTTCACATGATGTGCTTTGCATGTACTTTAAATAACTATGATGACAATACAGCCTTGCTGTAGTCTTTTTCTTTTCTTTTTTATTTTTTAATATAAATTTATGTATTTAACTTTTTACATTTATTTTCACAAAATTTTGTGTTCCAAATTTTCTCCCCTTTTATCCCCTCCCCCCACCCCAGTGCACCGAGCATTCTAATTTTCCCTATCACCAATCTGCCCTCTCTTCTATCATCCCTTCCTTCTCTTGTCCCCATCTTCTCTTTTGTCCAGTAGGGCCAGATGACTTTCTATTCCCCATTAACTGTATTTCTTATTTCCTAGTAGCAACAACAATACTCAACAGTTGTTTCTAAAACTTTGAGTTCCAAATTCTCTCCATCCTTCCCTCCCCCCAATTCCCTTTCGGAAGGCACGGATTACAATATAGACCCTATCTGTGTAGTTTGCAAATGACTTCGATAACAGTCATGTTGTGTAAGACTAACTGTATTTCCCTCCATCCTATCCTGCCCATCATTGTTTCCATTCTGTCTTTTGATCCTGTCCCTCCCCAAGAGTATTAACTTCAAATTGCTCCCTCCTCCCATTGCCCTCCCTTCCATCATCCCCCAGCTTCTTTATCTCCTTCTTCCCCACTTTCCTGTATTGTAAAATAGGTTTTCATACCAAAATGAGTGTGCATTTTATTCCTTCCTTTAGTCGAATGTGATGAGGGTAAACTTCTTGTTTTCTCTCAGCTCTCCACTAAAAAGTCTCCTGCTTTCCTCTTGAATGAGATATAATTTACCCCATTCCATTTCACCCTCTTTCCTCCCACTACATTTCTCTCTCACCATTTACCTTAATTTCTTTTAATATATGGTCCCATCCTATTCAATTCACTCTGTGCTCTCTGTCTCTGTATATGCGTGCATGTGTGTATGTCTGTGTGCATGCACACATGTACATGTGTGTGTGTGTATGTGTATGTGTGGTCCCACCAACTACCCAGATACTGAAAAGTTTTAAGAGTTACAAATATTGTCTTTCCATGTAGGAATGTAAACAGTTCACTTTTGGTAAGTCCCTTATGCCTTCTTTTTGCTGTTTACTCTTTCATGCTGAGATGGCCTGAGTCATGGAGACACCCCGCTCCCCTCTTGGCCAGCTCAGATTTCTCTCTCACTGACCTGTAGCGTCTGTGGGCGCAGGGACATTCGCGGCCCCTGGAGATTCCGTCCCTGAAGCCTGCTCGGATATGCTCCTCTTGGCTGTGTGGCCAGGGCAGCACAGGAGTGGATTCCACTGTCTAGAGCACGATGGATCCCTTGGGACGGCTCTGCAGGGCTCTCTGGAATGGAAATCTTTTCCACTGTGTTTCTGTATGCCTTGCAGTGCTCCAGAATTTGTGGGGAGTTCTTCTTGCAGGAAATATACGGGCTGTGGTTTTGGAGCTAGCATACGTGAGTCTTTCTACTCTGCCATCTTGGCTCCACCCCCACCCCCTTGCTGTAGTCTTTCTCCAATCTTCAAACAATCAGGTGTTTCAGGTTTGGTTCTGTTACTTCTTTGCCCTCATATATGTTCTTCAGTAGACAAGCAAGATACTGTAGTTAATTCCATCACTTCAAGGACTTGCCACATTCTGTTATAATCTCTACAAAGACCTTACTGTAGCCAGTGAATAAAATTATATATTTTGTTTTCTTCTGAAGCTCCCCTGCTTTGCTCACAGTTAAGTGAATATTAGCCATTTTGTCTATAGTTTCTCTGCCTCATAAAAAAATCCATTTCAATAAGTCTTGACTCACATATGTTTGAAATTTTATTTGCAGAATCTTAAGCATCATCTTTCTGACATGTAAAAAGTATAATTATTTGGAAATTTGAACACATATTGCCATTCTTTAAGATTGGGACATAAAATGGTCTTTTCCAATCCACTGACCCCTGTTGAGCTTTGCCAACATATTGAGTCCAAAATTTTAATAGGGTCATCATTTTAGGATTTTAAATAGCTCGCCTGGAATTCCATCACCTCCACTAGTCTCATTACTACCAATGTTTCCTAAGGTGCAATTAACTTAATTTCTAGGATGTCCGGTTCTAGATTGTTAACCACAACTTGACGGTTATTAGTAATGTTAAAATCTTTCTTGTATACATATTATGCATATTTTTACCACTTCTTAGTCTTTTCTTCTTCTGTTAAATCTGTGAATTTTTTTTTCTTTTATCATGCTCACTTTGGCCTGAAGTATCTACTTGATGTCTCTTATTCTCTTGAAGAAATCTCATCTTTCCCATTCTATTGTTTTCTTACATTTCTTTGCATTGCTCACTTGAGAAAACTTTCTTATGTCTCCTTGCTACTCTCTGAAATTCTGAATTCAATTGGGTATTTTTTTCCTTTTTTCTTTACTTTGCACTTTCCTTCTCTCTGTTGTTTGTAAAGCCTCTCCAGATAACCATGTTGTTATTTTTTTTTGGGTGTGGGGAAATTTTTGTTGTTGTTGCTGCCTCCTGTAAAAATTGTAAACCTCTCTTCATAGTTCTTCAGGCACTCTATTCAATAGAATTAATCCTTTGGAAATTAGAATGGAACAGATGGAAGCTAATGACTTTACGAGAAACCAAGAAATTACAAAGCAAAACAAAAAGAATGAAAAAATGGAAGATAATATAAAAAACCTCATTTGAAAACAATTGACCAGTAAAATAGATCCTGGAGAGACAATTTAAAAATTATAGGACTACATGAAAGCCATGATAAAAAAAGAGCCTAGACATCATGTTTCATGAAATTACCAAGGAAAACTGTCCTGACATTCTCGAAGCAGAGGACAAAATAAATATTGAAAGAATCCACCAATCACTTCCTGAAAGAGATCCAAACGAGAAAAGCCTAGGAATATTGAAGCCAAATTCCAGAGTTCATAGGTCAAGGAGAAAATATTGCAAGCAGCTAGAAAGAAAAAAATTCATCATTGTGGAAATACAATCAGGATAACACAAGATCTAGAAGCTTCTACCTTAAAGGATCAAAGGACTTGGAATAGGATATTTCAGGAGGCAAAGGAACTAAGATTAAAACCAAGAATCACCTACCCAGCAATATTGAGTATAATAAATCAGATCAAAAATGGTCATTCAGTAAAAGAGAAGACTTTCAAGCATTCTTCATGAAAAGAACTGAGCTGAATAGAAAACATTACTTTCAAGCACAAGAATCAAGAGAAGTATTAAAAGGTAAACAGGGAAGAGAAATCTTAAGTAACTCACTAAATTTGAACTGTTTACATTCCTACATGGAAAGATAATATTTGTAACTTTTGAAATTTTCCTCAGTATTTGAGTAGTTGGTGGGATTACATGCACACATACATACACACACAAATATACACACAGAAGAAGTTGGAGCTCAAAGTTTTAGGGTAAATGTTGAGAATTGTTTTTGTGTACAGTTGGGAAATAAGATATACAGGAAATGGCATACAGAAATTTTTCTTGCCCTACAAGTCAAGAAGAAAAGATAGGAATCAGGGAAGGGATGGGTGTGACAGATGGGAGGGCAGATTGGAGAAATTAGCTATCAGAATGCACAGTGTTTTGGAAGAGAAGGAGGGGAGAGATGGGGGAGAAAATTTGGAACTCATAATTTTGTGGAAATAGATGTTGAAAACTAAAAATAAATAAACATAAAAAAGAAAAAAAAATCTGATCAATTGTAGTCTCTTCAGCATCAACGCTTGGGACACAGACTTCTACTATAATGTCAAATGATTTGCCTTGGATTTGAACAGGTATCATTCTGTCATTTTTTGAGATTATTTCTCAATGCTACTTTTCTCACCCTTTGATTGATTATAAGGTCTGCTCCATTTGTTTTAAAAATTCTTTCCCACTGCCATAGTAATATGTAGTGATGACTTGAATGAAATTTAACCATTATAATACATTTAAGTTCACTGATGCCCAATATGTCAAGGTTTATAATTCTCTTTCCATTTTCTATTTCATAATATAAAGCAACCTTGGTTCATAAATCTTACATTGCAGATCTTTAGGTAATATTGTTCTTTAAAGCATGAACTTTTTGTTCAACACAAGATGTATTCAAAACTGAGCTTCATTCTGTGTTTGACCCTGCTTCTTCATTAGTACTTCTCATTGTCCACTGTTCTTCTGTAGCAGTGTAATGAATACCTTGAAACCTGAGAGACTCATCTTTTAATGTTACCTCTTTTATCACTTTAATGCTGTCTATTGGTTTTCCTTACAAAAATTTTGATATGGTTTGTTATTTCCTTTCCAATGGTTCATCTTCTTCTTATTTATTTATTTATCTGTTTATTCATTCATATATATATATATATATATACACACACATATATATATATATTTGTTTATTTATTTTTAAAACACTTTATAACAGACAAAACAATTCAGACTTATGGTCAGGTGATACATCTTTTTAAAGCATTTCTAACATGGACCACAAAAGAATGTTTTTATAAAAAACATTAACCTACTGAGATACAGATAATATTTATGTTGCTAACTTCACAAGCTCTTGACCTAACTGTCTCCACAGTATTACTAAGAATTAAAAGACCCTAACTTAATGTTGTTGGTCTGAAGTCCATATAGCTTAATTTTTGACAACCTTGGATGTTCCCCTATCCACAATCTATAATTGAATAGATCTGGTATTAAGCTTATAGACCTATTGACTATAGGAAACTGCCACCAATAGTAAGGACATTGCAGGGATACAATATTTCCCCAACTTCATGTCAGTTACAGGCAGGATTAGATTATCCACTTGCATTCAGTCAGGCTTAAAGTCTACCAGGTGTCAGTGGGGAAATTCAGTCAGGAGAATCCTACATCAGCCCAGGCTTAACAGCCACTCTCCCACCCTTCCCTTGAGATCACCTATGCAGTTCATACCATCTTCTCATCAGCTTACTGGCATCATGTACTGGAGTCTCAGATCGCCTTTCTCACTACCCATACCTGGAGTTATACTCAGAAGAACATTCATTTAATAATTCCATAGCATCTAAAAATGGCAAGTTCCAATAACCAGGTTTCAAATACGATTATAGTTACAATTTGGCTAAGGAACATCTTTTGAGGCAAGACTTAAGTGACTTAAATGCCTTTCTATACATGTTCTGGTTCCTGGTTGAACAGCAATCATAAAATCAAATTTACTATTAAAACATTGACTTTTTCATCAATGCCCAATTTTACCCGAGGTAGCTTCTTCTAGGAAATTTAGACTGAAATTCTTTTCTCCAAGCTAAAAATGTCATTGATTTATTCTCAGTAATTAATTCAGTCTATTGTTTTAATACTAATTACTTTTACCTCATTTTGTAGCATGTCCACTTTTTCTCCTCATCACTCCCCTCCCTCCGTTTCCTAATACCTTGCATTCTAATTACTCTTTCCCTCAATGTACCCTCCCCTCCAACACACCCCATCCCTCTCCTATCCCCATCTTCTCTCTTTTCTTGCGGAGCAAGAAGAATTTCCATACCCCTATCCCTGTAGTTATTTCCCAATTATATGCAATAAAAATTCTCAACATTCGTTTCTAATACTTTGAATTCCAACTTCTCTCCCTCCCTGTCACCATCCCCAGCCCCACTGAGAAGGGAAGAAATTCAATACAGACTAAATATGTGTTGTTTTGCAAAAGACTTCCATAGTAATCATGTTGTGTAATACTGATTATACTGCCCTCTATGCTATCCTATCTGCCCTTATCCCCCCCCCCCTAAAATTGACCTTGTCCCTTCTCAAAAGTTTTTATTTCTAGCGACTCCCTTCTCTCATCTGCCCTCCCATCTAACATTCCCCTCGCTACACTTGTCTCTTCTCCTACTTTCCTGTGGTGTATATAAATTTTCATATCAAATTTAGTAGGCATGTTATTCCTTCTTTCAGCCACACGTGGGGAGAGTATTTTTATCCCCCCACCTTCTCCCTTATCTCCTCTATTGAATAAGATTTTTCTTATCTCTTTTATGGGTTATAGCCTACCTCATTCCATTACGCTCTTTCTCTTCCCGGAATTTTCCTCCTTCACTCCTTAATTTTAATTTAATTTTATTTTATTTGTGTGTGTGTGTGTGTGTGTGTGTGTATCATCTCTTGATATGAGACACCCTATACTCTCTATCTATCAATGTGTATGTGTGTGTGGGTGTATACAATCTCTCCAACTACCAAAATACTGAGAAAAGATTCAAGAGTTAAAAATATTTTCCTTCAATGTAGCAATGTTAACAGTTCAGTTTTAGAGAGTTTTTCATGATTTTTCTTTTCTGTTTACCTTTTCATGCTTCTCTTCATTCTTGTCTTGGGAAGTCAAATTTTTAAATACAGATCTGGTCTTTACCTCAACATGAAATCTTGAAATTTGTCTATATCACTGAATGACCATTTTTTCCCTTGAAATATTATATTCAGATTTGCCGGGTAGATGATTCTTGGTTTCAATCCCAGTTCCTTTAACTTCTGAAATATACCACCCCAAGCTGTTCGATCGCTTAATGTTGAAGCTGCCAGATCCTGTGTTTTCCTAATTGTATTTCCACAGGATTCAAAGTGTTTCTTTCTTGCTACTTGCAGTATTTTCTCCTTCATCTGGGAACTCTGAAATTTGACCACAATATTCCTAGGAGTTTCTCTGTTTGGGTCTTTTTTTAGGAGGTGAACGATGAATTCTTTCAATATTCATTTTGCCCTCTAATTCTGTAACATCAGGGCAGGTTTCCTTGATATTTTCATGGAAGATAATGTCTAGACTCTTTTTTTTGATCATGACGTTCAGGTAGTTCAACAATTTTTAAATTCTTTCTCCTGAATCTATTTTCCAGGTCAACTGTTTTTCCAATGAGTTGTTTCACCTTATCTTCTATTTTTAAAAATTTTTGGATTTGTTTACTAACTTCTTGGTTTAACTCATAGTCATTCCTTTCCCTGGACTCAGTTCTCTCTTTCAACGAATTAGTTTGTTCAGGGAGTTTTTGAACCTTCTCCTCCATTTGGCTAATTCTGCTTTTATACCCTCCTTCTCCTCATTAGCTTTTTGGACCTCCTTTCTCCAATTGAGTTGGCCTCTTTTTATTTATTTTTTTAATAAATTTATTTATTTAACTTTTTGCATTCATTTTCACAATACTTTCAGTTCCAAATTCTCTCCCCATTTGCCCTTTCCCCCCACCCCATTACACCGAGCATTCTAATTTCCACTATCACCAATCTGCCCTCTCTTCTATCATCCCTCCCTTCCCTTGTCCCCATATTCTCTTTTGTCCTGTAGGGCCAGATAACTTTCTATTACCTATTACCGGGATTTCTTATTTCCTGGTAGCAAGAGTAATACTCAACAGTTGTTCCTAAAACTTTGAGTTCCAACTTCTCCCCATCCTTAGGGAAGGCAGGCAATTCAATATAGGCCATATCTATGTAGTTTTGCAAATGACTTCCATAATAGTCGTGTTGTGTAAGACTAACTGTATTTTCCTCTATCCTACCCTTCCCCCCCATTGCTTCTATTCTCTGTTTTGATCCTGTCTCTCCCCGAGTGTTGACTTCAAATTGCTCCCTCCTCCCACTGCCCTCCCCTCCATCATCCCCTCACCCTGCTTATCCCCTTCTCCCTCACTTTCCTGTATTGTAAAATAGGTTTGCATACCAAAATGAGTGTGCATTTTATTCCTTCCTTTAGTTGAATGTGATGAGAGTAAACTTCATGTTTTTCTCTCAGCTCCCTTCCTTTTCCCTCCACTAAAAAGTGTTGTGCCTGCCTTTTCTATGAGAGATAATGTGCCCCCTTTCATTTTACCCTCTCTCCTCCCAATACATTTCTCTCTTACCATTTACCTTCATTTTTTAAAGATATTATCCCATCCTATTCAATTCACTCTGTGCTCTCTGTCACTGTGTGTGTGCTTGTGTTTATGCGCATGCGTGTGTGTGTGCATGTGGGGGAGAGGGGTGTGTAATCCCACCAACTACCCAGATACTGAAAAGTTTCAAGAGTTGCAAATATTGTCTTTCCACGTAGAAATATAAACAGTTCAACTTTAGTAAGTCCCTTATAACTTCTCCTTGCTGTTTACTTTTTCATGCTTCTTCTCATTCTTGTGTTTGAAAGTCAAATTTTCTTTTTAGCTCTAGTCTTTTCATTAAGAATGCTTGAAAGTCCTCTATTTCATTGAAAGACCATTTTTCCCCTGAAGTATTAGTCCTAGTTTCTTTGATTTCTGGAATATCCTATTCCATGCCCTTTGATCACTGAATGTAGAACCTGCCAGATCTTGTGTTATCCTGATTGTATATCAACAATACTGAATTTTTTTATTTCTAGCTGCTTGCAATATTTTCTCCCTGACCTGGGAATTCTGGAATTTGGCCACAATGTTCCTAGAAGTTTCTGTTTTTGGATCTCTTTCAGGTGGTGATTTGTGGTTTCCTTGAATACTTATTTTGCCCTCTGGTACTAGAATCTCAGGGCTGTTTTCCTTGATAATTTCATGATATATGTGGTCTAGGCTCTTTTTTTGATCATGGCTTTCAGGTAGTCCCACAATTTTTAAATTGTCTCTCCTGGACCTATTTTCCAGGTCAGTTGTTCTTCCAATGAGATATTTCACATTATCTTTCATTTTTCATTCTTTTGGTTTTATTTTGTGATTCCTTGGTTTCTCATAAAGTCATTAGCTTCTGAAGTGGACATTATTCCTCCCTGGGCCCTTAGGTTGAAAGATATCTGTTAGGTTACTGGACAGATTTGGATAACTTGCCTAGTAACAGTTTTTTCTGCTGTTGGGCCCCTGTCAAAATGTTATTCCCCTTTGGTTTAATATCTAATGAACTGTTAAGAGTCATTTTTTGTTTAGTCCATTTACATGGTAACTACCTGTGCTCCACTAATATTAGACCCCAATTGGCAGTTAACCACTTTCTTCTAAGCCTCCCCCCCTTCCTGATTTGTTACCTCTCTTGGCACCTTTCCTCTGTTGGTGTCCTTTGCCTAGTAGCACTCTGACAACCACTTTCTGTTTGGGGGTTCTTTCCTAGCAGCAAGCCCCCCTCTTTCTCTGTCAGAACTCTGTTTGTTGTGAAAACCGCAAGGCTGTACCGAGTAGTGCCCAAATGCTTAAAATGCACTTATCCACCTCAGTGTGGGGCTGTCTCCTCTGGGTCTCTACATGAGGCAGCCGCCAACCTGGCTAATAAATGACATTCTCGAAATTCCTAATTGACTTGCCTGAGATTTATTCTTAGTCTGTCCATTTCAGCCTCCATCTGTTCCATTCTAATTTTGAAAGAACTATTTTCTTCAGCGAGCTTTTGAACCTCCTTTACCATTTGGCTAATTCTGCTTTTTAAAGCATTCTTCTCCTCATTGGCTTTTTGAACCTCTTTTATCAATTGAGTTAGTCTATTTTTCAAGGTGTTATTTTCTTCAGCATTTTTTTGGGTCTCCTTTAGCGGGGTGTTGACCTGTTTTTCTTGCATCTCTCTCATTTCTCTTCCTAGTTTTTGCTCCACCTCTCTCACTTGATTCTCAAAATCATTTTTGAGCTCTTCCACGGACTGAGCCCATTGAATATTTATTTTGGATGTTTGGGATACAGAAGCCTTGACTTCTATGTCTTTCCCTGATGGTAAACATTGTTCTTCCTCATCAGAAAGGATGGGAGGAGATATCTGTTCACCAAGAAAGTAACCTTCCATGGTCTTATTTTTTTTTTTACCTTTTCTGGGCATTTTCCCAGCCAGTTACTTCACTTCTGGGGTTCCTCTCCACCCCCGCCTTGCCTCCAGATCCGCCCAGCTAGTGCTTGGGATCTGATATTCAAATGCTGCTTCCCAGCCTCTGGGCTTTAAGTGGGAGTGGGGCTGCTATTTAGTGTGAGATTAAATTCTGGTGCTCAAATGGGGACAGGGCTGCTATTCAGTGTGAGATTAAGTTCAGCTGCTCGGGTGGGGGCAGAGCTGCCTCACAGGGCTCACTTCCCTCAGGTGGTTTATGTGGAGACCTTCAGCAATGGATCTGTGCTTTCCTGCCTGCTTTGGGAGCCCCTGTCTGCTGTTGCCCCTGCTGCTGCCTCCTGAGGTGTCCATGGAGTCATGGAGACACCCCTATCCCTTCTCAGGCAGCCAAATAGGCTCTCTCACTGACCTTTGGCATCTGTGGGTGGAGGTACATGTGTGGCCGCTGGAGATTCCTGAAGCCTGCTCGCATCTTCTCCTCTTAGTGCTGCATGGCTAAAGCAGGGCTGGTCTGTGCTCTGGGTCTGGTGCTCGACAGACCTTTGGTGTTGGTTTTTCAGAGCTCTCTGGAACAGAAATCTCCTCCACTGTGTTGTTGTGTGACTTCTGCTGCTCCAGAATTTGTTTGGAGTTCTTCTTTATAGATATTTTATGGGCTGTGGGTTAGGGAGTTACCATATGTGAATCTTTGTACTCCGCCATCTTGGCTCCTCCCCCCTGGCTATTCAATTCTTAAAGTTATTCATTAAGTGTGATCTTGGGATATTTAATTTTCAGGGTATGTAAATATCAGAAACAGTTTTTTTTTCTGTGTCTCTGTTAGTTCCTTTTCTTTTTCTACTAGTTCCCTTTTTATTAAAAGGGAACAAAAATTAGCTGTGCTTTATCTGCTTGTAACCTAGTCCTTACTATCAACTCATATTTCACAGGGAAATTAGTTTTTAATGTTACTTTCTCTTTTTTTTCAATATTTGGAATAGAGAAGGAGAAGGGCATAAGGATTCATCAGCATGCTCAGCTAATACAATCTCCCCAAAGCCAGTGGCTGATGAGCATGTTTCTAGAGAATCATGTTCAAATGTAATGTAAATGACTTGGAGAGGCATTCTGTAACTGGTTCCAGTCTGGTAGATGCATGATGATGAGAAACCTCTTTGATTGGATATATAGCTATAATTGACATACAATTAGAAGGGCCTAGTTAGTCTGGGCTGGTCCTTTTGTATCTGATTCCTTTATATGGCTTATATCCTGACTAAATGAGAAACAATGCTATAAGAGGATAGGGCTCAGGCACTCACCTTGTGAAGCTAGCCAGCAAATGACCTATGAATCAATACCTTAATATTTTGACTTGATAAATGTTATTTTATTTTTGGTTTAAGGGAATGTTGATGACTATGATGTGTGCTTTCAGAAGTCAGGAGAATGCATTACAAATAAACCTGAGACAAGAGTCTATGATGGGTTTTTCGGTCAACAAGTTCATGTCAGGGTTCCATGAAGAATGTCCTTCAGGACACAGAGAAGCAGTAATTGGAACTCATTCAGGAGCAGTACTACTTCAGGAAATGAACCCAGCAGTGTCAATGCTTTAAATCTGAGAATAGTGAATATTCAGAGAACCCAGTGGCATCAGAAGGACGACGTTTCTTCAGATCTTTGGGATAAATTTACTGATACATTTGTTTTTGCTATAACTTTGAAGTAAATTTCCTTTTTGTAAAAGCTAACTACCATTAATTAGTTAAATGGAAGTGAGGTGTTAATTGTTCTTAGCTAACAGTGGGAGAAGCATAGCAGAATAGGGACTCAAATTAATAATATTACCAAAGAGAAAATTCCAACCCCTTAGGGGGTGCCCCTAGAGCCCTGAGGGGAGATTTAGTTAGCACTGCTCCTGGAGAGTAAAACCAGAGTAATAGTTTCATTTCTAATGCATAGTAACCTCAATTAAATATGTAGGTCAAACTTCTAGTGATTTTCCACTGACAAAATCTAAATTAGGTTTAAAAATACCTCAATAGTTTAATTCCACTTCCCATTCAGATTGATTCTTTTTCCTCACTCAGTATGTGTGTTTATATCTAAGTAAACAAAATTGGCAGATTCAAATAGATATTTTTTTAAAGTACAGTTTTACACAGGTAAGAAAAAATAATTTAAATAATAAATTTTAAGGAGATAATTTTAGAACTACTGACTGCTTTTCTCAGAAACTAGCAACAAAAAGAAATGTTGTCATTTTCCTTGCATCATTCCTTCCAGGGAAAAAACAGTTGAAGATAGGGAGTAGAAAATGCAGTTAAATGGATAGTAAATCTCCACTCCTAACAAAGAGTAAGGAGAGGCAGGTACCTCTAAGTCAGACTCAGCAACATACTACTCAATATTCTTTCATCTAAGATTAATGCTGAGAAAGTTTGTAAAGATTCTTTCTGGTTCCTAAATATATGTTTCAAAACCCTTATCCCTCCATTGATGTCTGCAATTCAAACACCAAATGGAAAAGTTTAGTATATAGACTCAGACCAAAATAGTCTAGTCTCTGTAATTTTCTTCAAAAAAAGTTTTTAATATGAAGTAGAAAGTCATTTATAAACAGAAAGATTCCAGTCATTGGGTGCCTTATGCACAGACACCAGCACTCAGTCACTCACACACACACACACATACACACACACACACACACACACACACACACACACACACACCTGAGACCTCAAGGGACGTGGGACCATGGTTACAATTCCAGGACAGAAAAGATTGTGTGTGGTCACTCACAGACCAGAGTACAGTTCAGAAGAGTGGAAAACACACCTTCCCTTTTATTATACCACTTTGACAGAACTAAACATTTACAAATTCCCAGAACTAGCTCTAAAAATAGAAACATAAAATACCTGTAGATTAGAACAGTGCCCTCTTCACATTAGGATCAAAGCCCAACTTTAATGTCAAGTTAAAAGTCAAGAAACAGATTGAGAACATGTGGAATTAACAAAGAACCTATCTAGAAAAAGATTCTATGGTAAGAAGGAGAATTAAAACACAAACTTGGAAGAAGACAACAGAAGTTGAACCTACTATATATAAAGCCTCAAAGATAAGAAGCTGAATTAGTCTCAGGACCAAAAAGAAATCATAGAAGACTTTAGAAAGAGTAAAAAATTCAAATAAAACAGAGAGAAAATTGAGTAGAGAAATGAGAGCAATGCAAGAAATACAAACAAAAGTAAACAACTTGATAAAAGACTCACAGAAAATATAAATAAAAATAACATTTGAAAAAAAGAACAAAAGGTAAAAGAAGGTCAAAAATCCAATGAGGAGGAGAATATCTTAAGGAGCAGAATTATCAAATGGAAAATACATTTAAAAATTAAGTCAGAAAAGAATTAAAAAATTAAAATTGGTCAAATGGAAAAGTTGGAACTAAAGATAACTGAAGAAAATGTTTCTGGTAGGGGCAGAGCCAAGATGGCAGAGTAGAAACTCCCCACATAGCCCATAAAATACCCATAAGAATCACTCTAAAGAAATTGTAGAGCAGCATAAGCCACAAAACAATAAAGTGAAAAGAATTCAAGGCAGTCTTGAAGGCCGACAGGAAAGGTCTGTTGCACAGGACACAGAGCAGAGTGCAGTCTGATCTTGACCATGCAGCAAGGTCAGGACTGGAACAGGCCTCAGGGCATACAGAACCCCTGGCAGCAACTGTGGTTACCAGATCCTTCAAACCACAAATGCCAACAGCAACTTCAAAGGTTAGTGAGAAAGCTTTTTCACCTTTGTGAGAAGGGAACACAGTCTGGCCCAAGTGGCTCTAAGGTTGCTGTGGCACAGTACCTATTTTGGGAGCCCTCAGCCTATATCTCCTGGAACTATCACCTGAATGATCTGGATCTCCACCCTGACTGGTGGCACTGGGGTGAGGAGGAATTCTGGCTGGCCTGGTGGAGCTGGTAGAGGCTCTGTAGAGAGAATTCTACTCACACATTCTGGGGAGAAAAGAGTGCTTGTTGTTGCTCCCAGACCACACCACAGGCCAGGAGAGGAGTAAACGCCTCTCCCTTTATTATGCCACCTTGGAGGAGCTGAGAACTTACAGGTCCCCAGAGTATATCCCCCTGTTGACAAAGGACTCAAAAGTCAAGTAACGGGCTAAGAAAATACCCAAGGGGGGGGGGGCGGATAACACTATAGAAGGCTGCTTTCTTGGTGAATATGTATTTTCTTCCATCCTTTCAGGTGAGGAAGAACAATGCATAACATCAGAGGAAGATCTAAAACTTAAGGTTTCGGCATCCAATACCTCCAAAATAAATATGCAAAGTCTCAGGTCAGGGAAGAGCCCAAAAAGTATTTTGAAAATCAAATAAGAGAAGTGGAGGAAAAATTGGGAAGATAAAGGAAAGAAATGTAAGAAAATCGTGAAAAGTGAGTCAGCATCTTGCTAAAGGAGACGCAAAAAATACTGAAGAAAATAACACCTTAAACAGGCTAACATAACTGACAAAAGATGTCCAAAAATCAAATGAGGAGAATACTTTAAAAAGCAGAATTAGCCAAATGGAAACAAAGGTTCAAAAGCTCACTGAAGAAAATAGTTCTTTAAAATTTAGAATGGAGTAGATAGAAGCTAACAAATTTATGAGAAACCAAAATACTACAAAATAAAGTCAAAAGAATGAAAAAATAAAAGATAATTTGAAATATCTCATTGGAAAAACAACTGACCTGGAAAATAGACCCAGGAGAGCCAACTTGAAAATTATGGGCCTACCTGAAAGTCATGATCACAAAAAGAGCTTAGACATCATTTTCATAAAATTATCAAGGAAAACTGCCCTGACATTCTAGTATCAGAGGGTAAAATAAATATTGAAAGAATCCATCAATCACCTCTTGAAAGAGAGTTGAAAAAGAAACTCCTAGAAATATAGTAGCCAAATTCCAGAGTTCTCAGGTCAAGGAGAAAATATTGTAAGTAGCTAGAAAGAAACAATTAGAGTGTTGTGGAAATACAATCAGGAAAACACAAGACCTAGCAGCTTCCTCATTAAGGAATCGAAGGGCTTGGAATATGATATTCCAGAAGTCAAAGGAAGTAGGAGGAACACCGCGAATCACCTACCCAGCAAAACTGAGTGTAATGCTACAGGTGAATAAAATGTTCATTCAATGAAAGAAAGGATTGTCAAGCATTCTTGGCTAAAATACCAGACCTGAATAGAAAATTCGACTTTCAAACACAAGAATCAAGGAAAGCATGAAAAGGTAAACAAGAAGGAGAAATCATAAGTGACTTACCAAAGTTGAACTGTTTACATTCCTACATGAAAAGATAACTTTTGGGTACCCATTGAATTTCCTGATTATTTTTAATTTTTAAATTATTTTAAAGTAAATTTTAATTTATTGTGTATCATCTTGGGTTTTTAAAGTAAACCAAAATATTAACCTCAGTTAGTGATCATTCTTTTTCTCTCTGTAAATGTCTCCCCCCGCAAATTCTTTTACACCATTATGTGATATAGATTCAAGTTCTCTCACCATCCTGTCACCCTCCTCTGAGTACACTCCAATTTGTCAATGTATTTACCAATGTCATGAGGACCAATGGTGTGATGTTAGAAACTGAGTAGTCTTTTGTACTTTTGTAGTCCCTTACCCTAAAAGAGCAGTGGGGGGTAGGATGCTGCAATGTTTATAAAAAGCATCCAATCATTACCTACTTGACTGTGTTTTTCTGATTTCATGAAATTATCCAATGACTCTAATTAAGAGGGAGGAATGATGAGTATTGTCTATCATAATGTCATGGAAAATACTCCCATGAAGCAAGCTTCAATTTGTCAAGTTTCTTCCTAAGTCACTGACTATCCTTGACTCTTCAGTATTTGTTCTTTCCTGATCTTAAACGGATAAGTAGTAGTAGTAATAGTAGTAGCAGCAGCAGCAGCAGAAGTAGTAGTAGTGGCAATAGTAGTAGTAGTAGTAGCAGCAGCAAAAATTTACATTGCATTTGCTCTGTACTAGTCATTGTACTAAGCAGTGCTCTATCCAGTTCTCTGCCTAGCTGCCTCAAACTGAATTGTCCAGGGTTAGAGATAACTTCGTGAATTTGAAGACTCTAGACATCCCACTACAGGTCACAGCTAAAGAAATATGTTTTTATGTGTGTGGAGGATGGGAGTATAGTGGACAAGGAACAGTACAGTCCAATGCTTTTGGATAGACTACAAAACTTTTAAGAATTGAATTACCCCATCAGTTTGCTATTACAAATATTCTGCTGAGTTTAGGTAAAATATTAAATGTCTAATTAGTCACACTACAAATTGCTTTATGTTCTGAAGGGTTCTGATAAATATAAACCACCTAGAAGATTACAAAAATATAGATGTGTTACCCTGCTTTATTTAATCCCTTAATATGAAATTGTGAATGTTGTTTAACATTTATTTTTGTGTCTAGGGATAAATTACCTGCACCAAATCTAATATTTATAGTACATTGAACATTTTGCCATTTTGGGGAGACTTGGACATGAGACGTAACTGAAGCTTTCTTTTTTTCTGAGGAACTGGATTTGGGAAAAATAAATTAAAACATGTAAGAAAAAAGAGCCTAAACTTCTAAATAAAACCAGGTTCCTGTAAGGATTGAAACTAGTCCAAAATTACTTGCATAGGGACAGAACAGGGAGTAACACAGCACCTTACAGTCCCAGTGGGTACAGCAAAAGTTCCTACAAGTTAGACTAAATTATACTGCTTACAACTGAATATAATATTCCAGATATATTCAAGTGGGAAAAAAGTATAAATATAACTTATTTTTTATTGAATGCAATTCTATTAATGTAATCTTCTAATTTTATTTATCTTAACAAGGTTTAATATATTTTGCTTTATATCTTTGATTCAAAATGACCTTTCAGTTCATTAAAATTGTAAGAGGTAGGATGCATGGACTTCTGGCCTTAGAATCAGGAAGTCCTAGGTTGAAATATCATCTCCAGTATGCTAGCTATGTGATCCTGGGCAAATCACTTAATCTCTTAGTGTACCAGGGAACTCTGTAAGGATATGCATTGAAAACAGGTGTCAATCTGCATTGGGAGAGTGTGTATCTCAGTATCACCTGCATTTCCCTACAGTCATAAAATTACGGTTTTGGGAAAAAAATTAAAAAATAAAATAAAAAAAAACAACTCATCTTGTTATATTGAGGTAGCTGATCTATCAGGATAAGTTTTTCTTTGAGGGTTTTTTTTTTTTTTATTTCTTAAGAAACCAACTGTATCACCCAAGCTGAATTTGATGTAGGCAGTAAAGTATGGATAGAATGTTAATAACTGGAGAGGGGAGGGCAGGAAAGTCTAGATATGTAACAGAATCACAAAAGCATTTGGGAAGGATATGTTTGGGTCATAATGAGTTTAGCCAGATAATTCATCACGACACTGATGGGTCATGAAAAGGTGTTGCCAGGCTATGGAATGTCAAATAGTACTTGGGACACTTGTTATGTTATGATGAACCAATGGAAAAAAATGTAATTGTGGGATCAGAAGGTTCTTTAGAAAAAACAAATAGAAAATTGTGTGTGTGTGTGTGTGTGTGTGTGTGCGTGTGTGTATAATTAAGAATGGGATAATGGGGATCTTGGTAGAGGAAAATTTTAAGAGAGAATTAGAGGTGAATATTTTTGTCTAAGACCCATTATTTCATTGATTTTGGGAATTTCAGGTGAAGAATCTCCCTGTAACAATGCAAATAGGCAACTTTTCTGCAAATTAATAGTCCTAGTGTTTCAGGCAGAATTTGAACTAGGTCATCCTAATTTTGAGGTCAATTTTCCTTCCACTACACCACACTACATATTACACTAATAATAAAATTTAAAGGCCACCAAGCAAAGAAGCTCCAAAGTATTCAATAGACTTTTTGTCACACTAAAAATATAATTTGAATCTACATTTGTTTCCAAATTCTACCAATTAACAGAAAAAGTCTTTTGCAGGAAAATATTTTGAGGAATGAGAAAAAGAAATATTTAAATATTCAATATGTTTCCTATCTTGTTTTTCCACACACTTGAATGAACAGTGTGTTCTTCCTTGAATCACCAAAGAGTAATGTATTAGAAATTTGAAGATGGTAGCAATTCTTCAATAGCCGCCCCCCCCCGACAGAATTCTCCAAGTCTTGTCTTTAGTTTTCAATAGACTTTTTAAAGCTACCAGAACCTTTAGAAATAAGATAGCCCAACCCCCTAAATTTATAGCTGAAACCCAGAGAGTTCAATGACTACATTTACACAATGTAGAATTCTAAGGAATATTTTATGCAGTACTTTTCTGATCATTCCCTCTGTGGTCTTTGTATAAATGATGTGTGGGGCTTTGCTCCTGAAATTTCAGAAACTTCACTAAAAAAGGAAGCATATTATTCACAAAATCCTAGAAAATGAACTAATATGTTTTACCCCTGATAGCTAGATCACGATAACTAAAATACTTAGCTCTCCTAGGCATTTCTAAATTTATTTTTTTTTTTTTGCAGGAATCCAAAATATCGTGCCAATCTAATTTCTTACCAAAGTGGTCTTATCAGAATGTGTTATGGTCATTAAGAAACAGTTTAGATATTATAAAGTGCCCCAAGAAAAAAAGAGAAAAATCAGACTTTTCTGGGATAAGTGTCCCTTAAACATTTCCCATCATATTTTACTATTCATAACATAAATGAGAATGGATAACCTAGATAACCATAATTTAAATATTTTTTCTCTGCATATGTATAATATACAAATAGATTGATGATGTGCAAATGCTATATATTCTCAATATGCATATTGATATTCTCTGGCTATTATCATTCTCCTCATGGAGTCATTCTATTTTATCATTGTTTCTCATTTAGAAAGCATTTGCCTGTGTACGCAGCATTCCCAAGAGAAATGCACTAAAAAACTGTACTAAGTTACAGAAAAAGAATGATTTTAAAAGAAATTGTCTAAATGCTAATAGAAGTGACATGGAGCCATGAACACATAGCTAGACTTAAAGGCAGGAAGACCTATATTCAAATCCTGTATCCAATGCGTATTAGGGTTGTGAACCTGCACAATGTTCCTAATCTCTCAGTGTTTTAAGTAATTACCAAAGAGCAATTTGCATGATATTTTCTAATTTACTCCGGTGTGTACGATTTTCTAGGTAGAGCAGTGGAAAATCACTGGGCTTTGAGTCAGGAAGACTTCAAATATTTCCTAGTTGTATGACCCTGGGTGATACTTAACTACTGTGTACCTCAGTATTCTTAGTTTTAAAACATAACTTTTTACATAAAAATCTTTCCTGACCTTCACCCCTACACCTATTGGTTAGATACAAAACTAAGGAAAGAAGATGCATTCAGTGTAGATAGATAGATAGATCAATCTAGATCTACAACCATGTAGTTTGGAAACATCTTTGCAAAGTTAATGCAAGAAATTTTTTTCTAGGGAGGGCATTCATGCCTAGAACATTGAGGAGATGTGTTTGTGTGTATTGGAGAGGAGATCAGGAAATGCTTCAAAAAACCTCCTGAATTTATTTGCACATAAAATGCACCTAGTATATATTTAATAAATGTTTAATTGGATGTTTATGGGATTGTTTTACTCATTGGTAGAAATACTAAATATCACAAATCCAAAAACAAATCTCTGTTACATTCTTCCACAGGGATCCATTTGAAGGGATAGTCATCTTTTATGAGTACTTTCAGGGTCATGTCATTCAAGCAAATATATCTAATGAGGTTCTTATCTAACCCATATTCATCTTTATTGATCACAAGGGTAGCATGAAAAAGTCAAATGATTAGTCGAGGTGTCATGTCAATAACTTTGCTTTAAAAAAATAGCTTCTCAAGAATATCTTGCTGGATATTACTTGTTGGACATATCACTCCTTTGTTTTTAAATACTCACAAACCATCATATTAATAATGCATCTTTTGAAAATGTTTAAATCATCAATCAGAAACAAGGGGCTTATAGTTTCATTTTGTGGAGGGAATAATCATTTTCCTGCTTGTAACTCTCCATGGTACCTTTTCACCATTTCTCATAATTTTCCTAAACCATCTCACATAATAATTATATCCTCTAATTTTGTTTTCTTTTGTTTGTTTTTAGAACAGTTTTATGGAGTATGATGACAAAATCATTGAGGACTGCTAACTATTTTCTTACCATTTTTCCCTTTTTTGAGGGGGTGTAACTCAATTTCCTTTTAATTATTTTTTCTTTTATCCTTTCTACTTGAAAAATAATACTCAATGATAAAAGAAAAAATAAGAATTAAAACGTTTTTATCTATTTACCCCTACAACTATTAGCCACAAAACTAAGGAAAGAAGTTCTCAACCCATTATTTACCTTGAGGATTTGTTAGAAACTTCTACTTTTAACTCAATAATTATTTAGAAACTTAATGGTATTTTTTTACCTGCCTTGATAGGTCTTTTTTACATGCATTCTCTTTCCTTTCCAACTTTAGACCATGGAATCCTACCTCATCTTTCTCTAAACATTTTGAAAATTGCTATCATTGAATGTAGTGTTTTCAGAGATCTATGTCTAACTTTCTCTTCTTCTATTACAAAATATTTATTGTGTCATCACTTACTACAGGTATTTCCAGCATTTCTGATTTAGCAACCAACTCCTCCCTGGTGGTGTGAATCAGACCCAGAAGAGCATCTTATCGTAATTGCTTCTACATATTTACAGGACCTAAAGAATCAGTTAGGGAAGTCAAGAGCTTTCCTACTCTCATGGCTTTGTTATAATCATAGTTCCAGGAGAACCCAGAGTTTATTACTCACACATATATGTCATTCCAGTTTTCTACTTTGTTCATTAAACCCTTTATCTTTTTCCACATTTTCAGTAAGACAGTCTGTAGTATTAACCTATGGCAATTTAATTTTTATTTTCCTTCAACATAGACAGATTTGAATATTCTATATCATGCTCTAACTGAGACAGTTGGTGGTTCAGTGGATAAAATGAAATGCTTGGAGTCAGGGAGATTTGTGTTCAACTCTGGCCTCAATGTGTGACCTTGGACAAGTCACTTCAGCACTATCTGCTTCATTTTTCTCAGCAGTAAAATGGGAATAACAATAGCACCTTCCTCCCAGGGTTGTTGTAAGGATCAAATGAGATGATAATATTTTTAAAGTGCTGAGCATGTTCCCTTGCAAATAGTAGGCACTTAATAAATGCACACTACCTTCCCCCTACATCTCTTATAAATGGATTTATTCATATTGATATGGATCCTTCATAGACAAAGTGACTGAACTCTGTAACTTTGTATAAGGACTCCTCCATTATCTTCTTCTTTTCCTCATCCCCAGAGAATCCATAGGTTCCCACAAAACAGAGCTTAGATCTTCTCCAATGATCCTTTCCTCCTGCTTCCAGACATCAGTCTTTTCTCACTCATAAAATGGCATCAACTTTTTATAGGTATCTTTTATTTGCTTATCAGTGGGCATATTATCTGTCACCCATAAATTATAAGCTTGGATGCAACTATTCATTTTTCTTGTCCTTTTGTCCCTAGTACTTAGAACACTGTCTTGATTATAATAGTTGTTTAATAAATGTATTGAATTGAGGTGAATTACATGATGGAGAGAAGATGAAAATGTTTTTCCTATAGATATTGACTACAAATTAGGAAACATGGTCATACTAAGAACTTTAAAACACTTCTAGTTTACCATAAAAGATATATTGTTTTAGGTATGAGAAATTGGAATGTAATTTGGATAGAAAACAATCTGGATATATAAAAAGCCATTTGTTCAATTTTTGACACTCTTAAGAAATTTATATTAACAAAGGAGGGGTCAAATCATCAACATATATTCAGTATATTCCTATGCTATTAGAAAAGAAATGGCAGGAGCATATACATAGATTTTGCTCAGAATCTAAAAAGGAACAGCTCATTCTAAAATATCTACTAAAAAACCAGTCTTCCCTTTATGTTTCTGCCTTGCCCTCCCCCACATCCTCCTCATGATTAATGCTTACTGTTGCTTTTTTGTTAAAGTAACATTTCATGTATGAAGCCCCTTTATTTTCTTTATGGAATCTGCAATATATAATTTAATTTTATTACTCTCTTTTTTCTGGTTTTTTTTTTTGCCTTGGAGTTTTTCACTATTCTGGTATTTTTCAAGATTTTATATGATACCACATTATATTTATGTTTTCTTTCTAAGCTATATTTACTCTCATAGCTCAATGGAAACATTGTTACCTTCCATGAAGGAAAGTATTTGGGCCTCTGCTCAGCTCAGTAAATTTCATAAAATAGGTTTTCTTTATGCAGATCCAACTGAACTGTATCAGAGTGGGCTTTTCCTCACTTTGTAAATTCTAAGATGCCTGTAATATTATTTAAAATTAATCCTAAATGTTTCACTTAAAATAGTTTACAAACTTGAAATAACAGGGACAGGGACAGAGATAGTAAACAGGCCTGTGATACTGGTAGGGGGAAATTCCAAGTGAGGAATCTTGCTTTGCCAGTGGGGGTTGGCATCTTCTCTGAAACTTATACTATAGCAGTGATGTCAAATTCAAACAGAAATGTGATCACCCAACCATATGTAAGGATCCCTAAAGGGTGTATATTGACTTTGAAATCCACATGTAATCATAATCTGTGTGCTATTGGTTATTTTAAAAATTTTGGTAAATTTTTATCAATTACATTTTAATTTGATTAAAGCAACCCTCAAGAATACCGGGGACATTTTTGACACTTCTGGATTAGCGAGTTACCTAGAATATGCTGGTGGCATAATGACTTAGAAAATAACGAATTAAGATTATGTATTGAGATTTTGATTGTGTTTGTGAGATTTTTATTTATTTTGATAATTTTGTTTCCAATTGCATTTTAATTTGCTGTAGGGAATGCTCTGAAATTTTGCAGGCAATTTTGAGAAAACTTCTGCCCTAGAACACTGAGGGTATAACTTACAACTTACTCAGTGTCACCTAATTGGTATATAGCAGAGATAGAATTAGAATCCATGGATTGCTGGCTTTTAGAGCAAATATTTTTTTTTCACTATGCCCACATTTTTTCTTTGAAGTGATGATGACTATACTTATTGTGATAACAATATTGATAATATTCTGCCTACTTTAGTACTCAGAACCTTTCACTTCAAAACATTTCCAGTATTTGAGCACTTGGTATTGCTGATTAGTTCTGATTTATCTTATTTTCTGTTTTGGTACCAGAATGTTATGGATGCATTCTTTAATACTACACCTTCCAAGCTCTACCTTGCAGTGTTAAAGTTCAGATACAGCCAAACTGCAGTTACATGCCATCTCATCTATTTCTTAAATTTATAAGAGCTGCCTTATCACACTTGGAATGTACTAACCCAATCAATGCTATTGCTAGAGGCTATTCTGCCAGCATTTGGTGATTCCTCCTTCACAACAATGTCATCCTCACTGTACCTGATTTGAGCTTGAACTTCCTTACTTTGCCCTTGTCCAACTCCATGCCCTTTCATTATATTGATGAGGGTTTGTGATTTGGGGAAAACTGAAATAATAAACATTATTTATTCGATGAAAATGTATCAAGTGTGACTTTATTAAAAATAATCATGCCTTAAACAACTCTTTCATTGTGTGAATCTTTTCTCCATGAAATTAAAATGCTACTTGGACTGGCTCATTGTTAAAAAAAAATTAAACACATACCAGAGAAGGAAGACACTGACACGTTGAACTTGAATCCAAAGATTACATTAAACCAATGGATAAGGCTATACCTACAAACCATTCCCTTTCCCAAGAAAATCTCCAAATGGGGTCACTAAGTATGATAGACAAGTGAAACAAGTAAACAACAACAGACAAATATATTGATCACCTCTAAGCAACACACATCAAGTATCAATGTATCAAAGTGAAAATGTGGCTTAATATGTTAAAAGAGTGACAACTTGAAATCAGTTATAAAGGGGAGAAAAACTATGAAATAGTTAAGATCTCAAAGTGAAATCAAAGGCACTCTTTGATAAAAACTATATAAATTTAAGCCAGAATATGTCAATAAGGACGTATGGAACAAATATTTGAGATATGTAGATTTGTTAATAAAAGCAGCTTTTCCTGTGGGACTTCTATTGGTGTCCTGCCAGAAATTTTTCCTAGGGGGTCAACCTAACTTTCTAGAGGTCTTTTTTAAAAATGTTTCAATAGAAAATGTGATGAGCTCAGGATCAGAGGAAATAAGTTCAGTTTCATGATTTACCACTCTAGCGCCTTCCGTCTGATGATTGCCTCCAAATTAATCTATTTCTTGTTTTAATCTAGTTGTTTGCATGTTAGTAGGATAATAACTTGTCTTCAGAGTAATTTTATTTTAACTCTATCAAAAAGTTGAGAAAAATGAGAGAACTCCAAGGAAACAGTGATAACCTTTTCTGTTAATGGAATTGTCCTAGATATGTTTTCAGTTCTGATAATTTTATTCACTTATACAAGGGGCCATTTTATATACCTGTACAATAGCTTTCAGAACATTGAAAATAAAAGAATAAGGCCAGGATAGGGACTTGTCCAAAGACTATTTCTCCCTGAGATCACTAATTATAGGAACAATGTATAACAGAAATAATAGTGGCTAATTCTGCAAAGCATTTAGTATATGCATTTATTGAAATATTTGGCGTCATTTAATGTGAGAAATGAGAGATTGTAATGCATATAAATTGGTTATAATATAATACAAAGAATATGGCCTAAAATTGTATAGCCCAAGAAGTGTATGAACATTTCTTTTTTATATAGAATTTTAGAGATAGATTGAATTCTATTGGCAGAATTTATTTCATTAATAAATCCTTATTCTGTTTTGTTATTGGTATTTTATTAGCATTCACACAGAAACATTTTTTCATCTGTCACAACTAGAAAGTAACAAAGATTAACACTCCTTCACTCAATATTTATAGTGTCTTGAGCTGCTATTTAGTTGACCCATATTACTTCAGAGCTCCATGTATCATTTTCCACCTTTCAGAATTGATTAAATACTTCAGTTTGTCATAATGTCTCCACTCTCTTAAGTCTTTGACACTTGCACAGTATTTTCATGATAAATCCATACAAAAAATATAGGACAAAGTAAAGTAGTTGAACACAAAAAAAGAGTACATTGATTTTCATATTATGTGATTTTTATATAGTAGTGAGTATGTGTAGTTATGAAAGATATTAAAAAAAAAGAAAACTTTTCCTGTAGGCAGTCAATCAATAAGCATTCATTAAGCACATATATGTGTTAGCCAATGTGCTAAGCACTAGGGGTACAAAGAATGGCAAAAATAATCCCTTTTTTCTAGGAGTTTGCATTCTAAGGTGAAAAGCAAATGCATGTGTACTCAAGGCAAACAAGATAAATTGAAGATAATCTCATATAGGATACAGTATCTTTATGGGGGATTGGGAATGGTTTTATGCTGAAAATGGGATTTTACTTGTGACTTGAAGAAAATTTGTGGAGTCACAAAACAGTAGTAAGGAGTGACAGTATTGCAGGCATAAAAGATAAAAGTTGTTATTTCATGTGATAGAAGAGTTAAGTACAAGAATATTTTAAATTTTGGAAGCACCCAGTTTATGAAGGGCTTTAAAAGCAAAAGTAGGATTTTCTGTTTTAATACTGTGAGTATTAAACAGGAAACTACTGGAGTTTATTGAAAAGTGGGGTGACATTCTCAGATGTCTATTCAGGGAAGATCACTGGTAGCTGAGTGGAAGATTGATTGGGATGAAAAGATAATTAAGAAAAGGAGACCACCCAAAGGCTATTGTAATAGTGTACACATAAAGTGTTTAGGACCTGTACCAAGGTGGTGGTAGTGTCAGAGAAAATAAATAGCATATCAGGAAGTTTTTTTTGAAAGTAAAGCTGCCAGGATATGGCAATATTTAATGTGTGTAATGAGAAGAGTGAAAAGTTGATGATAATACCTAGAAGGGGAAGATGGTGGCATTTCAGCAGTAATAGGGAAGGTTGGGAGTGGGAGAATTTAGGGGAGGAGGAATAATAAGTTCAATTTTAGATACAGTGAGTTTTACATATCTACAAGATATCTAATTCAAGATGTTCAATAAGCAGTTGGAGATGTAAGACTGGATACCAAGACTTTAGGGCCAGATGAGGAGATTGACAATTTTTCACAAAAAAGAAAATAATCCAGTCCATGACAGAAAATAAGAAAACCCAAAACCGATCTTTGAAGGGACATTAATAGTTGAGGGAAAAGCAATTGAATAAATGACATAGAAAAGAAGCAATCAGAAAAGCAGGAGAACCAGGAGAAAGTAATTATCATGATAATCTAGAAACAAGAATATATCTAAGAAATGAGGGTGATGGTTGCCAAAATTTGTAGTAAGGTCAAGAAGGATGAGGATAGATAAAAAAAAAAAAGATTACTAGATTAAAAGAGTAAGAGATATGGTTAAACCTGGAGAAAACAATTTCATTTAAATGAGGAGGTTGGGAAGATTTCTCACAAAGACAGAAGAGAATGAGAGGGAAAGTGATGACATTAATCATAGAGAGCTTTCTCAAAACAACATCAAAATTGGCAAAATTATACGATTATACTGAGTGAAGATTAGATGGAAGAAATATTTATTTTTTTTAAATGGATGGTCATGGGTGTAGGAATAAGGCCTCACCTAGATGGGGTTTCCTTTGGCAAGAAGAGCTACTTCTTTGTGTGAGGGATACCCTGACACATTGTGAGACACAAAAGAGGATATTAGAGGAAAGTCTTGGCATATGACCTTATTTTTTCGGTGAAAAATTAGGCAAAAATTCCAGTTGAGAGACTGAAAGGAAGAGAAGACGTGGGAGCTTTCTTTTTTTTTAATTAATTTTATTTATTTTCAGTGTTTTACAATCAGTACCATACAGCTTAGACTTTTCCCCTTCGCTCTCCCCTCCCTCCCTGAGATGGCATACAATTTTATGTAGATTCTACACATATATTCCAATTAAATACATTTACACTATAGTCATGCTGTATATAAGAATTACAATGGGAGAAATCATATAACAAACCAGAATGTAAAACAAAAGAAAATGATCTGCTACATTCTGTGATTGAATTTCACAGTTCTTTCTCTAAGTGTGGAAGACATTTTGTCTTAAAAGACCATGGGGAAATTTTTTAAGTTCTTGCATTGCAATGAATTTCCAAGTCTACCAGGAAAAACTCTTGCACATTGTGGTGGTTGCTGTGCATAAAGTTTTCCTGGTTATGCTAATTTCGCTCAGCATCAGATCATATAATTCTTTCTAGGCCTCTCTGAAGTCTTCCTGCTCATCCTTTCTTATAGCATAATAGTATTCAATTACATTAATATGCCATAATTTATTCAGCCATTCCCATTTGATGGGCATCCCCTTGATTTCCAGGTTTTTGGCAACCACAAGTGCTGTTATAAATATTTTTGTACATGTGGGACCCTTTCCCAGTTTTATGATCTCTTGGGGATACAATCCTAGAAGCAATATTACTGGGTCAAAGGGTATGCATGTTTTTGAAGCCCTTTGGGCATAGTTCCAAATTGCTGTCCAGAATGGCTGGATCAGCTAACAACTCCATCAACAAACAATTAGTGTTCAAACTCTCTCACATCCTCTCCAAAATTTATCATCTTCCTGCTCTGTCATGTTAGACAATCTGATAAGTGTGATATGGTACCTCAGAATTGTTTTGATTTGCATCTCTCTAATAAGCAGTGATTAAGAGTATCATTTCATATAACTACAGATATCTTTAATTTGTTCCTCTGAAAACTGTCTGTTCATGGCCTTTGACCATTTATCAGTTAGGGAATGACTTGTATTCTTGAACATTTGCCTCAGTTCTCTATACATTTTAGCTGCAAAAATTCTTTCCCAATTTTCTGCATCCCTCTGAATCTTGGATGCACTGGGTTTGGTTGTGCAAAAACTTTACATTTTAATGTAATCAAAAATATCTATCTTGCCTTCATAATGCTTTCTCTCTCTTCTTTATCCAAAAATTCTTCCCTTCTCCATAAATCTGATAAATACATCATTCCTTGCTATACCAATTTATCCATAGTATCAATCTTTATACCTCGATCATGTACCCATTTGGACTTTATTCTTGTGTACAGTGTCAGGCATTGATCCATGTACAGTTTTGACAACACTGTTATCCAGCTTTCCCAGTAATTTTTGTCAAAGAGTGAGTTCTTATCCCAGAAGCTGAGGTCCTTAGGTTTATCAAACTGTAGACTAGTATATTCATTGCTTAATGTGCCGTGAGTACCTAGGCTATTTCACTTGTCTACCATTCTGTTTCTTAGCCAGTAAGTAAAACCACTTAGCAAACGCTTTTGATAATTGCTGCTTTATAATACAATTTGAGATCTGGTAGCACTAGGCACCCTTCCCTAGTATTTTTTTTTTAATTTTATTAGTCCCCTTGATATTCTGTACCTTTTTTGTTTCCAGATAGATTTTGATATTTTATTTTTTCAGCTCTAGAAAATATTATCTGATAGTTTGATTGGTATGGCACTAAATAAAAAAATTAATTTAGGTAGAATTGTCATTTTTATTGTATTGACTCAGCCTACCCATAAGCAAATGTTTTTCCACTTACTTAAATCTGACTTTATGTATGCAAAAAGTGTCTTGTTCATATAGTCCCTAGGTTTGTTTTGGCAGATAAACTTTCAAATATTTTATAGTTCCTACCCTAGCTTTAAATGGGATTTATCTTTCTATCTCTTGCTATTGGACTTTGTTACTAATATATAAAAACGCAGAAGATTTCTGCGAGTTTATTTTGTAACCTGGAACTTTGCCAAAATTGTTTATTATTTCAAGTAGTTTTTGTTTTTTGTTTGTTTGTTTTACTTAAATCTCTGGGATTCTCTAAATATATCATTGTACTATCTGGAAAGAGTGATAACTTAGGTTCTTCTTTGTCTATTCTAATTCCTTCAATTTCCTTACCTTCTCTAATTGTTATGGCTAACATTTCTACTGCCATACTGAATAATAGTAGTGATAATGGATATCCTTGTCTCAACCCTGCTTTTATTGGAAATGCATCAGGCTTATCTCCATTGCATATAAGGCTTGCTGAAGGATTTAGGTAGATACTGCTTATTATAGTATGGAAAATTTCTTTTATTCCTATGCTCTCCAGTGTTTTTATAGCAATGGGTGTTGTAGTTTGTCAAAAGTTTTTCTGCATCTATTGAGATAATAATGTGATTTCTGTTAGGGTTGTGGGTGATATGGTCAATAATGCTAATAGTTTTCCTAATTGAAACCATCCCTGAATTCCTTGTATGAGTCCTACCTGATCATAATGTATTATTCTCTTGATACCTCGCTATATTCTTTTTGCTAAAGTCTTATTTAATATTTTTGCATCTACATTCATTAGAGAAATTGGTCTCTAATTTTGTTTCTCTGTTTTGGCTCTTCCTGGTTTAGGTATCAGAAACATATTTGTATCATAAAAAGAATTTTGGAGGACACCTTCTTCCCCAATTTTGCCAAATAGTCCATATAGTGTTGGAATTTACTGTTCTTTAAATGTTTGATAGAATTCACTTGTAAATCCATCAAGGCTTGGAGATTTTTTTCCTAGGGAGTTCATTGATGGCTTTTCCAATTTATTTTTCTGAGATGGGGTTGTTTAAGTGTTCAAGTTCATCTTCTGTTAATCTGGGCAGTTCATATTTTTTAAAATACTCATCCATCTCATTTAGATTCCCGAATTTATGGGCATAAAGTTGGCCAAAGTGATTTCTACTTAATGTTTTAATTTCCTCCTCACTGGAGGTAAGTTCACCCCTTTCATTTTGATATTGATAATTTGAGTTTCTTCTTTACTTTTTTAAATGAAATTGACCAAAGTTGTATCATTTAGTTTTTTTCATGAAACCAACTATTTGTTTCATTTATTAATTCAATAGTTCTCTTAATTTCATTTTTATTGACCTCTCCTTTGGTTTTCAGTATTTCTAATATGTTATTTACTTGGGGATTTTCAATGTGTTCTTTTTTTTTAAGATTTTTCAGCTGTGTTTCCAATTCAATGATCTCGTTTTTTTCTATTTTATTCATGTAGGCATTCAAAGATATAATACTTCCCCTAAGAAATGCTTTCGCAGTATCCCATAAGATTTGGTAGGTTGTCTCATTACTGTCATTTCCTTCAATGAAAGTGATGATTTTTTTCTATGATTTGTTATTTAACCCATTCCTTCTTTAGGATTAGACTATTCAGTTTCCAGTTTATTATTGGTTTATCTTTCCATGGCCTTTTATTACATATGATTTTTATTGCATTATGATCTGAGAAGGATGCATTGACTATGTCAGCCTTTCTGCACTGAACTGTGAGGTTTTTGTGTCCTAGTACATGGTCACTTTTCATATATGTGCCATGTAGATCTACCATATCTACCTTATCCAGAGTTTAATTCACCTCCTTAACTTCTTTTGTTTTTACTATGAGATTAGATTTATCAAGTTCAGAGAGGGAAAGGTTCAGGGTTCCCACTACTATAGTTTTGCTGTTTATTTCTTTCTGCAAATCCACCAATCTCTCCTCTAAGAATCTGGCTCTATCACTTGGAGCATACTTGTTTAGTAATGAGATTTCTTCAATGTCTAATGCACCTTTTAGCAAGATATAGTTTCCTTCCATGTCTCTTTTGATTAGATCTATTTCTGCTTTTGTTTTGTCTGTAGGATTGCTACCCCTGCTTTTCTTACATCAACTGAAGCACAATATATTATGCTCCAAACATTTTTCTTTACACTTTGTATATACCTCCGTTTCAAATGTGTTTCTAGTAAACAACTTATTGTTGGATTATGGCTTTTAATCCATTCTACTATCTGTCTCTGTTTCCTGGGAAACTTCATTTCATTCACATTCACAGTTATGATTACAATCTGTGTCTTTCCCTCCATCCTCTTTCCCACCGTTTGTGTTTTTAGTTCTCCCATTTCCCTTCCCCTCAGTAGGATTTTCACTTTTGACCAGCACCTCCTGCAGTCTTCCCTTCCTTCTTTCAGCACCACTCCCTTTTACTCTCCTTTACCCTTACTACTTATTCCCTCCCTTTTATCCTCCTCTTTCTTCTTCCTTCCCCTCCTACTGCCTGTATAACTCATTAGATTTATATGCTTAATTAAGTTTATTCTTATTTCCTTGAACCAAATCAGATGAGAGTTCTCTCAAACAATGCTGATCTCCCTCCATTCTTTTCTTCTACTGTAATATAATTTTGTACTTCATACTGTGAAGTAATTTACCATTTTTCTGCTTTCTCCTTTTCACATCTCCTGTTACAATTCCTTTGCATGTTTAAGTCACATTTTTATCATCACATCATTTACATTATACCCATTCCCTCTGTCTATGTGTATCCCTTTATATTTCATAATAGAGGTACAATTCTCAAGATTAGCAAGTATCATCTTCCCTTATATTGAGGTCAATAGTTTGCCCAAATTGAGCAATGAGTTCTTCTTTTCCCCTTTTGGGAGGTGAATAGTGGATTTTTTCGAAGACTATTTTGCCCTCTGGATCTAGCACTTCTGGCAGTTTTCCCTGATGATTTCTTGGAAGGTATTGTCCAGACCCTTTTTTTTTATCAAGGCTTTCTGGGAGACCAATAATTCTTAAATATTCTTTCCTGGATCTATTTTATAAGTCAGTTGTTTATCCAGTTAGATATTTTACATTTTCTTCTATCTTTTAATTCTTTATATTTTGTTTGACTGATTCTTGATGTCTCATATAGTCATTAGTTTCTACTTGCCCAATTTTAATCTTTATCAAATTGTTTTCTTCAGTTAACTTTCGCATCTCCTTTTCCACCTGTCCAGTTATTCCTTTTAAGGAATTATTTTTTCCAGTTAGCTTTTGTACTTCTTTTTCCATTTGTCCAATTTTCCCAGTTAGGTTTTGTGCTTCCTTTTCCATTTGTTCTATTTTCCTTAGAGCTGTTCTCTTCATAGCATTCTTTTTCATACTTTTAAAGTCATTGACCAGTTTTCCTTCTATTTCATTCTTCAGTTGTTTCAGGAGAGCTCTTAGAGCATGGGAGCACTTCACGGTCCCTTCTGAAGTTTCAGATGGGAGTGTAGTCTTAATACTGACCTCTTTGTTATTTGTGTTTGGTCTTTTACCCCATGAAAATATTCTATGATCTTTTCCTTCTAACTTTGCTTTTTTTTACTTGTTCTGATAATGTTTTCTGTATTGTAGCCTCTGGTTCTTTCAGCAAAAAGCTAGAGAACCTGATGTTGAGCTGGCCAGTATGAGAAAGCAAAGGATAAGTGTCTTTTTCCTTTTTGTTTTGGGTTTTCCCAGATTAGCCCTGGGGCTACCTTGTTAAGTGTGGAGGAAGGGTGATTTCATCATGGGAGATCTCCTTAGCAGAGTTGGAGCAAAGGCAAGCTCAAGGGTTGATGAACTTCACTGCCCTATTGTCTTCCTGTTTCTACTGAGGCAAGCCTGGGCTCCTGGTGTTGGTGATTTCAGGGCTTCACTCCGCTGGGCCTCCTTTCCTTCTGGTTCACCTCTGCTACAGTAAGAGGAATATTCCTTAGCGATTTTCCTAGCCTCATGTGCTATGAGTCTCTTTTCCCCTTCTACCGATCCAACTGATTCAGAATTTTTCTGAGGAAATATTTTACAATTCTTTCAAGGTTAACAGGGGGAGGGGAAGAGAACATTTATTGATTACTCCACCATTTTGGCTCCTGGAAATTCAATCAGATGATTTACAGACTTTAATCTGTGGGCTGACAGTCTCAGGAACACCTGATACTGATACCTGGGGCTTAGAGGCTGTCACTGGTCTCCCACCCTGGGCAGCCACCCTGCTGTTCCTCCGTGCTGCTATTGCATCAGGTCTCCCTGAGGCTTTCCTGCTCTGCTGTGCTGTGGCGGGACTCATGTACTATATGTTGTGGCTTCTTCTGTCTTTGCAGAGTACATCCTTCCCATCGACCTTCCAGTCTGTCCTGGGCTGTTAATCTGCCACTGTCTGTCTCCTATTGGATTCTGCACCTCCGAAATTTGCTCAGATTCTCTTTTTAGAGATGGAGTTTGTCTAAGAACTTACATGAGCAGTTGCTCTCACTCCACCATTTTGGCTCCACCTCCAGGAGTCTTCAACTTTAGCTCACAGTATCAGAGTTGGAAACGCAGCTCTTATATTTTGTACCTATGTGGCATTGGATATGTCACTAGACTTCTCTGGGCCCCAATTTCCTCCTCAGTACAATAAGAAAATTGGACTCAATGTCTTCTAAAGTTTATTCCAAATCGAGATCTGTGATCCTAAATTATTGAAATGATTATAAGAATTAGAAACTTCTAAAAAAAAAAAAGCATGCTAGAGAGGTAATTTTACACATGTGATGTTTCTATTGACCCAGAGTTTTTAAAATTAGGGAACGTATATTGCTCTTCTACTGTAAATTCAGAAACCACATAAAAAACCAGAAAAATTAAATTAAAAGGTCTGTCCTTAAAAATAATTTTAAAAGTGTTTTCAAATACCTTATTTTTTCTCCTTCTTAAACGTAATTTTTTATAAAATACTTTTAAAATTCAACTTTCTCACATATTTTGTGTAGTACATATTGTTTGTGTGTTTATGTAAGGTGAATGTACTGAATTGTACAAACTGCAAGTGTAGGTACAAATCTTTGAAAAAGTCTATATTTAGGCCCAGAATGTAATTATTATAGAACAGATGTTTTAGAGAGATTTTTACTTATGGGAAAATGTTAAGGCTTTTCCTCTTTTATTAGGATAATTGCACAGTAATATAATTTAGTTACACATGATGTGGTTTTACAATACCAGTATTCTAGATGAAAAATTCAAGAGGAGTGACAAGAAGCAATAAAATATTTGTACATGTTGTCTACATAATCCCTAGTATTTGGATATTTTAAAATAATTTTCAGATTTATCTCTTTTTAGGTTTTCATCCTGTATATTAAGAATTTTTAACACTTAAAAGTTTTGCAAAAATATAAAGACACTCAGACAGTTATGAGTTAGGTGACCTTGAAAAAATCATTTAACCACTGTATGCTTCAGTTTCCTAAAATGGAAAATGGTTATAATAGCATCTATCTACCAGGGTTGTAGTGAGGATCAAAGAAATAATTTTCAAAGTACTTTAGCTCCACAGCTATTGTAGGTGCTTAATAAACGCATGTTCTCTTGTGTTTAACCTAACCTATGCAACCACACATCCCTAATTTTGTCCTTCTGAAGTATCTTTCTGTTTAGACTCAAGTTCAAAACCTTGCATTTATCCCTATTGTATTTCAGCTTAGATGTGAGCTAACAGTCTAGGCTATAGAGATGCTTCTATTAAGAGTTTTATGTCATTTGTAAATTTGATGAGCACTTCATCCATGCCTTTATCCAAATCACATACATAAATGTTAAAAAGCATATAGTCAAGCACCAGTGCCTGGGGCACTCCTCCAAGTTGATTAACCCACTAATGACAGTTCTTTGTATCCAGCCATTCAAATAGCACTAAATCTAGTTAGTTTCACCCTCATTGACCCTATATCTCTCTACCTTTTTGTGGTAATAAAATGACAAAATTGACAAATGCTTTGCTAATATCTGAGTAAACTGTCTCTGCAGTATGTCCTAGAGCTGCCAATCTAACAAGCCTGGGGAGGGAGAGAAAGAGAGAGAGAGAGGGAGAGAGAGAGGGAGAGAGAGAGAGAGAGAGAGAGAGAGAGAGAGAGAGAGAGAGAGAGAGAGAGAGAGATTTCATCTGGAATGACATGTTCTTCAAGAAGCTATATGGACTGTGAATGTCACCTCCTTTTAATGAGTTTTCACAAATTACTCTTTCAATAAAATGTTCTAGAATTTTGTTAGAAATCAGTTAGGCTCACTTGCCTATAGTATGCAGACTCCATTCTCTTTTCACTCTTTCGCATTCTTTAAATTGTTTCATCATTTGCCCTTCTCTATCCTAAGACACTGTGCTTGTTCTTCATGATATCTCAAAAATCACAAACAACCATGTCTGCTAGTTCTTCCAGTTTCCTGGGATACAGTCAGTGTAATTAGGCATGGTGACATGAACACATCAAGTGCAATTAGGTCTTCTGCTACTATCTCCCTATTTACCTTGGTTATCACTTCCACACTAACCATTATTTTTTGGTTCTTAGCAGTTCAAAGATTATTCTGCTGGGCAGTGAAAACAACAACAAAAAGATTAACAAAGACAACAATGGCATAAGATCTAAGGAACTCACTTCTCTTTATCCTATGTAATAATCTTATCTGTTCTTAGATCTTTTTACAAATATACCAACGCATTTATATCATAAATAAATGAGTCACCATTTTGTTACTTTTAACTTTTTTCCAATCCTCAGATCAACACAAGCTTTAGAATTCCTAAATCTACTATAAGACACTCTTAAAAATGTATAAATGATGGAATTATTACACACAATACCTCAAAAGGTTGTTGCAAGAATTAAATGGGGCTACGTAGCCATATATTCAAAACTTTGAAATTGCCATGTATTATTAATAGGAGTACCAGTTATTTAGTTGCATTCTGTGTTATTTACATTTCTTTCATCTTCTATATATGTATGATGATAAAAATCTATATTACTTCCTGAGTATTATGTATCCCTGTCAGTTTCCTCAGTTTTTTTCTATTTGAGATTGTTCCTCTTTATGACCTCAGAACTGCATTTCTGAGATTTTTCTATCACTTCTGAGTTGATGTTTCCTAGGGAATTTTAGACATTGGAATCCTACCTATCTTTTCTTTAAAACTCTTCAATTATTCTTGACTCAAATCTAGGAAACTCTCTGTCTCCTCTCAATTTTCTTTTCTTCCTCAGGAAAATATGAAATAGTTATTCCCTTCCATTTTCTTACACCATACTGAAGATCTCATCATCCCCACCTCCCAGGAATCAGTTCTGTATTGGCGTGAATCAGATTCAGAAAGCTGTTCCTCTTACTGATTTCTGAAGATTGTGCAGGCTAAAATTATCTATAAAGTCAAAATAGTATTTATTGTTCTTTTTCTAGTAAAGAGAGAACTAGAGATATGCAAATAATTGAAATCTCACATCCTTATCATTCAAGCAGGGGGGTGGTATGGTGAATTAGACCATAAGGTCCGAAGTCAGGAAGACTTATCTTCCTGAATTCAAATCTAACCTCAGACACTCACTATGTGTGTGACCCCAGTGGAGCAAGGCACTTAACCTTATTTGCTTCAGTTTCCTCATCTGTAAAATGAGCTGGATAAGGAAATGGCAAAGCACTTCAGCCTCTTTGCAAAGAAAACCCCAAATGGGGTCATAAAAAATTGATACAACTGAACAACAATAGAAATCTTTATATCATGCCTATGTCGAAATTGTGATATTGTCCAAACTTATCTGTCTATGAAATAACCATGTTTTTGCCTGCCCCCACTGATCTCTGGAGTCAGAGGATTGTATTTCAAACACCATCTTTGCTTCTTCCTACCTTGGCCAAATCACTTTACCTTCTTAGGCTTCAGTTGCCTCATCTATACAATAAAAATATTGGATTAAATATCTTATGAGATGCTTTTCAACTCTGAATCAATTATTCTTTTGTAAGGTATCACACATACACACATCCAACTTAGCCTTGATATTTTTATAAAGTGAGAATACATGACATTTGACTGAATCAGAGATATGAACTGTGTGTGATGAAGGCCAAAATATCTTCGTTGAACAAAGGAATCAATTATGTAAAACATTGCTATCTATGTGGTGAGAAATATGTTCAGATTGGTTGATGGATTTGTTCATATTCTGTGCAATTTGCATAAACCAGGAAGCTACTTTGAAATTTAAAATGTGAATATCTAGCACAGTAGAAGAAGAAACCTTTAGACAAGCCATTGAAAATCATACCTGTAGATGTGTATGAAGGAGAGTTAGTGTTATTTAGATTCAGGATTAGGGCTAGGAAAATAACGCTAGCTTTGGCCTCGGTCTCCATTCTTGAGAACGTGACTGAAGGAGAGACTTTTCACCTTTAGAAGGCCAGAGATTTTGGAGAATTGTTCTCATCAGGATTCTAACATTTTCTCCAGAACAGCTTAAACAGTTTCAATACTGGAAAGTAAGGACAAACTAAATATACTGAAGAAAGACAGCTTCAGTATTCTAAAAGATCTCAGCAAAGAAATTATATAATTACTAAGAACTTCATGAACACCTCATGAAGGGAAGAAAAGGTCTTCCAGAAATCAATAGCCACCCTTTGTCACATATTCTCTAAATGAAGTTTAAAAATGGGGTGAAAGAGGTTTTTTATGTTTATTGTTCTTAGGATTTTGTTTTTGTAAAATATTCTTTTCTAGAAATTTTATGACTGACCAAATAATATGAAATTATAATTAATAATAGTGATAAGCACATGAATTGGTGATCATGAACTGTAGTAAAAGATGACTATTCACCCCCCACTTTCTAACTCATTCCTAGAATTATGAAAAGAATTATAATAGACATGTTTTGATGACCTACTAATACAAACAGAGCTTTCTGAACATGAACCCAGAAATGTGTTTTACTATACATGTAAAAGTCTGTCTTAGCTTAGCCTAGCTTTCCAATGTTTACAGGATGGTGAGCGTAGAAAGGATCCTACCGAGGAAAATATGCTAGGAGAAAGGTGTTGGTATATTTTGCAGAATTCCTTTACTTCAATGCAAATTTTTTGAGGATTATTTATTTAAAAAAATAAAAATTTACTCTTATAATCTATTCTTTTTGTGCTGTGTGGTAACCACAAGAGGAAAGAAAAATGAGAACTGAAATATCTCTAAAGTTATTCTTGATTTAGGATTAAGATTCAAGTGAATCTAATTGCTTTCTTTCAATGATTGAAGATCAAAGAATTATTTTTTCATTATACATGTAAAGTCATGCTAAGCATATTTTCATACTAGTCATATTGCAAAACAAAACAAAACAAAAAAAAACAACAAAAAACAAGACAAAATAAGTAAAAAAAAAACTTTCAGTTTACAGTGTTCATTACTTCTCTCTCTGAAGGTGGATAATATTTTTCATCATAACCCCTTTGGAATTGTTTTGAATCACTGTATTGATCAGAGTAGCTAAGTCTTACAAAGTTGGCCATTCTTACAATATTTTTCTTACTGTGTACAATGTTCTTTCTAGTCCTTTCACTTTGCACCAGTTCATATACATCTTCCCAGATTTTTCTAAAACCACAAAGATGAAATCAGATTTCCCTTCCACCTATCTTCATACACTTCCTTCCCCCCACACCCTCTCACACACTGCTTTCTCAGAGCACTAGATGAATAAAAGCTTCCTAAGTTATTTGCTTAGTTTTGTTTCTTGTTAAGTTCCCAATCCCTTTCTTTTAGGTTCTTCTCAGATGCATCTGGGAAGAAGCTTGGAGGAAAGGAAAATCTATCCAAGAATCAAGAACAGTGCAGTCTGCTACTTGAAGCTTTGTTTTGTTGTTTACTTGAGTTTCCCATGCAATCTGATTGTGTTAATAATTCACATGGCATTTAATAATATTGTAAAGTGTTTCTTTCTGGAAATTGTAAGGCTGACCAAATAATATGAAATGATGATAATGGTTATAAGCACATGAATTGGTGGTCATGTACTATAGTAAAAGATGACCACCCCCCCTCTTTCTAGCTCATCCCTAGAATTCTGAAAAGAACTATAATAGATACCTTTTGTGTTTGTGGAAATAGATAAACAAATGGAATGGGGGTTCAGTGCATTGAAAAGAGATTTGACTTTTTTTTTTTTTGGTAATTCAGAGTATGTTAGAGATCATACATATTGGTGTCAATATACTATCGACACTTCTTAGCTTTCATCATTTAGGTTTCTAAATCTAATCTCTAGCATATTCATTATGCATACTTATCTCCATTCCTGGAATCTAGGATGTATTAAAACTCCCCATTTCTCATATTATGTACATTTGTCTTGTTATCATTCATGGATCCAAACTCAGGCAAAATACCACCTGGAGACTTCTCTGATTTATTCAATCGATAATTTCATACCAATTCATCATATAGTTAATTACTCTACAACTTATTTGAATTTATTTCCTATATGTTTGTTCAGAATATACATAAATGTGTACTTGTTATTTCCCCTTTTAAAAAATTATTTCCTTGAATGTAGATATGTAGAATGTAGATTAGTAGAATGCAGATAGTTTCATTGCATGACTGTCACCAGAACCTACCTCAGTGCCTGAAACCTACTAAGAACTTAATAAATATTTGCTAATTAATTGACTAATTTAGCATTTTAACTACAGAAATTTCACACAATAGCCTGCTGTTTTCTGAATTAAGAGAGAAGAAGGGAAAGAGAGAGGAGTAGATGCATTTATAGAAAAATGATCCTTTTAGGGAGTGGAATCAAATGGTGGAGTAAAAGCAGGGACTTGCTTGAGCTCTCTCCTCAAATTACTGGTAAAAATGACTTTAAATAAATTCTGGTGCTGAGGACCCTACAGAATGACAGAGTGAAGCAAATGTCTAGCCCAAGACAGCCTGGATTAACTAGGGCATTAACAGATACTGGGGCAGAGGCCTTCCTTATATATGGAAACTCTGATAAGTTTAATCATGTAACTCCTGTCACCATCACAGGACTATGAGGTGCTGAAATATCAACCAGACAAGTCAATCTAAAGATGAAAATTGGACAATTACCTAAGAAAGAATACACCATAGTAATTGTAATCATTCCTGAATACATCATTGGAATAGATATATTGAGAGTGATGACTTTAAATTTACCTGAGGGGAGATAGCAATTTGCAGTAAGGAAGATAGAAATTAATACAGCTTTAGTGCAGAAAATAAAAATGCATCCAATCACTTTACCTGAACCTTCTGAAGTGATTACTGTAAAATAGTATCATGTGCCAGGTGGGCAAAGAAATAAGTTGAGGCTGAAGTGTTACTCCTTACAACCAGTCTATGGAATAATCCTGTTTGGCCAGCATGAAAGTCAGATGGGACCTGGAGAATGACAATGAAATATAGACAACTGAATAAGGTCACTATTCCTTTGTATACTGCTGTTCCAGATACCATTACCTTAATAGAAAAGATCCAAAAATATGATGGGCCTTGGTACACAGTTATTGATTTAGTCAACGCTTTTTTTACTATCCCAATAGATTCAAAGCAATTTGACCAATTTGCTTTCATTTAGCAGGGCCAACCATATACTTTTACATGCTTGCCACAAGGATATCTCCACAGCCCCAGTATTTGTCATTAGATTGTGACTGAACATTTGGGTGAATTAGAGTTACTTGGTGTACAACTTACCCACTATATAGATGATATTATGATACAGGGAAAATCTGTAGAAGAAGTAGAGAAGAGCTTGACACATTTAATTGAACATATGAAAAGCAAAGGGTGGGGTATTAATCCTGCAAAGACTCAAGGGCCAGCTCAAACTGTAAAGTGTTATGATATACAATGGAATCAAGGGGTGGGAGAAATTCTCCTGTAAACCTGATATAAGATTCAGGATTTTCTTATTTTCCACCAACAAGAAAAAGGAACAAAATTTATAGGACCTTTTTTGATCTTAGCAACATCATATACCACTAGGACAAATTTTGAAACCCTTAGATAAAATTACTAGGAAAAATATATGAATTTGACTGGAGACCTGAGAAGAATAAAGTTTTTGAAGAAGCAAAGGCCATTATACAGTTCACTCCAGAATTATAGCCCATGCAAAGTGTCCTGGTGGAATTACAAGTGACTGAACAGGATGAATATGGAAAATGGAGTTTATAGCAAACATAATAAAGCTAAAACATATCCTTAGGATTTTAATCCAGTAAACTCCCTTCATCTGGAGCTCAATATACCTCTTTTAAAAAGGAGTTGTTTGCTGCATATAGGGCTTTGGTAGAGACTTAACAGCTGACGTTATGCTGTGAGATAATATTAAGGCCTGGAATCTGAGTTATGACCTAAGTAATGAGTATCCCAGCTTCGCATAGAACTAGGCATGCACAGGAAGCTAGCATAATTAAATGGAAATGGCATATTCAAAATATAGCAAAAGTAGAGTTTCTGCTTTACATGAATCTATAGCAAACATGGATACTGAGGGAAATGATACCTCTTCTGAAACAAAGCAATAGTTGTTATAGTCCTTGGTAAAATGGAATAAGGGATATGGATGTATTAACTGAAGAACAAAATAGACATTCATGATTTACTGATGGGACAGCAAAATATTGGGCCACAAAAGATATTGGAAAGTGGTAGCCTATAACTCATTTATGAAGTGACTTTGGAAAGTACTGGGATAGGTAGAGGTAGTCAGTATGCTAAACTTATGGTAGTACACCAAGTTGTCACTGATTCATGGGCAGTACTATAGGTGGAAAAATCAAAATTGGGGAATTCAAAGCAAACCAGTTTGGAGCAAAGAATTATGGGAAGATACATGTCTTTGGTTACTAATTTGTAAGTCTTTGATGTAGATGTTCACATGGTCCTCACCATGCAAGAACATGAGTGAAATGCACATGCTGATCAGCTACCAAAGATTGCTACTCAGCATATTGTCCCTATTCTGACACCATGTGATGATCTGATACTAGCAAAATGGGTCCATCAAACAGCCAATCATTGGGGGGAGGGGTTTCAGACCACACAGGGGCAAACGACTGAGATATTAGGATCTCTCATTCATTGTTAAAACAAGTAACAGAAGAATGTCATATATGTCAGTTAGAAAAGGAATGAACTGTTTCTCGGGTAGTCATTGGAGAGATAGCAAGAGGAAAAGTACCAACCCAAACTGATCAGATACATTATATTGTAGCCCTACCCCAAGATAAAGGATGCAAATCTGTATGTATTTGTACTGATTCAGGTATATAAACGACTTGTCCCTATAAGAATAGGACCCAGAAAAACACTTGTAAAACTTTAGACATCATAAGTGTATATTATGGAACCTCAAAGCAGATTCAAGGTGACCATGGGTCATATTTCAAAGGTAATGAAATGAAGAGATATTGTTTTGTGATGTCTTGATTTCTCATAAAGTCATTAGCCTTCATCTGTTCCATTCTAATTTTGAAAGAACTCTTTTCTTCAGTGAGCTTTTGAACCTCCTTTTCCATTTGGCTAATTCTGCTTTTTAAAGTATTCTTCTCCTCGTTGACTTTTTGAACCTTTTTTGCCAATTGAGTTAGCCTATTTTTAAGGTGTTATTTTCAACATTTTTTTTTTGGATCTCCTTTAGCAAGGTGTTGACCCGCTTTTCATACTTTTCTTGCATCTCTCTTATTTCTCTTCCCAATTTTCCCTCCAGCTCTCTTACTTGATTTTCAAAATCTTTTTTTGACCTCTTCCATGGCCTGAGACCATTGGATATTTATTTTGGCTGTTTGGGATACAGAAGCCTTGACTTTATGTCTTTCTCTAATGGTAAGCATTGTACTTCCTCATCAGAAAGAATGGGAGAAGATATCTGTTCATCAAGAAAGTAACCTTCTATACTATTATTTTTTTTTCCCTTTTTTGGGCATTTTCCCAACCAGTTACTTGACTTTTGGGTCCTTTGTCAAGAGTAGGGTATACTCTAGGAATCTGTAAAATTTCAGTTCCTCCAAGGTGGAACAATCAAGCATGTACACTGGTCTGGGAGAGATTTTTGTGCCCAGAATCTTAGCAGTTTCCTCTCTACAGCCACCTGGCCTCCAATTCTGCCACCATTCAGTGTGAGATAAAGATCATCTCCCTCAGGGCCTCTACACAGGGCTGAGGTAATAATCAGCTCCTCAGTGCCCCCAGGGGTTTTACGATCCAATAATGAATGCTGACTGCTGTAGGAGCTGCTGTGGGAACTGCTGCTCCCTGCCTTATGTTGCCTCTGTGGCCACTGCCTGATGCCGGAGCTATGGGAAGGCCCTTATTCCTTCACATCCAACTGAAAAAACCCTGTCACTGACCTTTGGCGCCTGTGGTTTGACCTGCTGCTGTTGCAACTGGAGATTCCGACCCTGAGGTATCCTCCTCCCAGAGCCATGCTGAACCACCTGGCCAAGGCTGGACTGGGCTCTGCTCTGCATTCAGTGCAACCAATATTTCCCATGGGCCTTTCAGTTCATCCTGGGCTGGAAATCTCCTCCACTCTGTTGTTCTCCACTTCGACTGCTCCAGAATTTGATGAGAGTTCCTCTCTACAAGAATTTTATGGGCTATGTGGCGACAGCCAGCATTTGTGTGCCTTTCTACTCTGCCATCTTGGTTCTGCCTGAGATATTGCGTATTAAAGAACGTAGGCGGGATATATCACATACCATATTGTCCACAAGTGCCTGGGCTAATTGAAAGAATGAATGAGTTATTGAAAGAACACTTAAGGAAGTTAGGTTCTAATAGTTTTAATCAACATTGGAAAGATAATTGGTTCATTGCTTTATGTAATCTGAATAATAGCCCATTGGGAGGAAGTACACCTCTAGCTGGAATGATTACCCCAAATCTGAAAATTAGGAAACAACATATAAGGTCCCAAATGTTGACTACTGGACTGTGAGACTAGATGTCCCAGCAACATATCCAAGGACACCTCATTTGGCAGGATATGATTTATATTGTTTAGAGGACTTTTGGCTGGATAGGAAAGAAATAAGAACAATCTGTACTGGAATATGTATTAGAGTCCCTAAGAATCAGGTTCAACAGATATTACCTAAATCAGAACTAGCAGCTCTAGGAATGTATGTATTGGCTGCTGTGATAGATTCTATTATCAAGGAGAAATTATTGTGACATTTCAAAATTTAGATGATGAACTCATACAGTTTTGTAGAAATAATAGAGTAGTTAATAAGTGATTATTAGTCCTCACGTAACAATACCCCTTAGCCAAAACTTAACCTTCTGACAGGTACAACCTGTACCAACAATTACTTTGCACTCTCAATTCCTGATTCAGTGCATTGTAGATATTCAATAAATGCTGCTAATTGTAATGGTGCACTAATCTTTAACTGCAGTCATTTATAACTTAATTGAAACCAATAGGGTTTATTTTTTATCTCAACCTGAATTCTTATCTTGGATTTCAGTCCTCTCCTGGACTTTTCTATGGTTTCAGGCTCTTAGCTTCAGGACTTCAGCCTAGTAATATCAAAGTCCTTCTGATCTATCTTTTTCCAGCTGTTTTGTTTCACTGAGTAAAAGATAGAAGTCATCTATGCTCTTGTTAAAGCTCTTAGAACTGATCAAAGGCACAGCCTTAATTACTTTCCTAGCCTTAACATCTCCTGGCAGGTCTGCTTCTCCATATGGAATCCATTATATTCACTCTTCATATTGGAAACAGAAAAAAAAATGTAACAAAATAACTCTTAAACATAGTTATAACAAAATAACTCCATATAGCATCAAAGACATAAATTTTCCTCTCTTTTAAAGGATGTGAAGAACACTCTCACAAGAAAACTTAGTGATAGCTGCTAGGTCAGCTATTACTTTATATTTAAAGACTATGTTTTCATATACTGCCTAAGTACAAAACACTTTAGTAAGAAATTTCCTTAGAATGGATTTTTTTAAAAGCTTATTATCTGTAAGAGAATAAAATCTTTAAAACAAATAAGCATAACAAAAATTTTAAATGGAGACTGCATGGCCTTATCTTGCAGTCAGAAATGGGTAAGTAAACCCAAATTATCCTTGAATGTTTATATTTGGCCATATTTAATAGACACTTTTCAAGTTTCCACTAGACTTTCTTACGTTTTGAAATGGACTTTTGTTTTAATGTAGCCTAAAGTTCCCTTTTTATTTCTCTGTATCTCCTCTCCCAGAGAGCCATCCTTTGTAATGAAGAATTTTTTTAAGAAGAAAGAAAAATCAGCAAAACTGATAAATATATATTAAAAATATCTGAAAATATATGCAATGTTTCACACACCTATACTAATCCCCCCCCTGCACACAGGTAGCTTCAAATTATTGGGAGATGCTATCTTCTCATACTTCTACTATTTGCATATCTTTCTTAGTGTCTTCTTTCCTTAGATTTGCAGCATTTATTTTCAGTTGCATTATTGTTGCTTTTTTTTTAAATTATGTTCACTGTGTATGCTTACTTCACTTGCATAATGTCACATAAATTATTGCATCTCCATATTCATCATATTCATTGTTCTGTGTATAATATTCACATATCCCAATTTATTTAGTGATTTACCAGGTGATGGGTCTTTACTTTATTTCCAGTTCTTTGTTACCACAGGACAGAGTGTTATAAATATTTGAATATATATGGGGTTTTTGTTTTTCTGGAATATTCCCTTGGAATATATGCACTATCAAAAGGATGGATATTTTAATCCCATTATTTGTAAAATTGAAAGTTACTTTCAAAGTACAAAGTATAAATACTTTCAAAGTACTGACATTAATTAATAATACTACCAACAATAGTGTGTCTATCTTTACCATCTCCCTTAATGTAGAATATTTCTGACTTTCATCATTTTTACCAGTTTACTATGTATGTATGAGAAAGACCTCAGGGTTATCTTAATTTAAATTTCTCATATTATTAGTGAATTGCAGCATTCTTAAATTCAATTACCAATAGCAAGCAATTATTTTTTTGAAAGCTATTTATATCCTTTGATGACTTATGGAGGTAGTTACATTTGCAGTAGCAGTAGATATAGCAAATCACTTGGAGTTAGAAAAACCTAAATTTAAACTTTACCTCGGACACTTAAAAGGTGTGTGACCCTGGGCAACACACTTAACATTTATCTCAGTTTCTAACAGCACTGACTTTCTAGAGCTATGAGGATGTAGATGGTATTTTTGTAAATCACTTTGCAAATCTTCAATCACTAAAGAAATTGTATTGTTATTATTATTACCATGAGCATCCATTTGGAAATTAATTTTGATCTCTATGTATCTTAAATATCAAACTTTTCTGAGAAAATGAATAGAGAGATATTTTTTTACAACTCAACTTCTTTTCATATTACTCTATACACATTAATTTTGTTTGGGCAAAAGCTTTTAAATTTAATGTAATGTAATTAAATGTAATGTAATCTTTTGCAATTGCTTCCTTCTATTTTTTGATTAAAAAATCCTCTCCTACCTATAGTTGTGAAAGATTTATGATAGAATTTTCCTCCAATTTGTGTAATGTACAATCTTTTACTTCAGGTTTATGTAGACATTTTGAATTTATTGTGGAAAATGGCCTAAGATATTGCTCTTGGCTAATTTCTGCTATATTATTTTCTGATTTTCCCAGTATTTACCACAAAATAGTGAACAATATTTGGATATTTATCAACAACGGTTATTGAGCTCTATTACTTTGGAATTTTTTCACTTGTTTAGTCTTTTTCTTTGCTCTTCTTTTCCATTTTTTAACAATTAGAAATACTCCTTAGATTTTAGACCTTGTATCATTTTTACATACTTTTTCTGACACATTAACATTCTATTTTCAATTAAGCTTGTACCTCCTAGAGGTCAATGAAGATATCTTTTTCTTTTTTGGCATCTACGTAGAACAACCTTGCTTACTGGTGGATAGTCAGTCAATATTACAGGAATGAACTGAGCTAAGAAGAGATAAAAATAAAGAGAAGAAAAGACCATATCTTTACATTTGAAACAACACGTTTCAAATCTCAAATTATCATTAAAGACTTAATGTGTGCAAAGTATTGCATTAGCCACCAAGGATATAAAGATAGAGAACAAATCCTGAACCTTCAAGGAGCTGCTAGGTGAGTATGAATATGTACTTATACAAAAATAATCCTCATTTAAAGTAGTATGTGATAAAATCAAAGGAGAAAAACCACATAAAAAGTGATCTAGAAAAATGTAATGGACATCATTTCTTGCAAAGAAAATTTCTTGAAAGAGTTGACATCTGATTAAGGCAGAGGAGGATCTCAGCAAATAGATATCAGGAAATACTATCCTACACTCCTGAAATAGCAAGTGACCATCCTACACAAATGCACAGAAATAAGAGAGTAAAGGATAAGATCAGAAAAATACAATGTGTCCGGGGTCTTAAGTGTCTGAGTAAAGATTATGTATATTATTATATAGCAATTGAGTCAACGAAGATTTTTGAGCAGAATATTATGATCAGGGGGCAGAGCCAAGATGGTGGAGTGAGAACAAAGATTCACCTAAGCTCTTGGACAAACTCCTTCACATACCTCTGAAAGGAGAATCTGACCAAATTTTGGAGATGCAGAATCCAGTGGGAGACAGACTGTGATGGATTCAGAGCCCAGGACAGACTGGAAGATTTATGGGAAGGATTTGTTCTGCAGGGGTGAGCCCACAGCACACAATGCAGTGTGTCCAGTGCAGGGGACTGGAAGGTCCCCGGGAAACCTGAGAGCAGCAGGTGGAACTAGTGGAGTGGTACCCAAGGGTAGGAGACCAGCAGAGCTGAAGGAGTGGTGGCCAATGAGAGCAGATATCAGCGCAGCGGCTCCTGAGAGTTTCAGCTCCCAGATTAAACATCAGTAAGTCACCTACTTGACTGAACTTCTGGGACCCAGGATGGCAGAGTCATCAGCAAATTGTTCTCTCCTCCCCCCTTGATGACCAAAAAAAAGCCAAAAAATATTTCCCAAGAAAAATCCTGGATCAATGGAGGCAGCAAATAGTCTCATAAGAACTGAGACTAGGAAAATAGCTAAGGGGGATTCCTCCTACTGTGGCAGAGGAAAACTAGAAGGACACAGGACCAAGGACAGAGAAAACTTGCACTAGGACACAGGCAAGCCTCAGCATCAGGAGAGGAGCCCCAGGAGGGGTGGGAACACAAACTAGCATCTCTGCTTGCCTCAACACTCCAGGGGAAATGGGAAGACCATAAGGCAGCTGGGATCACCATACCCTGAGCTTGCTTTAGCCTCAGTTAAGCTGAGATCTCCCGTGACCAGACCACCCCTTCCCCACACATAACAAGCTAACCCCAGGGCTGATCTGGGAAACACAAAACAAAAACCTGCTCTTAGCTTTGTCACATGTCAGCTCAACACACAGCTTCTACCTGAAAGAACCAGAAGCCACAACACACGATCGCCATCATGAATAAAAAAAAAAAAAAGCAAAATGAACATGAAAAAAAAGATAGAATCTTTCTATGGGGATAAGGACCAAAACACAAATACCAAAGAGGTCAGTATTGAGACTGTACTTCCATCTGAAACTTCAGAAGGGACTATGAGCTGCTTGCAGGCTCAAACAGCTCTCCTGGAAGAGCTGAAAAAGGAAATAGAAGAAAAACTGGCCAACGATTTTAAAATTATAAAAAACGAATTCACTGATGAGAGTATCTCTTTGAAAATTGAAGAAATGGAAAAAGAAGTACAAAAATTAACTGGAGAAAATAACTCCCTAAAAGGAACAATTGATCAAAGGGAAAATGAAACACAAAACTTAACTGGGAAAATTAGACAAATGGAAAAGGAAGTACAAAAATTAACTGGAGAAAATAAATCCTTAAAAGGAAAAATTGGACAGATAGAAAAGTAGATGCAAAAGTTAACTGAAGAAAACAAGTTGATAAAGCTTAAAACTGGACAAGTAGAAACTAATGATTCAATGAGAGAGCAAGAATCAGTCAAACAAAACCTAAAGAATGAAAACATAGAAGAAAATGTAAAATATCTAATTGGAAAAACAACTGACCTGCAAAATAGAACCAGGAGAGAAAATTTAAGAATTATTGGCCTGCCAGAAAGTCATGGTGAAAAAAAAGAGTCTGGAAAACATCTTCCAAGAAACCATTAAGGAAAACGGCCCAGAAGTGCTAGATTCAGAGAGCAAAATAGTCATCAAAAGAATCCATCGTTCACTTCCCCAAAACACTCCCAAACTCAAAATCCCAAGAAATATCATTGTCAAATTCCAGAACTATCAAGTGAAGGAGAAAATAATACAGGTAACCAGAAAGAAACAATTCAAATGTCGAGGAGCTGCAGTCAGGATTACACAGGACCTTGTAGCTTCTACATTAAAAGATCGAGGGAATTGGAATTCAATATTCCATAGGGCAAAGGAGTTGGGAATACAACCAAGGATCAACTACTCAGCAAAGTTCAGCATAACATTCCAGGCAAGGAAAAGGTCATTCAACGAAGTAAGGAATTTCCAGACCTTCCTGACTACAATGCCAGAACTTAATAGACAATACGATCTTAAAATGCAGGTCTCAAGAGAATCATGAAAAGGTAAACGGTGGAGGAGAGAAACAAAACTTGTTACTCAATTTGGGCAAACTGTTTTCATCCCTAAAAGGGAAGATGCTACCCATTAATCTTGAGAATTGTGCATCTATTATGAAAAATAAAAGGGATACACATAGAGGAAATGGATATAAATAAATGATGCTATGTTAAAAATACGATTTAAATATGTGAAGGGATTATAACAGGAGATGTGAAAAAGAGGAAGGAGAAAATGGTAAATTACATCAAAGGAAGAAGTACAAAATTATAGTAGAGGGAAAGAGGGGAGGGGGATGAGCATTGTTTGAGAGGTACTCTCATCTGATTTGTTTCAAGGAGGGGACAATAAACTTAAGTAGATAATCATAACTAGCTCTATAGGCAGTAGGAGGGTAAAGGGGAAGGAAGGGGAGGGAAGGTAAAAAGGAGGGAAGGAGCAATAAGGGTAAAGGGGAGTAAAAGGAAGGGGGGATCAAAGAACGAAGGGAAGTCTGCTGCAGCAGGTGGTGAAAAGTGAATATTATTGAGGAGGGGAAGGGAGACTGGAGAGCCAAAAGCACAAATGGTGGGAAAGAGGATGGAAACAAATACAATGATTGTAATCATAACTGTGAATGTGAATGGAATGAATTCTCCCATTAAAAGGAGATGGATAGCAGAATGGATTAAAAGCCATAATCCAACAATATACTGCTTACAAGAAACACATTTGAAACGAGGGGATACACACAAGATAAAGGTCAAAGGTTGGAGTAGAATATATTATGCTGCAGCTGATGTAAGAAAAGCAGGAGTAGCAATCCCAATCTCAGACAAAGCAAAAGCAAAAGTTATAAGGATGCAAACTATTTTCTCCTAAAAGGCACCATAGACAATGAGGAAATATCATTATTAAACATGTATGATCCATGTGGTATAGCATCCAAATTCTGAGAGGAGAGATTGGGAGAGTTGAAGGAAGAAATTGACAGCAAAATTATACCAGTGGGGACCTCAAACTCCCCCTCTCTGAACTTGATAAAACTAACCTCAAAACAAACAAAAAAGAAGTTAAGCACTATTAAATAAAACTCTGGACAAGGTAGACATGATAGATGTCTGGAGAAAAATGAATGGCAATAGAACGGAATGCACCTTTTCTCAGTGGTACATGACACATTTACAAAAACTGACCATGCACTAAGACATAAAAACCTTACAATCCAGTGCGGAAAGGCAGAGATAAGCAATGCACCCTTCTCAGATCATAATTCAATAAAAATTATATGTAATAAAAGGCCATGGAAAGATAAAATAAAAATTAATTTGAAACTAAATAATCTAATCTGAAAGAAGGAGAGGTTAAAGAAGAAATCATAGAAACAATCAACAACTTCATTCTAGAGAATGACAATAATGAGACAGCCTACCAAATCTTATGGGATGCTGCAAAAGCAGTTTTTAGGGGAAGTTTTATATCTTTGAATGCCTCTATAAATAAAATAGAGAAAGAGGAGATCAGTGACTTGGGCATGCAGCTGAAAAAGGTAGAAAAAAGACAAATTGACCAAGTAAATAGTAAACTAGAAAGACTGAAAACCAAAGGAGAGATTAAAGAAATTGAAATTAAGAAAATTATTGAATTAATACATAAAACCAATAGTTGCTTTTAGAAAAAACTAATAAAATTGATAAACTTTTGTTCAATTTGATTAAAAACAGAAAGAAGAAAATCAAATTACTAATATCAAAAATGAAAGGGGTGAACTCACCTCCAATGAGGAGGAAATTAAAACAATAATTAGAAATTACTTTGCCCAAATTTATGCCCACAAATTCGATAATCTAAACGAGATGGATGGGTATTTTTAAAATTACAAATTGCCCGGATTAACAGAAGAGGAAGTTGAATACTTAAACAATCCCATCTCTGAAAAAGAAATTGAACAAGCCATCAATGAACTCCCTGGGAAAAAATCTCCAGGGTCAAATGGATTTACAAGTTAATCCTATCAAACATTTAAAGAACAGTTAATTCCAATACTATATAGACAATTTTTGAAAATGGAAGGAGAAGGAGTCCCCCCAAATTCTTTCTATGATACAGATATGGCTCTGATACCTAAACCAGGAAGAGACTAAACAGAGCAAGAAAATTATAGACCAATTTCTCTAATGAGAATAGATGCAAAAATTTTTAATAAGATTTTAGGAAAATGAATATAGTATCTTATCATGAGAATAATACATTATGATCAGGTAGGATTCATACAGGGAATGCAGAGCTGGTTCAATATTAGGAAAACTATTAACATTGTTGATCATATCACCAACAAAACTAATAAAAACCACATGATTATCTCAATAGAGGCAGAAAAAGCTTTCCACAAAATACAACACCCATTCCTCCTAAAAATAACTGGAGAACATAGTACTACAGGGAACTTTCCATAAAATAATAAGCAATATCTACGTAAAACCTTCAGCAAGCATTATATGCATTGGGGATAAGCTAGATGCACTTCCAATAATATATGAGGTGGAGCAAGTACTTCCATTATCACGACTATTATTCAATATGGTACTAGAAATGTTAGCTGTAGCAATTAGACAAGAAAAAGAAAAAGAAGGAATAAAAATAGGCAAAGAAGAAACTAAGTTATCACCCTTTGCAGATGATATGACAATATACTTAGAGAGTCCCAGAGACTCATGTAAAAAACTACTTGAAATAATAAACAACTTCAGCAAAGTTCCAGGTTACAAATCTTCTGCATTCCTGTATATTAGCAACAAAGTCCAACAGCAAGAGATAGAAAGAGAAATCCTATTTAAAGGTAGGATAGACACTATAAAATATTTGGGAGTTTATTTGCTAAAACAAATTTGGGGACTATATAAACACAATTACAAGACACTTTTTGCACAAATAAAGTCAGATTAACTAAGTGGAAAAACATCAGTTGCTCATGGGAAGGCTGAGCTAATATAATAAAAATGACAATTCTACCTAAATTAATTTATTTATTTAGTGCCATACAAATTAAACTATCAGATAATTATTTTCTAGAACTGGACAAAGTAATATCAAAGGGATTGATGAAAAGAAATGCTAGGGAAGGTGGCTTAGCGCTACTAGATCTCAAATGGTACCATAAAGCAGCAGTTGTCAAAACCACTCGCTATTGGCTAAGAAACAGAAGGGTAGACAGGTGGAATAGACTAGGCACTCAAGACACAGTAGGCAAGGAATATAGCAACCTCGTGTTTGATAAACCCAAGGACCCCAACTTCTGGGATAAGAACTCACTGTTCGAAAAAAATATTTTGGAAATCTGCATAACAATGTGGTGGAAACTAGGCATATACCCATGCCTGACACCATACACAAGAATAAAGTCCAAATGGGTACACAATTTAGGTATAAAGATTGATACCATGGAGAAGCTGGAGGGGCAAGGAATAGCGTATTTATCAGATTTATGGAGAAGGGAAGAATTTTTTTACTAAAGAAGGGATAGAAAACATTATGTAATGCAAGATGGATAATTTTGATTACATTAAACTGGAAAGTTTTTGGAAATTCAATGCAACCAAAATTAGGAGGGATGTAGTAAATTGGGAAAGAATTTTTACAGCTAATCTTGGGTATAAAGGTCTCATGTCTAGAATATATGAAGAACTGACTCAAATGTACAACTATACAAGTCATTCCCCAATTGAAAAATGGTCAAAGGATATGAATAGGCAATTTTCAGGGGAAGAAATTAAAGATATCTACAATCGCATGAAAAAATGCTCTAAATCACTTTTGATTAGGGAGATACAAATCAAAACAACTCTGAGGTACCACATCACACCTATAAGATTGGAAAACATGACAGAACAGGAAAATGATAAATGTTGGAGAGGATGTGGGAGAGTTGGAATACTAATTCGTTTTTGGTAGAGCTGTGAGCTCATCCAATCATTCTGGAGAATAGCTTGGAACTATGCCCAAAGGGCTACAAAATTGTGCATATCCTTTAACCCAGCAATATCCCTACTAGGACTGTATCCCCAAGAGGTCATAAAAATTGGAAAAGGTCCCCCATGTACAGAAAAATTTATAGCAGCACTCTTTTTAGTTGCTAAAAACTGGAAATCAAGTGGATGCCCATCAATTGAGGAATAGCTGAATGAATTATGATATATGCATGTAATGGAGTACTATTGTACCATAAGAAATGATGAACAAGAAGGCTTCAGGGAGGCCTGGAAGGACTCATATGATCTGATGATGAGCGAAAGGAGCAGAACTAGGAGAACTTTTTGCACAACAACGACCACAGTGTGTGAGAGTTTTTTCTGGTAGACTTGGAACTTTGTAATAATGCAACAACTTAAAAAAAAATTCCCAATGGCTTTCTAAAGCAAAATTCCTCCCACACTCAGAGAAAGAAACATGCAATTCATTTGCTGAAAGTAGCAGATTGTGTGTGTTTGTGTGTATGTGTGTGCGTGCATGCATTATGTTTTGATTTGTTGTATGACTTCTTTCATTTATTTTGTTCTTCTACATACTATGACTATACTGAAAATGTATTCAATAGGAAAGTATATAGAGATCCTATATAGAATTTTATGCCCTCTTGAGGAGGGAGGGGGGTGGTTGAGGTAGATGAGGAGGGGTAAAAATCTAAGTTTTATGGTAGTAATTGTAGAACATTAAAAACATAAATAAAAAAAGAATATTATGGTCAAATATGTTAATTTAGATAGATTATCTTGACAGTGATACAAAGGAACAGTTATTGGAGTATTGGTATTGGAGTATTATACAACTTCTCTCAGAACACCATTAGAATGTACACTCCTTGAGGTCAGGGGCTATTTTTTGTCCTTCTTAATTTATATGCTTAATTTATGCTTATTACAGACTCAATTATAACCAATTCAACAAACATTTAACTACATATAAATTATTTCAGGCACTATTTGACTTAATCTGGATACAAATATTTTAAAAAAAAAAACCACCACATTCTAGCCTTTAAGAAACTTACTAAGGAATTCAAAAAGAATTTAACATGACTTAAGAATACTGATGGTCAATGAAAAGCAAAGCATCATTAAAATATGAGATTTTGGAAGGAATTCTAAAGATCAATTGACCTAATAATCTGATTACACAGAAGAGAAACCTGAAGACCAAGAGAAGTGAATGTTGTCACAGAAGTAGTCACTGACCACATCAGTACTAAAGCATTTTACTCCAGTAATATTTTCTGCAGCATACTTTCTCCCTAGAGTAACTCAATCATTTTGTTTGCTAAATTGACCACACCTCCAATTTGTTTACAGTTTGTTTTTTCTGTATTACTCAAAGTTGGTCATAGCTAGGTCTTGATTACTGTATATAATGAATCCCTTGATGTGGTCACAATATTTGAATTTTCATGGCATATCTCTATTGGGACTGGAACTATTTACCATATTTTACTTAATTAGAACCTCAAGGAGTATGAATTCAAATGCCTGTGACCACTTCAGACACTCATCATATGCAGTAAACAGGATTGTAATGGACAAATTAAATATCCAGATGTTGTTGTTGATGTTGTTCAGGCCTTTCAGTTGTATCTTATTCCTCTTACCAAATTTGAGGTTATTTCGGCAAAGATATTGGAGTGATTTTTCCATTTCCAGCTTATTTTATAGATGAGGAAACCGAGGCAAAGAGGCTTAAATGACTTGCCCAGGATCACAGAGCCAGTACATTTCTGAGGCCAGATTTGAAGTTATGAAGAAGAGTCATCTTGATTCTAAGCCTGGTGCTTTATGTGTTGTGCCACTTAACTGCCCCAACACTCAGTTACCTCAATATAATATTTATCATACAAGATTGCTACTACTACTACTACTACTACTACTGCTACTACTACTACTACTACTGCTACTGCTACTGCTACTGCTGCTGCTGCTGCTGCTGCTACATCTTAATGATGGTGATTATGCAGCTAACATTTATGTAGCTCTTATTATATGCTAAACATTGTGCAGAGCACTTTACAATTGTTATCTTATTTGATCCCCCTAACAACCCTGAGAAGTAGGTGCTAATATTATTCCCATTGGATAGATAAGAAAACCGAGGCAAAGAAAAATGGAATAATTTTCCTAGGATCACACAGCTAGTATGAGGAGGACAGGAACTCAAGTCTTCCTGACTCCAAATCTGTCACTCTATCCTGTGTACCACCTCTATTTGAGCTCTTATCTAGCACAGAAACTGACAGAAATATGGTGTTTGAACTCATATGCTTTTGGTTGTATTTAGGTATAATTTGAGGGGAAAAAATGAGAACAGTTACAAATAATAGAAAATACATAAAACAAGGAAGAAAAGAAAAGGAGCAATGCGAATTTGAGTTAGGAGAAGACAATGATATGCAGGTCAGAAATCTGTTAACCATTTTGGTTTGTAAGTTCATGACATATGCCCTTTTTAAAAATGTGGAAAAATTCAGCTAATAATATCAATCACATAAAATTGTTGCAAAAGTGAGAATGATAGCAGTATCATGATAGTCTTTTAAAACTGATTCCATAATGAAACTCAGACTATAAAATTAAAGAAATAAATTAAAAAATAATGAAAATTAAAAGTTCAAAAAAGTTCACTGAAGAAATAAAACAAATGTGAATCATTAAAAATGTTAATTGTAAGTTTCTCATATTTCACTCTTCAGTGATGAGAATATGATCTCTAAAGAAATATGGTCTTTCATGTGTGTTATTTTCAAAAGGGAAAATGGAAAAGAAAATGTTTAAATTATATGGTATTTCACCAACATAGAATAATGCAAATAATAGTTTGCATTGATACTATTCCTCAAAATGTTTAAGAGAATTATCTCATTTTATCCTTATAATAACCCTAATGGGTTTTACTAGTCTTCTTAAATTCACCTAAGCTTGTCCATGTCTACAATATTTCCTACTATATGACCCCAAATATCCCTTGCTCACACCTGAGGATGAGTGATCAGAAATCCCTTATTCAGGAAGGGGTCAGAAGTTTTGGACTAGTCTTGCAGAACTAGAACTAATTTTAAAGGATAATTAATCTGAGAGGTGAATGACTGAACACTGTCCAAAAGCAGGCTTTAGCACCAGTGTAAAGTGTGGTGTATTTATTTCTAGTGATTGTATTTCTAGCAGAAGTTCACAGTATAAAATTAATTAAATAAATAGAAAATGAAGCAAAAGAAGAACACAAATAAAAGTGAAACCAATGAAGGAAACAACGAAGGAAAGCACTGGAGCCGAATAGGAGAATAGAAACAATGCATGTGATTTGATAGGTTTTCAGCTGGCTAAAGAAAAGCTAGAGTTTGAATTTAGGGAGAAGAAATTTGGGAGAATATTAGAAAAACTGGAAAAAATCAATCTATGGCCCAAATTTTATTTCTGACTACTCTAAGGGAAGATTGAACAAGAAAGAGTAGGATCAAGAATAAAAGAGTAAGTGATAAATACTTGAAGAAGACTCATATAGAAAGAAAAGGGGAAGATATTTGATAATTCAAGATATGTAGCAAAATGGAAGTATAACAAATTGGAAGATAAATCAAATTGATAAAGAAGAATGTTTAGAGGAGCATGTGAGTAAAACAAATAGTAATTTGGGACAAGATGAGAAGGGAGATATAACCTCAATTTGTTAGAATAAAACAAAACAAAAGTCCTTGAGTAAATCTGTTAAATAATTAAGAAGCAACTATTAACTTAAAATTGCATAAAGGTCAAATACAAACATTAATAAGTAGCTCTATAAAACAAGATTGCCAGTCTGAATCTATGGATGCCTAGATGCCTAGGTTGTTGTTTGTGTGTGTGTGTGTGTGTGTGTGTGTGTGTGTGTGTGTGTGTCTGTGTGTGTGTGGTGAGACAGAAAGAGGAAGAGAGAGAGAATATCTTTTGGAAGAGGAGGTGAAAAGACTCATGGAATACTTCACATTCTAGATTGTTAGAAGCATTAAATATTTCTAAAAGGAAATGAAATATTTCTAAAAGTAAATAAAAGCAGAACTTTAATATTAAACAAAGACTCTGAACTAGAGAATGTCAGATAACCAATGTCAGATAGTTAAAGAATGAAAAAAAGTAAATCCGTGAAATACAGGAAAAAAAGGCAAGGATACTGATATCAAAAAGCAAAATAAAAAACAACAGAAAAAATGAAGTGCTTCCTGGATTCTAGAAAGAGGAAACTATTGCTTATTCTTCAAAGAATGATATAGTATATTCACAGAAGCTATAACGTAAAAGATCATGCAATGAAAGTCAAATAAAATGGTGACCAGCATTCTCCCTATTTTAAGTGTGAGTTCATTCCATTCACATTCACCATTACTACACGATTGTTACTTATTATCCTTTGTCACTTCTTATCATATTTTTTTCTTCCTTTCTCCTAGCCCCATCTTCAAAAAGATGTTTGTTAACACTATTAAGCTATAATTGCAGTGACATTTCTATTTCTTTACTACTTTATTCTTTACTGAATTCAGACTCTAATATTTTATTCTTAACTTCCTTTATTTTTTAACAATTCTATCACCAAGCTAGAGTTTATTTTTTGGAGATTATTTCCTCTTCAATTTTATTTCTCACCTTAAAAACCAACTCATTTTCCCCTGTCCTCACTCATTTTCCCATTTAACTTATTGTACTCTATAGTACTGTGTATGTGTGTGTGTATGTGTTTGACCCTTTTTTATCTGATAAGAATGAAGACATGTGACAATTGCCTTTACCACCCTCTTCTTTGGTGTTTCTAGTCTCTTCTCATGTATTCCACTTATGCAAAAAAATGCATTTTTTTCTCCATTCCTTATTTCTTTCCTAATGTTTCCTTTTCTCCACTCTTTAAAACAATAAAATAATACAAACTAAAATCTGAACTCTGTATTTGTCATGTTTAATTCACTCTCTGACACATGAAAACATTATTTTTTTGAAGAGACACTTGTCTCCTTTTTTATGAGACTGTCAAAATTCCAATATTACTTAGTCACTTTTAATGGCTATAAATTTATCTTTTCTTTCTAGATTTCTCCTGATTTGTCATGGTTTTCATACAATCAGATTGTTCTTACTCATTGTCAGTCAACAAATATTTTATTAAGCACTGGACATATAAAAAAAAGTAAAAACATTTTTTCCAGGTTTAGTCTTTTGACTTTATCCTAAAATTTATTGTTTTTTCTTGAAATCAACTAATTCTGATTTTTCCATTCATTTTTTTGGCACACCCATGATTTATGTAAGAATTTCCACCCTTTATTCTAATCTTTTTAGGATATTTTCATATATTTTCCTTCCAAAGCCTCATTTTATTTTTTAAAATTTTGCTTTATTGGCAGAGCCAACATGGTGGAGTGCAAAGACACACATACTCTAGCTCTTCCCACACAGATTACAAAATACCTGTAAAGAATGACTCTCAGCAAATTCTAGAGGAACAGAAGCCACAGAACGATGGAGTAGAGGAAATTTCCAGCTCAGGAAAGGCTAACGGGAAAGGTCTGTTGCACTGGACGTGGAGCAGAGCACAGCCCAGCCTGGGCTGCGCCAGTACGGGGAGTAGCAGGGTCACAGCAGACGTCACCGGTGGAATCCCCAGCAGCAGTGGAGGTTCTCACATCCCGCAACCCACAGGCACAAAAGGCAACTCAAAAGGTCAGTGAGAGGGTTTTTTTCATCTCAAGATAATACAAGATCTAGCATCTTCTACATTAAGGGATCAAAGAGCATGGAATATGATATTCCAGAAGTCAGAGGAACTAAGACTAAAACCAAGAATCACCTACCCAGCAAAAGTGAGTATAATACTTCAGGGGAAAAAATGATTATTCAATGAAATAGAGAACTTTCAAGCATTCTTGATGAAAAGACCAGAGCTGAAAAGAAAATGTGACTTTCAAACCCAAGAATCAAGACAAGCATGAAAAAGCAAATAGGATAGAGAAGACACAAGGGACTTACTGAAGTTGAACTGTTTGCATTCCTACATGGAAAGATAATATTTGTAACTCTTGAAACTTTTCTCAGTATCTGGGTACTTGGAGGGATTATATACATACATATATACACACACACACATACACACCAATGTAGAGAGAGACAGAGAGCAAAGGGTGAGCTGAATAGGAAGGGATCATATCTAAAAAATAAAATTAAGGGGTGAGAGAGGAATATATTGGGGAGAGAAAAGGGAGAAATGAAATGGGGCAAATTATCTCTCATAAAAGAGGCAAGAAAAAGCTTTTTCAATGGAGGGGAAAAGAGGGAAGGTGAGAGGGAAAAAGTGAAATTTACTCTCATCAGATCTGGCTTAAGGTAGGTATAACATGCACACTTAATTTGGTATGAAAACCTAGCTTACACTACAAGAAAGTACGGGAGAAAGGGATAAGCAGGGTGGGGGGATGATGGAAGGGTGAGGAAATGGGAGAAGGGAACACTCAGGGAGAGACTCAGGGAGGGACGAAGTCAAAAGAAAGAATAGAAGAAATGGGGATAAGATAGGATGGAGGGAAATATATTTAGTCTTACACAATATGACTATATTGGAAGTCATTTGCAAAACTACACACATATAGCCTATATTGAATTGCTTGCTTTGTCAGAGGGAGGAAGTAAGAGAAGTTGGAACTCAAAGTTTTAGGAACAAACATCGAGAATTGTTTCTGAATACAACTGGGAAATAAGAAGTACAGATTATGGAGTATAGAAATTTGTCTCTCTCTACAAGACAAGAGAGGAGATAGGGATAAGCAAGAGAGTGGTGTTAGAAGGGAGGGTACACTGGGAGAAGTGGCAATCAGAATGCAAGGCATTTTGGGTTGGGGGAAGAAGAGAGATGGGGAGAAAATTAGGAACTCAAAATTTTGTGGAAATGAATGTTAAAAACTTTAAATAAAAAAATGCTTTATTTATTACAGTGACTCTTATAGTTCTGCTGGCCAGTACATTTTACTCCTCTGGTGCACCTATTATGTTTCAGGACACAGCCAATTTGCACAGTGGATAGAGGAAGATGCGATTTCAAATCTGGTCTCTTATCCTTACCATCTATGACCCTGGGCAAGTCACATAACCCTGTTTGTCTCAGTTTTCTCATTTGTAAAATGAGCTGGAGAAGGAAATGACATACTACTCTAGTGTATCTGTGAAGAAAGCCCCAAATCTGTTCATGAAGTCAGAACACAACTGAAACAACTAAATAGCAACTGTGCTAATTGCTTTACAAATATTAACTCATTTGATCCTCACAACAACCCCAGGAAAGAGCTGCTATTATGAAACCCATTTTATAGTTGAGGAAACTGAGGCAAACAGAACTTACATAAATTGCCGAATAGAGTTAGTAAACTTCTGAGGCTGGTTTAGCACTCAGATCTTTCTGACTCCAGGTTCAGAACTTTATCCATCATGCCACAAGTTGTTTCAGAAACAAACAAACAATTTAACGTCTACATTTTCTTTGTGGGGGAGGGCATAAGAACAGGGGATTTATTTTTTTTTTGCTATACTTCTTAGTCAATTGTGTGACTGCAGAAGTTTATTTTGCTGTGGCAAACAAATATATAATAAGACATCTCCATAAGTTCTAATGGTATAGGACAAAAATAATAATGCATGCACAATAGAAATAATAAAGGAAGTTTTCTTGGAGTAGGAATGTTAGGAATTTTTGTAAAGGAAATAGTCAAGACTGAGTATTAAGAGTAAGAAAAGGCACAGATGTAAGGAAAACCTATGTTCAGAGATGGCAATGGAATCCATATGACTATTCTATTTTCCTTATTATGAGAAAAATGAGTGGAGTTACTGAGATATGAGAAGGGTGGGGCAAAATACATGATAACAAGCTTTTTTGTTTTTGAAATTCAATTTATAAGAATAAAAACCACAATAGATTCTTTCTTTTTTTATTTGTATTTATTTATTTATTTAATTTTCTTACATTCATTTTCAGAAATTTTTGGGTTCCAAATTTTCTCCCCTTTTATCCCCTCCCCCCACCCCAAATACCCCAAGCAATCTAATTTTCCCTATCTCCAATCTGCCCTCTCTTCTGTCATCTCTCCGTTCTCTTGCCTCCATCTTCTCTTTTCTCCTGTAGGGCCAGATGACTTTCTATTCCTCATTAACTGTATGTCTTCTTTCCTAGTTGCAACAACAATACTAAACAGTTGTTCCTAAAACTTTGAGTTCCAAATTCTCCCCATCCCTCCCTCCCCACCCATTCTCTTTGGGACAGCAGGCAATTCAATATAGGCCATATCTGTGTAGTTTTGCCAATGACCTCCCTGATAGGCGTGTTGTGTAAGACTAACTGGATTACCATCCCTCCTAACCTGCCCCTCCTTGTTTCTCTTCTGTCTTTTGATCCTGTCCCTCCCCAAGTGTTGACTTCAAATTGCTCCCTCCTCCCTTTGCCCTCCCTTCCATCACCCCCCCCCTGCAATATCTCTTTCTCCCCCACTTTTTTATACTGTAAGATAGGTTTTCATACCAAAATGAGTGTGCATTTCACTCCTTCGTTTAGTCAAATGTGATGAGGGTAAACTTTTGTTTGTTTGTTTGTTTGTTTTTTCCTCAGCTCTCCTCTTTTTCCCTCCACTAAAAACATCTCCTACTTGCCTCTTAAATGACATATAGTTACCCCCTTCCATTTCCCCCTCTTTCCTCTCACTACATTTCTCTCTCACCATTTACCTTAATTTCTTTTAAGGTATGGTCCCATCCTATTCAGTTCAATCTGTGCTCTCTGTCTCTGCATGTGAATGCATGTGTGTATGTGTGTGCATGCGTGTACATGTGTATGTGTGGTCCCACCAACCACCCAGAAACTGAAAAGTTTTAAGAGTTAGAAATATTGTCCTTCCCTGTATGAATGCAAACAGTTCATTTCTGGTAGGTCCCTTAATACTTCTCCTTGCTGTTTACTTTTGCATGCTTCCTCTCATTCTTGTGTTTGAAAGTCAAATTTTCTTTTCAGCTCTGGTCTTTTCATTAAGAATGATTGAAAGTCCTCTGTTTCATTGAAAGACCATATTTTCCCTTGAAGTATTATACTCAGTTTAGCTGGGTAGGTGATTCTTGGTTTGAGTCCTAGTTCCTTTGCCTTCTGGAATATCCTATTCCACGCCCTTCAATCCCTTAATGTAGAAGCTGCTAGATCTTGGGTTATCCTGATTGTATTTCCACAGTACTGGAATTGTTTCTTTCTAGCTGCTTGTAAGATTTTTTCCTTGAGCTGGGAGTTCTGGAATTTGGCCACAATGTTCCTAGGAGTTTCTCTTTTTGGATCTCTTTCAGGTGGTGATCGATGGATTCTTTCAATACTTATTTTGCCCTCTGGTTCTAGAATGTCAGGGCAGTTTTCCTTGATAATTTCATGGAAGATGATGTCTAAGCTCTTTTTTTGATCATGAGTTTCAGGTAGTCCCATAATTTTTAAATTGTCTCTCCTGGATCTGTTTTCTAGGTCAGTTGTTTTTCCCATGAGATATTTCACATTCTCTTCCATTTTTTCGTTCTTTTGGTTTTGTTTGGTGATTTCTTGGTTTCTCATAAAGTCATTAGACTCCATCTGTTCCATTCTAATTTTGAGAGAACTATTCTCTTCAGTGAGCTTTTGAGCCTCTTTTTCCATTTGGCTCATTCTGCTTTTGAAAGCATTCTTCTCCTCATTGGCTTTTTGAACCTCCTTTGCCAATTGGGTGAGCCTATTTTTCAAGGTGTTAATTTCCTCAGCATTTTTTTGGGTCTCCTTTACCAAGGTATTGACCTGGTTTTCATACTTCTGTTGCATCTCTGACATTTCTCTTCCCAGTTTTTCCTCCACCTGTCTAACTTGCTTTTCAAAATCCTTTTTGAGCTCTTCCAGGGCCTGAGCCCACCCACCACCCCCCTGGGGTGTCTGGGGTACTGAGGCCCCACCCTCCACATCTTTCCCTGATGGCAAGGATACGTCCTCATCATCAGATCTGAAGATCGGGATCATTTGCATTTGTTGGAAAAAACTCTCTAAAGTCTTATTTTTCTTCCCTTTTCTAGGCATTTTCCCAGCCAGTTACTTGACTTCTGAGATTCCTTTCCACCCCCGCCTGGATCCACCCAGCTAGTGCTTTGCCTCTGAGATTTAAATGGCTTTCCTCCTGCCGGCTGTCAATCAGTGAGCTTTAGTTCAGGTGCTGGGGTGGGCCAGGGCCGCCTCCGAGACTCTGATCCCTCAGGGGCTTTATGCAGAGACTTTCAGGAATGGAGCGGGTGGGGGCGAGGTGGGGGGCCCGCCTCCCAAACCCTGCTCCCTTGGGGGCTTTAAGCAGAAGCCTTCAGTAACAGAGCGGGGTGGGGGCAGGGCCATCTCCCAGGCTCAACTCTGTCAGGTCCTATGCAGGAATCTTCTGTAATGAAGATCCTGCCTGCCGCTGGGGGATTCCTGGGTCCCGGTCCGCTGCCGCCTCAGCCGCCGCCCACGCCTCTGTCTCCACCACTTCCTGCCCCCGTCTCTGCCCCCGCTGCTTCCTCCCGAGGGGGCCCGAGTCACGGAGACGCCCTGCTTCCCCTCTCCTCCAGCCCGGCCTCTCTCACTGACCTGTAGCTTCTGTGGGCGGAGGGACTTTCCCGGCTGCCGGAACTTCCGTCTCTGAAGCCTGCTCCGATCAGCTTCTCTGGGGCCGAGGCCAAGGCAGCGTTGGGGGTGGGGTCCACTTTCCGGGGCACGCGGGACTCTGGGGATGGGTCTCCAGGGCTCCCTGGAACGGAAATCTCTTCCACTCTGCTTCTGCACACCTTGTATTGACCCAGAAGTTATGGGGGACTCTATTTACATTAATTCTATGGGCTTTTGGTTTCGGAGCTCGTAAACGTGCATCCTTCTACTCCACCATCTTGGCTCCGCCCCCCACAATAGATTCTTGAGTAATAAGTGATGTGTTAAAAATGTTGAATGGGAAACGTCAACTTGGCAGTTGTATGTATAACACCTATTTGTTTAGATCGATAGACAAAATCCTTATCATAAATTGATAATGCTTACAAAAACAGATAGTGAAACAATCCATCTCTCTGCTTCATCTAGTTTCAACTATTTTCTATTCAAGGGAGGCAAAAAAGAAAGAATAGCTTTTTTTTTCACTTCTGCCATCTAGATTTGTGTTATCTAATTACCACTTTTAAGAGAGTCTGGGGGAATGGAAAATAGAAAAGAAATTTAAGAAAACCAAAAGAACATATGACCTCTTTCATTTTTTCATTGTGATTAAGTGTAAACCCAATCACAGGCAGCACACCTGAAGACTGCTACTGTGAATGTTTTCAAGGGTCTAATTACATAGTATAATGAACTCTCTATTCAGCAACAAACCAAGCATTATTCAGTAAGGTAAAGCGTGACATTCATAGCAGCATCCTTAAGCAAAATACATAATTCAATCAATATATAGACCATAATAATAGCAACATCCTTAAGTAAAACATATCATTCAATCAATATCAAGTGTCCAAGTAATGCCCTTTTTCAAAGTACCATACCATTCACTCCTATGTCATTGTGAGAACAATCTTCATCAACATCAAGTGTCCAAGTAAAGTCCTCTTTCACCTTAACTCTGAGGTTGACTTCCAAGTCCCAGGGCTTTTCCTATGTATGCTGACCACTCCCAACTCTTACCTGGATTCATATGTAAGCATTTTTATCCTGCTCCATGTCTCAGCTCATGGGAACTGTTCTACTCTGCAGCTTCTTTCTCCAAAAACTGAGAAGGGAAACAACAATATTAACACACACCACTAGCACCATTATCTCAATTCACTATAAAGACCGAATCTCTTTCAGGAGATGATTGGTGATTTTTTTCAATTTTTATTTTACTCTGTGGTTCTAGAATATCAGGGCAGTTTTCCTGGATAATTTCTTGAAAGACGATGTCTAGGTTCCTTTTTTATCACAGCTTTAGAGAAATAAAATAATTTTTAAATTATCTCTCCTTAGTCTATTTTCTAGTTCAGTAGTGTTTACAAAGAGGTATTTTGCATTGTCTTCTATATTTTCATTCTTTTGGTTTTGCTTCAGTGTTTCTGTCTGTCTCATAGAGTCATTAGCTTAATCTTGCTCTATTTTATTTTTTAAGGAATTGTTTTCTTCAGTGAACTTTAGGACTCCCTTTTCCATTTGGCCAATTATATAGTTTTTAAATTAGTTTTTTTCTCTAAATTAATTTTTGTGCCTCTTTTCCCATGTAGCCAATTCTGCTTTACAAAGTAGTCTTTTTCTCTTTAGATTTTTATCTTTTAGATTTTTATCCATTTATCCAATTTTATATTTAAGGTGCTAATTTCTTTATGTTTTGAGTTATTTTATAGGTTTTTTGAGTTCTTCCATAGCCTGAGATCAATTCATATATATCTTTGATGCTTTGGATGTAGGAGTTTGATTTTGCTGTCTTCTCCTGTGTGTTTTGCCCTTCCTTGTCATCATAGAAACTTTCTATAGTCAGATTTGTTTTTCTGTTGTTTGCTCATTTTCCTCACCCATTTCTTGACCTTTAGTTCTTTGCTAATGTGGGGCTCTGCTCCCAGGATTGAGGGTTCTCTGTCCCAAGATTCAAGAGTATTGTGTAGCTATTTGCAAAGATACGACTAGGGGCCTGTAAGGTTTTAGTTCTTCCAAGGTGATATGACCTAAGGAGAGGTGTATTTCCTACTCTCCTGACCTGTGCTCCAGTCTATGAGTGATCACAAGCACTCTTTTCTGCCCTGGGATTGTGATGATCACCCCTCTCTGTGTCTGCAAGTTCTGGTCTGCTATTACTCCTCCTCACCTTGGGACTGTCAATAAGGTCTATCACCTATCTTTGAATATCAGCAAATCAACAGATTCCTGGCCCCAGAGCCAGTAAACAGAACCCTTTAATCTCTTAATGATCAATTGTTAGACCCCTTTATCATAGGTGGGATGAGAACTCTGCAAGCAGCTGCTGCTACTGATTCAATCACTCCTATGACCTGCACCTGGTTTGTTTAGTTTGAGTCTGCACTGGTGTACCCTGCACTGGACTGTACTCCACTCTCCACCCAGGTCAACAGACCTGCCCTGTCAAATTTACAACTTATCTTGGACTGGAAAATTGTTTCACCCTATTCTTTTGCGTGTTCTTCCACTTCAGAATGTGTTTTAGGACATTGTTTAAAAGTCTCTGGAGGGGTTTTAGGAAGACATCTTCATTATCTTGGCTCCACCCCCTTAATTTTCCTTTTCAAAAAGAATGTGTCTGTTAAATGTCAATAGCTTGTATAATTTCTAAATGTAGAAAAAGCCAAACTACTTTATAAGTCCTATAAACAATAAATGGCCTCTCCTACACCTGCTTTGAGGCTTCTATTTTTCCCTCTTTAATCTTGGATTTCTTCACGGGACAATGGCTGACTTTGATCCAAATCACTAGGATATGCAATGACAAGGGCCTGATTTGTTTGTGGTCCATCTGCCTGAATGAACAGTTGGGAAATCACAGTAAGAAACAGTGTGCTTGAGTTGGCAGGACTGTCACTGAATGTCTAACATGGTGATTCAGCACAATACTTGTTTATAGCTAAAAAGTATTAGCAAGGGCTGGGGGGTAGGGTGGAGGTAGTTTCATAACCACAGTGATACTTTCAAATTTCATGATGACTTTTAGACAAGTTTTCAAAATTTCATTTGGATTTTTAAGGTCATGCAAACCCAAATGAAATAGATTAATTAAATATGTGATTAATCAGGTATTGTCCAAACAATTTATGGATTATCAGTGTTCTCTACTGTAATTTTCCTTCATTCCTCTTTTCATTTTATTTCTCTTCAGCATTTATACCAGAAAATAAATATAATTAGGAAGTGTGATAATGCAACTCCTAGGTTATACTTCTTAGATATTTAAGATTATTTGGATAAAATGGACTAGGCAATTTATTAATGTCTCATCTGTTTGTGATCCATATGCTGTAATAAGTTAAAAAAATAATTTACAAAGTTGATCATTTAGTCTTATCCCAGGTATATTCATTTAATTACAGAATAGTCATACCTAAACTCTGTGGGAATGACTATTTTTCATTTTCTCCCTTTATAAAGAAGTAAGGGATCTTTTGAACTATTATCAGAGCTATGGTGTGACAAAGGATCTCTGAAAGAAATGTAACCTTTTGATAGGAAATAGAAGAGCATTGTTAAAGCTAGGTCTTTGGAAGAGTGGAGAAGGGATTTTTTAAAAGACTTAAGTTGAAATAAATACATTTTTTAATCAAATATTTTGATTATAGGGGACATCATATAACTATGTTCACATGTAACCATAGACTGATTTTTCAGTAGATATATTCTAGTCAGACAGGGCTGTAAGATCAACTGTTCATTATTTCATTAAAATATAGATATTTCTGTGGTGGATAGCAGGAAACTGGTATATAGGTAAGGTGACTTGATATTTGTTACTTTCTTTACTATATGCGAGGAGACAACTGGAGTGGGAGGAAATCTATACAGAATCCTTTTCTCTGGCCAACAATGCTAAATATTTAAATATTTATTGTTTGCTTGCTCAAAATTTCTCACATAAATCCAGTTTCAACATTGTCAAAATAGTTTTTCACCTCTTTTATTTCCTTGTAAATGGTACAATAAAATAAATTTCTTTGAATCACATCAGTTTATAATTCTTGACTCAAAGCCCCTAGACAACCACCTTAATTACACATGATGCCTGCTTTGACATATACCAGAAATAACAAATCCACCATCTTTATTAGGCAAGGTCATATAAAGTAATGTATGCTTACATTTCCCTTTTTCATACAGAAATTTTCTAATCATCTTTTAATCATCATTATAAAACACCTTGAGGTATTTCCATAGGTAGAGTGCTAAATAATTTCAACTTAATAGATTGAGTATAACATCAATTTTATGTAGATGGTCTTTTCATATTAAATTAAATTTAACTACTCCCAATGTTCTAACTCTATTCTCTTGGTGGACACATTATATCTTAAACATAATTTTACCAGTCTTATGGATTTTTCAGTGCCCTTATATCAAAGGATTTAATTGTCACTTTTAAAATCTCTAGAAATCAAATTATATTTATTGCACCCCAGAGATATTCATATTTCCTTCAGTTTGTTCAAATTTACTTTGTGATTGGAGGTGTTATTTCTAATTGAAAAACAAAATGTAATACAATTTGTCCCATAAGTGGGAGAAGAATGCAAAAGCATTTAAAGCCATGATATTGGTGCAAACTTGGTATACATTCAGTGGGTGATGTCATAGCAATAGCTGTACAAATCAAGTTTGTTTCCTTCTTCTTTGCAATCTGCAGAGAGAAACCTACAACAGACTGAACAATTACCAGCTAGTATAGATGGGGAGTATTACATAGTATTACATGATTCGGGCACTAGGTACTACTACCCTAAAGCCATCAGAAAAATGGTTTCATTTATAAATAGAAAGTGTAAAGTTATAGACTTTATCAATAGCTGTGTTATCACTTGTAAACAAAGAATACTTATTTAAACCAATCTCCCTCCCTTCTCTCATTTTCATTTGGTGTCTGTGCCCCACAACCTCATACCTTTTGAGAAACCTTCTGATTTTGACTGAGACCCTCATTCATAGACTCAGATGACTATAATGGGAACATGCATTATTAAAAATAAAGTGCAATGGTGTCTTTGACAGGAACAAACTTTTAAAAATGTAATTATATTTTTCAATGAATAAAAATCTATTTTTTTCTCCCTCCACCTTCTTTCCCATCCAATCCTAAAACAAAACACACACACACACACACACACAGAGAAACACACAAACTTTAATGATAAAAATCCAGTCAAGGAAAACAAAATCCTCCTATTAACTATGTCTTATAAGGCCTAATTTGCACCATCACTTCTTGGTCAGGAGTGGGCAGTATGGTTTTCCTAAGTATTCTGGATTTGTGGTTGATCATTTCATTGATGAGATTTCTTAAGTCTTTCAAAATTACTTGTTTTTACAATGTTGTTATTGTATAAACTATTGTTTCTGCTCACTTTGTTCTGTATCAGTTCATATAAGCCTTTCAAGACTTCTCTGAAACTGTCCCCTTCATAATTTCTTATAGCACAATAACTTTCCACTATATTTATATACCATAAGTTGTTCAGTCACTCCCCACTTGATAAACACTCCCTTCTTTTCAGATCTTTTCAAACATGTACAAACATGTTATAGCATTTTTATACATGAATGTCCTTTTATTTTTATCCTTTTCTGGGATAGCCCTAATAGTGGTATCACAAAGTTAAAGGAATGAACAGTTTGCTAACTTTTTGAACAAAGTTCTAAATTGTTTTACATAATGGTTGGATCAACCCACAGTTCCACCAATAGTAAATTAACATTCTTCCTTTCCTATAGTTCCTATAAATCGTTATTTTCCTTTTCTAGTGAAATTTGTCAGCCTGTTAGATGTGAAGTAGAATTTTAGAGTAAATTTAATTTGCATTTATTTGAATAATAGCAATGTGAAGATTTCTAATGACTATTGATACCTTGGATTTCATCCTTAGTAAACTACTTCTTCATGTGTTTTGTCCAGTTATGTACTGGGGATTAGTTCTGATTCTTGCAAATTTAAATTATTTGCTTATATAATTTAGAAATGAGACCTTTTTTAAATGAAACTCTCTACAAAGATGTTTTTCGACTTATGTACTTTTGAATATAACTTTATTGATTTTGTTTGCACAAAACATTTTTAAAATTTGTCATCAAAATTGGTCATTTTATTTATCTTTTGTTCTCTCTTCACTGTTTGCTCAGAAACTCTTATTTATAGATTTGAAAAGTAATTTCTTTCTTGCTTCTTTACTTTCTTTTTTTAAATTATATCAACTTTGATATCTAAGTCATACTATTTAGAGATTAATTTGGTATTTGGTGTGTGACTTTTCAATATGCTTAGATTTCATCATACTATTTTCTTGGTTTCTTAGTCTGCTTTATCTTTAGTTCAGGTATCAAGACCATGTTTATATCAATGAAGGAATTTGGTAGGATGACCTTCTTTTCCTATATTTGAAGAATTTATACAATATTAGAATTTTGAATGTTTGATATAATTCGTTTAAAAATACATGTGTGTTTACTTTTTCCCTCCCTTTCATAGGTCATTTATGATTTGTTTAATTACTTTTTTTACCTGACACTTTTGTTTTTAAATTTTTAGTGCTTTAATTTTCTTTGAACTTTTATATTCAAAGTAAATGTATTCTTTCTCTTTATTGATCAAATTTCTTATATATATATATATATATATGTATACATATACATGTATTTTTTTGTGGATATATGTGTGTGTGTGCGTGGGTGTGGGTGTAAAGTTAATGTGTTGTGTTATTTTGGTCATGTTTACTGAAACTTTCTATTTTTTCTGCTATTTATTCTTTGGGAATTAAATTATTAAGTCCTCAATTAACTTTGTTTCCTTTGTAGGCCTTTAATGATAAAAACTTTATTATTTTGTGAGTAGTAAAAGATGTATTTAATATTTGTGCTTTTCTGTATTGTTTGTGAGGCATTAAACATAAAATAGATAAAACTTGAGGTATTTTATACCCTAATACAGAGTAAATTTTGTATTTCAGCTTTAAACTACTTGTAAATTTGTTAAGATTTTATGCATAATTGAAAAATATCTCTGTCTCTATTCAATAATTGCATAAGACACAGACAAGATGAGGGTGAGGATGAAGCAGCCTCCCTGACTATCACCCTCACGTGTCCTCTCAGAAGGGGAGGCCACGCACCATGCTACAAGCGACAATTTGCTATTCTTTGCATCAAGTGATAGGATAAAGAATTAGACAAGACGGTCTTTTTGCTCAGAGAAGAAGTTGTTCAGTATGATGGTGCCTACAATCTCAGCAGAGATGTGGAAGAAGTACAGAGATTAAAAAATAATTGACATGCCAGTATCCAAGATAGGCCTTGCTGTAGAGGCAGCTGTGGCTGGGTTGGGGCCTATTTATGAATTCCTTACTTTCAATTTCTCTTTATAAGCAACTGACCAGGTTACAAACTCAGCTGCCAATACTTAATATATGTCAGGTGAGCTTCAGTCTATGCTCATTGTCTTCAGGGGACTTAATGGTGCTTCAGTTGGTGTTTCTGCCCAGCATTCATAGTGTTTTGAAATTTGTTATGGGCACTGTACCAGATTAAAATTGGTCAGTCCTTGGAGTTCAGAAGATGGAAGAGAATTTTTCAAATCAGCAAACTAGTATGATAACTGTCATGTATGGAGATTCTTTTGAATTTCCAGAGGGAGCTCAGTTAAATGATTCCATGATTTCTATTGGAAAAGTTAAATAGAATGGAAGGAACCCATATTACACTGGTTTCCCATGTATAACCTGTTGGCCATTGTGTGGAAACAAATGCTATATGACCTAAAAAGGGCATGGAAGGTTAGGTGATCCACCAATGTCATTAGACCAATGACACTGACACCATTGAAACAGGGTGATGAAAACAATCATCTCATAATCACTGAAAGAGGCTGGCCCTAGTTTGGAGTGAGAACTGAGATCTGTGGAAGGATTGTGGAAGGTTCCACATTTTAATTTCCTCTATTCTCCTGACCTCTGTGTTATAGGGGCTGATGTTCCTATGCCTTATGAAAAGGTTGTGAAAGAAAATTGCATTCCTCAAGTCAAGGACATCATCTTTGCAGTCAAAAAGACCCTGAATATCTAATTTGTACTGGACATTGAAGTCCCCAGGATTTCTTGCATGTAATTACTGCTTCAGAGGCTAGGATACACTCATTTCATAGGTATACTTGCACTGGCCTGGAGCCACAAGACTTTTGGGTACCATTTCGTGTGGGGAAAGATGTCAGAGAACTTCAGGTAGAAGATTTTCCATCTCAGTTTTAAGAACTTTGACCTGCTGTGTCTGTTACATTTAGGCTATTTCCGCTCCAAAGAGAACTAATTAATACAACTTTTCTCCTCAATATCAGCAGGAAAATGCTTTGTGGTATACTGAAGAAATCTCATCCAAGGGTCTGCCTGACATTTAACTTCCATATGCAGAAACAAAGCATTATCTCACTCAGTTGATAAAGAGTACATGCCTTCTGACCCCAGTCAAAAAAATATTGTAATGGTCAAGGATCCAAGAATACTATTCATGTCCTTAACTGTTTTCTCTTTCAATTTTTAATTAGATTTATTTAATTCTGTGAGGAGTACAATTGGATTTTCCCATTGTTATAGTTTTATTGCCTATTTCTACCCTGTAACTCATTTCACATTTTAATTACTTAAATATTGTGCTATTTGGTACATATATGTTAATTATTGGCATTACTTTTTTGACAATAGTACATTTCAGAGATTGGGCGGAGCCAAGATGGCGGAGTAGAAGGACGCACGTTTACAAGCTCCGAAACCAAAAGCCCATAGAATTAATGTAAAAAGAGCCCCCCATAACTTCTGGGTCAATACAAGGTGTGCAGAAGCAGAGTGGAAGAGATTTCCGTTCCAGGGAGCCCTGAAGACCTGTCCCCAGGGTCCGGCGTGCACCGCAAAGTGGACCCGACCCCCAGCGCTGCCCTGGCCAAGGCCCCAGAGAAGCTGATCCGAGCAGGCTTCAGAGACGGAAGCTCCGGCAGCCAGGAAAGTCCCTCCACCCACAGAAGCTACAGGTCAGTGAGAAAGAAGGCCAGGCTGAAGGAGAGGGGAAGCGTGGCATCTCCGTGACTCGGGCCCCCTTGGGAGGAAGCGGCAGCAGCAGGGACGGGGGCAGGAAGCGGCGGAGACAGAGGCGTGGGCGGCGGCTGAGGCGGCAGCGGCCCAGGACTCAGGAATCCCCCAACAGCAGGCAGGATCTTCATTACGGAAGATTCCCGCATAAAACCTGACAGAGCTGAGCCTGGGAGACGGCCCTGCCCCCATCCCGCTCTGTTACTGAAGGCTTCTGCTTAAAGCCCCCAAGGGAGCAGGGTTTAGGAGGCAGGCCCCCCACCCCATCCCCACCCGCTCCATTCCTGAAAGTCTCTGCATAAAGCCCCCGAGGGATCAGTCTTGGAGGCAGCCCTGGACCCACCCCAGCACCTGAACTAAAGCTCACTGATTGACAGTCGGCAGGAGGAAAGCCCATTTAAATCTCAGAGGCCAAGCACTAGCTGGGCGGATCCAGGCGGGGATGGAAAGGAATCTCAGAAGTCAAGGAACTGGCTGGGAAAATGCCTAGAAAAGGGAAGAAAAATAAGACTTTAGAGAGTTTTTTCCAACAAATGCAAATGATCCCGACCTTCGGATCAGATGATGAGGATGTATCCTTGCCAGCAGGGAAAGACGTGGAGGGCGGGGCCTCAGTACCCCAGACACCCCAGAGGGGTGGTGGATGGGCTCAGGCCCTGGAAGAGCTCAAAAAGGATTTTGAAAAGCAAGTTAGACAGGTGGAGGAAAAACTGGGAAGAGAAATGTCAGAGATGCAACAAAAGTATGAAAAACAGGTCAATACCTTGGTAAAGGAGACCCAAAAAAATGCTGAGGAAATTAACACCTTGAAAAATAGGCTCACCCAATTGGCAAAGGAGGTTCAAAAAGCCAATGAGGAGAAGAATGCTTTCAAAAGCAGAATGAGCCAAATGGAAAAAGAGGCTCAAAAGCTCACTGAAGAGAATAGTTCTCTCAAAATTAGAATGGAACAGATGGAGTCTAATGACTTTACGAGAAACCAAGAAATCACCAAACAAAACCAAAGGAACGAAAAAATGGAAGAGAATGTGAAATATCTCATGGGAAAAACAACTGACCTGGAAAATAGATCCAGGAGAGACAATTTAAAAATTATGGGACTACCTGAAAGTCATGATCAAAAAAGAGCCTAGATATTATCTTCCATGAAATTATCATGGAAAACTGCCCTGACATTCTAGAACCAGAGGGCAAAATAAGTATTGAAAGAATCCATCGATCACCACCTGAAAGAGATCCAAAAAGAGAAACTCTTAGGAACATTGTGGCCAAATTCCAGAACTCCCAGCTTAAGGAAAAAATCTTACAAGCAGCTAGAAAGAAACAATTCCAGTATTGTGGAAATACAATCAGGATAACCCAAGATCTAGCAGCTTCTACATTAAGGGATCGAAGGGCGTGGAATAGGATATTCCAGAAGGCAAAGGAACTAGGACTCAAACCAAGAATCACCTACCCAGCTAAACTGAGTATAATACTTCAAGGGAAAATATGGTCTTTCAATGAAACAGAGGACTTTCAATCATTCTTGATGAAAAAACCAGAGCTGAAAAGAAAATTTGACTTTCAAACACAAGAATGAGAAGAAGCATGAAAAAGTAAACAGCAAAGCGAAGTCTTAAGGGACTTACCATGAGTGAACTGTTTACACTCATACAGGGAAAGACAATATTTCTAACTCTTAAAACTTTTCAGTATCTGGGTAGTTGGTGGGACCACACACACACATGTACACGCATGAACACACATACACACATGCACACACATACAGAGATAGAGAGCACAGATTGAACTGAATAGGATGGGACCATACCTTAAAAGAAACTAGGGTAAATCGTGAGAGAGAAATGTAGGGGGAGGGAAAGGGAAGGGGGGTAACTATATGTCATTTAAGAGGCAGGTAGGAGTTTTTCTTAGTGGAGGGAAAAGGGGAGAGCTGAGAAAAAAAAAAAACAAGAAGTTTACCCTCATCACATTTGACTAAACGAAGGAGTGAAATGCACACTCATTTTGGTATGAAAACCTATCTTACAGTATAAGAAAGTGGGGGAGAAAGAGATATTGCAAGGGGGGGGGATGATGGAAGGGAGGGCAAAGGGAGGAGGGAGCAATTTGAAGTCAACACTTGGGGAGGGACAGGATCAAAAGACAGTAGAGAAACAAGGAGGGGCAGGTTAGGAGGGATGGCAATCCAGTTAGTCTTACACAACACGACTATCAGGGAGGTCATTTGCAAAACTGCACAGATATGGCCTATATTGAATTGCCTGCTGTCCCAAAGGGAATGGGTGGGGAGGGAGGGATGGGGAGCATTTGGAACTCAAAGTTTTAGGAACAACTGTTTAGTATTGTTGTTGCAACTAGGAAAGAAGACATACAGTTAATGAGGAATAGAAAGTCATCTGGCCCTACAGGAGAAAAGAGAAGATGGAGACAAGAGAAGAGAGAGATGACAGAAGAGAGGGCAGATTGGAGATAGGGAAAATTAGATTGCTTGGGGTATTGGGGTGGGGGGAGGGGATAAAAGGGGAGAAAATTTGGAACCCAAAAATTTGTGAAAATGCATGTAAAAAAAATTAAATAAATAAATAAATTTAAAAAAAAATAGTACATTTCAACAAAACAGTAAACTTTTCTAAAATTATGATTGCTACTACTGATTTTTTAATTGTACATAAGAGATTTTGCTCCAGTCCCATATTTTAGCTTTATGTGAATCTGTGCCCATTTTTATGGATTAGTCCATTTCATTCATATTCACAATTATGAACATCAACTATGCATTTCTCTCAATTCTATTATACATTTCCTCTCCTTTTGCTTCCTGCTTCCTCTTTTCAAAGAGGATGAGAAAGATGTGTACTTAGTACTATTGCTCTACAGTTGATAAAATCTCCTGTCCTTTTTCTTTTTCATTCACCCAGATGATAATCACAAATTTTTTTCAATGTGAAATATTTATTTTTGCTTTTTTGATAATTAATTTGTTTTCAGCCTTCTATAATCACTTCTATAAGTCTTATATTTTTACCCCTCCCTTGCCTCGGCCATCCTGAGATGGAATGCAACCTTATATGGGTTCTACACACGCATTCTTATTAAACACATTTTGACGTCGGTCATGTTGCATGCAAGAATTAAAATAAATGGGAGAAACAATGAGAAAAAAACAAAACCAAAACAAAACACAACACAACACAAGAAAAAATAATCCGCTTTATTCTGTGTTCCAATTCCATAGTTCTTTCTCTGGGTATGGATGATATTTGCCTCGAGTCCTTAATGAATGTTTCAGGTCCTTGCATTACTCTGAAAGACTAGGTTTACAAGAAATAGTCCTCTTACACTGTGGCTGATACTGTGTGTAATGTTCTCCTGATTCTGTTCATTTCACTCAGCATCAGTTGACATAAATAATTATTACCAAATATAAACCTATGTATTATAGTTGAGTTGAATGAAAATATTTTCATCCTTTTTCACAAATATTTGACAATTTGGCTTACAGTGCAGCAGCAACATGATTTAATGCCTAAATTTAATTTGGGATATATTTTCATTTTTCATAAATACATTCAAATTTTGTAGATAATGCATTAATATGTATACCTGTATGTATTTATGTGTATAAATTAAACATATTTTTGCATATATATATACATATATATGCATGTATATGTGTGTGTGTTTATATGTAATTTAATGAATGTGCTTCTAGTTTGATAGGAAATTTCAAGGCAGAAAGCTATGGTTCAAAGAAATAACAAACAAAAGTATTATTCTGCTTCCATATACTTTAAAAAAGTTTCAAGCAAGTAAATCTTATATCCATAGGAATTTGGTAAAAAGGAAATGTAAAATTTGCAAATACTACATTCCAAGCAATAGTTTATGATGGGGAAAATATCCCTAAATTACCAATACAGTAATAAAATGAAATTCTTATTTCTCAGAAGAGCCAATATAATGGTAATAACTTAAACCTATTTTTTTCCCCCTTCGGCAAGACTTTTGAATTGCCTTTAGATTTCTTTCCCCTAAGTATCTGTCACTAAAGTAAATTCCTCCAATTAATGTGTTGTAAAGAGAAAGGAGTTATTTGTAGGATATGCTGAAGTGATTCCAATAGGGAGAGGTAAAGAATAAAAATTCCTTTTTTTCCCTTCAAATTAAAGATCATTCTATTGATACAATCAACTATTCTTAATCCATGCACCTGCTGCTCTTCATGATAAAATTATCAGGAAGTAGCTCAATTGAATGAAAACAATATAGACTTAGGAATCATGGGAAATGTAGTTGAATGGGGTATTCAATTCATGTCCTCATATATTCTTATTACATAAAAAATGCATTTGAAGACATGAATTTTTAAATTTATGGTGATTGTCCTGCTTTCCCCATTTAAAAAAGAAAACTCTTTTCAGCACACACTAGATAGGAACTGAAATGTAGAGAATGAAAGTTCTTCTGTCACTAACAATAAATATGCCACAGGTAGGGTAGAAAGCTGCCTCATAGTGGAAATAAATTGATTTCAGATGCCTCCAAGGTGCCACCTTTTTCAGATTACTTGTCAGAGGCTTGAGAATTAGGATAGGTATTTTGTTCCACTTCATCTGATTAGTCAATTTTCACTGACTTAGCTATAGTCAACATTTTCCTTTTGGAGAGTTTCTTAAAGTCTTGAAAATAAAATTGCCTTTCTACAAAGTGACTTCCTTTAGTTAATGCATTTTAATATAAATTATACTCTTTTATTTATCAAATAACCTTTGCTATATAGTTGGTAATGAAACTGTATGTATGTATGTGTGAACCCCTTCTTAACTAAACCATTCTTGGGTGAATTTGAAGACCTAAATTCAAAATATAGTTTAGATTCAGTAAATTCTCCTATATCTTCTTCTTGCAGGTTATTAAAATGTGGTTGTTATCCTTTAATTTTTGGGGGGGGAATAGGGGGAGGATAGCATGCTGAATTATGTCTGGCTGCATTAATTAGAATTGCAGAATTTCCAAAGATTGTGCAAAGCAAAATTATGCTAATATTCATATTTTTTTCTAAATGAAATTGTTATGGATCACTAATTATAAAAGCCCTTGTGTTGAAATTATACTTCTCTTCAAATTATCCTTTACCATATAGTTTATTTAGTATATGATCATTCAATGAGTGTGCCTAGGAGGGAAAAATGCCATTTGGATGTAAACCAACTAAGACCCAGGAGAAACATGTATCATACATAGAGACTTTTGTAGTTCAGAAACTGTATAAATGGAGTATTTTCCCAAAGTCATTGAGTTTTAATTTCCTTTGGCCTTAGAGGTCTTCCTTCCAAGAAATAATTTGTTCATTTTGAAATTGATGTACATTTAATTTATTTCCATTTCCCCTCTCAATAACAAGAAATCCTTCTTTCATTATTTTTAACAGATCTAACATTTTTGCTTTATAGAAACATTTCCTGTCTATCGTGGAGAGGGGGAATGGTATAGTGAATAAAGAAGTTTGGAAAATTCAAGCAATTTCTGATACATACTGTCTAAGTGTGAAGAGCAACTCTACTTCTCCATACTGGGCAACTTCTTTAGATGATAAATTCCAAAGAAAATGTTGAATTTCATCGAGAGAGATAGTTTCCACAATAAGCTGTCCCGGCCTGCGGGACAAGAACGTGGACCCTGGAAGAAAGGAGAGGGTGGGGGACAGGAGACGCGAAGAATGGAGACAAGACAGGCTTTCTGATCAAGTCTTGTTTATTGAGGGGTAGGGTAGCAGTAATTATAGTGGTGAAAGAGGAAGTACGGGGTTTACAGCAAGCAGCAGTGGGAGGGGTAGTAAGGTTAAGATAAACACAAGATGTTTCAAATATTTTACAAGGGCAGGATGTTTGCTCCCAGTGGCAGTCCAGACCTTTATCTTGATAATAGATAGCCATGGCTCCCCACAATAAGCATTCCCCTCATGGCATAAATTATTGGTCTAGACCTGACTCTTCCTTTCCCCTATGAATAAAAGGAACCATTTTGTCAAAGGAATAGGTGACTTCTGACACTTTCACAGAGTACTTTCAGAATTCTGTCATCAGTATGTAATTTTGTGTCTAATTCTTCCCCCAATTTCAAGTCTACTAATATCAATAACTATTATATACATTAATTTTTGTCCACTTAATTGATATAAAGTGATATCACAAAGACATTTTGTTTTCCATTTTTATCATTAATAAAGTTAATGACTTGCAGTTTGTATTTCCTGACAGTTGGGGGAAAATATAAAATTTGAACATCTAAACTGCATGCCCCTATTGAATACATAATTTTTAAAGAATTATTACTTTTATATCGCTAATTTTTCTTTTAGAGTTTAAATAATTTATCATATATAATTTGTGTCATTCAGTCTTTGGTAATCCTTTTCCATTGCCTCATTGGTCTTGAGGACATGCTTGTATACTTCCAGGGAAACTTCTCGGTAAGGGACTTTTAAAATAGAATTTCATTCCCCCCCCCATTATATGTAATGACAATTTTAAATATTTATTTAAAAACATTTAATTTTTTCTATCTTTTGTTCCTTCCCCTAACCCCTCCCTGTGAGAGTAAGGAATTTGATATAGCTCATATATGTGTGATCATGTAAAACATGTTTCCATATTACTCATGTGATGAATGAAGACACAGATCAAAAGAAAAATGTAATAAAGTGAAAATAGTGTGCTTTGATCTATATTCAAACTCCATCAGTTCTTTCTGTAGATGTGGAAAATATTTTACATCATGAGTCCTTTGAAATTGTATTAGATGATTGCATTGCTGAGGAGATCTAAGTAATTCATAGTTGATCATTATGTGATATTACTGTTACTACATATAATATTGTCCTGCTTCTTTCTGCTCACTTCACTTTCAATCAGTTCATGTAAGTCATTTCAGGTTTTTCTAAAACCATCCTGCTCATCATGCCTTATAGTACAATAGTGTTCTATCACATTCATATACCATAACTTTTTCAGCCATTACCCAACTGATGTACATCCTCTCAATTACCATTTCTTTACCACCACAAAAAAAGAAGAGCTACTATAGATATTTTTGTACATGTAGGTCCTTTTTCCCTTTTTATAAAGTCTTTGGGATGCAGAACTAATAGTGGCATTGCTGGACCAAAGAATGTATAAAATTGGATTGCCCTTTGGACATAGTTCCAAAATGTACTCTAGAATAGTTCAAAACTCCACCACAATATGTCAACATCTCAATAGTCCCACAATCTCTCCAATATTTTTCATTTTTCTTTTCTGTCACATTGGCCAATCTGATAGGAGTAAAGTGGTATCTCAGACTTGTTTTAATGGGTATTCCTCTAATCAATAAATTTTTATATCTTTTTATATGACTACCGAGTGATTTTATTTCTTCATCTGAAATATGCTTTTCCATACATTTTGACCAGGTATCAATTAGGGAATGAATTATATTCTCATAAATTTTTTTCAGCTTTCTATATAGTTGAGTAATGAGACTGTAAAAAAATATTTCCTCCTTTCTGCTTTCCTTCTAATCTTGGTTGTACTGCTTTGTGCAAAACAAGTTTTTATGTTTTATACTACATATTTTAAACCCCTGTTTTATATTTTATATTTCTAGAGGTTTTCCAGTTCTCATTGGTTTGAATAGATTTTCAAGATTTCCCCACCATCTCTTGAGGACAAAGTTCTAGACATTAAAGACATTGAAGAATGCTGTAAGGTAAAATCAAGACAGGTTCACAGCCAGCAATCTTAGGCTGAACTCTACCAGTGTGGATTGATCTTTACACTGAACAGTTTATAGTTCTCCAATGACAAGGGAGCTGGAGAGAACCCTTAAGAGAGTATCTTACATGAAATATGGGTGTTTGTCTTTGCAACTGACTTTGAGATCACTTCTACATAACTAACTTGGTAGTTATCTCACATATATACATACATATATATGCACACACACACATATATGTATTTCATATATTATATTACATATATAATATGCATATATGTTACACATATTATGTATAAGATATATATACACACACACACATATATATATATCTTCTTTACTCTCTGTCCTACTGAAAATCATGATGAAAAGTAAAGAATTCATAATATTTCTCTGTCTACTCCACATTTCACCTCCAAATTCTTGCCAAAAAGAATAGCCTGCCCCGTTGGAGATGTTATTTCTTTAAGCACCATCGTTTCATGGTTTTGCTGTTCTTGTTACATAGGTAGTACTGTGTGTTTACAAACACACTTATGTATATACATATGTATATGTATATATGTGCATGAATTTTAAATAGATAACAAATGGATAACTATACAACTTCTGATTACTTGAATGACTTCAGCAATTGATAAGAAAAGGAAGACTTGTAAGTAGAATCGATTTTAAAGTCACTAAGGATTTATAAATTGAAATTGGAGATAATAAAGCAATCTTGCCAACAGATCAAAAGGCAAGTTTATTAAAGGGAAGAGAATAATCTTTAGGACCTGGTTCTCTTTAGATATGAGCCAGAAAAAAAGAACCCAGAAAAGTGTGAAACTGAGCATGGGAGGTAGCAATTTTTTTTTTGGTTTCTATTTTTTAATGAAAAGTCACGCTTTTAAAAGGGAGTAATTGCTAAGAAAATTACCCTCTTGAAAAGAGTGGAGAGAGGGAGATCTTTATAGGGCAGTAAAGTGGGAGAGTAGAAAATGTGTTGAGCCTGGAGTCAGGAAGACTCATCTTCCTGAGTTCAAATCTAGTTTCAGAATCTTACTAGCTGTGTGACTCTGAGCAAGTCATTGCATGCTGTTTGTCTCAGTTTCTTCCTATGTAAAATGAGATGGAGAAGAAAATGGCAAACTGTTGAAGTATTTTTGCCAGTAAAACCCCAAATAGGGTCATGAACAATTGGACGTAACTGAAACGACTGAACAATTGCAGCAGTGAATTTTTCTTCAGCCCATGTTACAATGATTGACAGCTCAAATTTCCTTGCTCAACAGTGGCACCTAGTGGTTCATATGGGGGGGAATAAGAGTAAGAAAATCACTTTTGAAGTGATCTGAAGATCACTTTTAGATAAAAATGTTTGATACTTCATTTGTTATAAGTAAAATATTGGCATGTTGCTGGCTAGAGATGCTGCAAAAATTTGGAAACAGAAATATAATTTGGGAAAATTGGTCATTTGACAAAACAAACAACCATCAGACTCCTATGACTATGTCTACAACAACACAATTACTCTCATTAGGAAAAAAGCAAACTAAAACTATTTGAAATAACATTTTCAAAGCAATTTGCTGTTCCAAATTAAGTGTCTAATATCATTCATTTATTTCAAAATTATATTCTATAATATCTGGAAACAGTGGGAAAACATATTGGAAAATGGAGATGTCTGAAATATCCAACATTGAAATAAAGAGATTTTAAGTTTTTAAACATGTTTGTATAATAGCTTTTATGTTCACGAGATGTGCTTAATTTGAGGCAATTAAAGATTGTATCTACAATACTAATCTTGGGGAAAATAAACATTAGACAGGTAAAAGAGTACTGATAGTAGTATATTCTATGTCTATCTTCAGTCTATCTGTATGAAATAGACAAGTCTAATTATATACTGAAATAATTCACAACCTTTTAAATATACAATACAATTGTATTAAATTAAATATACAATACAACAAAAGAGATTAATATTTAGACTCATAAGTATTCCACTTCGATAAAAAAAAATTCTAACAGTACTCCCAGGAGAGACTAAGGTACTTCCCATCAGGCACACAAATACTTAATTATTTTTAATAACATATTAGATGACATATGTGTACAAGAAAATTAAGCTTATATCAAAATGTTAACCTTTCTGGAAAACAAAACAAATTGAAAAATAACTGATAAGTTCAGTATTAACCAAAATGAAGCAGTCTTGGGTAGGGAATAAATTTAATGTCAGTGAGACACAGACATGGGTTCAAGTTCCTCCTATGACATATTGGTTGTGTGAGCTAGGGAAAGAGATTTAAGCTCTCAGTGCCCTAGGTAACTATAAGAGTACAGGTTGCATAACAGTTGCTTTTGTATCACTTTGGAGAACTTTTTATCAAAATATTTTCTACACAAATGAAGTAACATTTAGAGAGAGAGGGAGGGAGAGACAGAGAGAGAGAGACAGAGAGACAGAGAGAGAGAGAGAGAGAGAGAGAGAGAGAGAGAGAGAGAGAACCTGGGATGGCACAGTGGCACAGTGGATTGAGTGCAAGGACTGGAATCAGGAAAAATTGAGTTCAAATCTGCCACCAGTTGATTTGAGGACACTGATGAGAAGATGAGTTACTTATAAAAATGGAATTTCAAATATTTCTGCCTGAAAATGATCTGACACTTTTCTATTCATATTTTTTTCTAACATAGTGTTAAAAGAGGAATAAATTAGAGCAAATTAAGGATTTTGTAATTTCTAAATATGAGCCACCATGTGCCACTGTTGAGCAAAGAAGTTTGAACTGCCAGTCACCTCAGCATGAGCTGTCTGATTCTAGGCAAGTCATTTAACCTCTGTTTTGTTCAGTTTCCTCAATTTTCCTCAATTTCCTATAAAAAGGGGATAATAACAGCACCTACTTTTAAGGGTTGTGGTGAGGATCAAATGAGATAATAATCATAAAACACTTAGTGCAAAGACTGGTTCATAATAAGTGTTATATAAATATTATCTATGATGATGATATTCTAGATATGGTTATCTATATGTTTTAAGTAATCTGTATGATTATCTCTTTTTTTAAGATAACGAATATGGCTATTTCTTTCGAGAAAAATCTTTAAATGAAATTAGAAGTGGCAAAAAATATTGAGTAGTCATCAATGTTATATGTAGCATAATTCATTTTTCTTTCTTATTCTTTAAATTTATTTATTTTTAGTTTTCAACATTCATTTACACATGATTTTGAGTTCCAGATTTTCTCCCTATTTCTTCCCTCCCCCAACCTGATATGTCATGCATTCTGATTACCCTTCCCCCAGGCTGCTCTCCCTTTTATCCCCTTCCACCTTATTCCCTCCCCCCTTACTTTCTTGTAGGGCGAGATATATTTCTGTGCCCCATTGCACGTATATTTTATTTCCTATTTACATGTAAAAACAGTTTTTATCATTTGTTTTTAAAACTTTGAGGTCCAAATTCTCTTCCTTCTTCCCTCTGCACTTACCCTCATTCATAAGGCAAGCAATTCAATATAGGTCATAAATGTGTAGTTATGCAAAACACTTCCATATTAGTCATATTGTGAAAGGCTAACTGTATCCCACCATCTTAACTTTGACCTCCCCTTTCTAAAATGTTTGCTTCTGACCACCTTCTTCCCCAGTCTGCCCTCCTTTTAATTATCCCTCCATCCTAAACCTCTGCTCCACGTTACTTTCCTGTAGGGTAAGATACCTATTTGAGTGTGTATGTTGTCCCCTCCTCAAGTCAAATCCGATGAAAGTAAGGTTCACTCATTCCCTCTCACCTCTCACCTCTTTTCCTTCATTGTGAAACTTTTTTCTTGACTCTTTTATGTGAGATAACTTACCCCATTCTACCTCTCCATTTTTCCTTCTCCCAATGTATTCTTCTCTCACTCCTTAATTTAATTTTTTAGATATCATCCCTTCACATTCAAATAAACCTGTGCCATCTCTCTGTCTCTCTCTCTCTGTCTCTGTCTCTCTCTGTCTCTCTCTCTCTCTTTCTCTCTCTCCTTCTCTCTCACCTCTCTTTCTATGTGTGTGTGTATCTCTATCTCTATATCTATCTATCTATCTATCTATATCTATCTATCTATCTATCTATCTATCTATCTATCTATATATATATATATATATATATATATCTTCCCTTTAACTACCTGAATACTAAACAATGTGTCATGAGTTACAAGTATCATCTTTCTGTGCAGGAATGTAAACAGTTCAACTTTAATAAGTCCCTTATGATTTATCTTTCCTGTTTACCTTTTAATGTTCCCAGCTTGATCTGACACATACTTCCCATTGACCTTCCAGGCTACCCTGGGCTGGAGATTTGCCTCTTTCTGTCACCTTGTGGGTTCTGTAATTCTAAAATTTGATTAGGGTCATTTTTTACAGCTATTTTAAAGGCTTTGGAGAGCAAAAGTAGGTCCCTGCTTTTACTCTATCATCTTGACTCCTCCCCGGTATCATTTTCTACTATGAAGAATATAAAATGGATATATTACATAACCCCTGCTCTCAGGAGCTTAAATTCTCAGTAGAGCACAAAAATTATATACATATATGTGTATATATATATATATATGTGTGTGTATATATAGTATATATACATATATACAGTGTGTGTGTATATGTACATACTTTTGCTGTTGCTTAATCATTTCTGTTTTGTCCAACTTTGTTACTGAACTTGGGGTTGTCTTGGCAAAGATACTAGAGTGGTTTTCCATTTACTTCCTCACAGATGAGGAAACTGAGTCAAACTGGATTAAATGACTTGCCTAGGATCACAGAAATAGTAAGTGTATCAGGCCATAATCAAACTCAGGTCTTTCTGAATTTAGGACCAGTATTCTATCCATAAGCCACCTGGCCAATACATATTCACATAGGTACACACTGAAATGCACATATCCATAAACATAGATACAATTTTAAGGATGGAGTTCATTGACTTGTTCACATCACTCCACCCATTAAAAAAAAAAAAGTATGTCTTAACAAAGTAAGACTAAGTTACAATCAATTGTAATTGTAAATAGTACTAGGGATTAGAGTGATGATGCAGAGGAGGAATATTTTGATATTATATTTAGACATAACTAAGAAAACCTAGGTTTATCCTAACATTCTTTTAAAAATTATCAAATTTGCTGTAGATTTCTATTATGACAGATTTTGGAGCCAGCCTGCGATTCTAGTAAAATGCTAGAGAAAGAACATCTTAGGGGGAAAGGAAAGACCCTAATTATAGTTTCAGGATATATCTTCTGCTTTTTGCCTCCCCTACATCCTTTGATAGTAGGATATTTTTCTGGGTTTCAAAGCTTATTGAAGATTTTGGATTTCTTATCTTCCTTGCAGTGTACTCAGATCAAATGATGGAATGGAATGTCTTCATTAGGACATTAGGATATAGGAACAGAGTCAAAGCTGGTTCACAGGTCTACATCAGTCTAAGAAGAGAAAAAAAATGATACCATTTCTTCATCACCCACTACATGAAAGATAATAAAAGAGATTTGCAGTAACCTGTAGTTGTAAATTATCCCTTTGTCACAAGAGCTCACCGTTTTTATTTTTCTTCCCCACTACCCCTTTTGCATATTGCTAGTTGAATGTGTCATAAACTTTTGAAGGCTTATTTTGCACCAACTCTTGTTTTACTACCTTAGTAAATCCCCTTTGCAAATTTATTTATGGCTGACTAATTGCATGAAAACCAATCCATAAACATGGCAGAAACATATAGGTGAGAGCTTATGATTCATTGTAAAAGAAAAGACCACTTCTTAAGATATTGTTATTGAGGAGATATAGCAAATAGGTTAAATGGACCCAAATCATCAGGGTGAATGAGGATTGAGATAGTAGCTCTAAGTTATATTATATACAAAATGATAGTAGTATAATAGAGTATAAGCCTAAACACTAAATTTTATAGTTAACAATATAAACAACATAAGAGGTGCATTTTTTGTTGGGGAGGAGTAGAGAAGGATGTAAGCTCTTCAAAATCAAGGATTGTTTTCTGTTTCTTTATCCCTAGAACCTACATAATACATCCTGCATTATTACTGGGGAAGGGGGAGGTGTGATTGAACTGTAGGAAATAGGAGAATTCATGATTAAAGGAGTCTTTAGGGAAAGTTTAATAGAAGAACGGAACTGGAGCTGAGCTTTGAAAGGCAGAGAGGAATCAACCAGTAATAACTGAGATGAGAAGTGAGAGAATATTCCAGAAGAGAAGATTGGAAAGATAAGGTTCATTTATACAAGGAGGAGACTTTGGTGGAATGCATCCCTCATCCCTATCTGTGTAAGGAAGCTCCAGGTACAGTGGTCCTGGAATTCTTTGAAATTCTTTCTCCTCTTACTTGAAAATTCTTTCTCCTCTTACTTGAAAGAGAAGAGTGAGTGTGGAACTATTGGGAGATGCAGGAGATGATATTTATAGGGATGGTGTTTGTGATCTGGGCACTGGGGTGTGAATTTAAAAAAGTATAAAAAGCACTTAAGATAGGCAGACAGCATTTTTCATCATGAGTCCTTTGGAATTATCTTAGATCATTGTATTGATGAGAATACCTGTCATTTACAGTTGATCATCATAAAATATTGCAGGTACTGTGCACAATGTTCTCCTGGTTCTACTCACATCACTTGTATAGGTTCATGAAAGTCATTCCAGTTTTTTTCAGAAATCATCCTGCTCATCACTTCATATAGCACAATAGTATTCCATTATAATTATATGCCATAAGTTATTTAGCCATTCTACAACTAATGAACATCCCCTTAATGTCCAGTTCTCTGACATCATAAAAAGATCTGCTATAAATATTTTGAGTCTATAGGTCCTTTGCTAAAAACACCACTACAGTATACCCTATATGTTCTAAAATGTTTATAGCAGCTCTCATTGAGGTAGCAAAGAATTGGAATTTACAGGGATGTCCATCAATGGGGCAAATGGCTGAACGAGCTATAGTATATCATTATGATGGAATACCACTGTGCAATAAGAAATGATGAACTCAGTGATCTTAGAAAAACATGGAAATACTTGCATGAAATAATGAAAAGCAAAATAAACAGAATCAAGACAGCATTGTTTGCAGGAATAGCAATGTTTTTAAGAACAACTTTGAGTAAATAACTATTTTAATAATTATAAATACCAAAATTAACTACAAAGGACATATGAAGAAAGATGTTATATCTGCATTCAAAGAAAGAAATGATAAATAGAAGTATTGTAGAATAATTGTACATACATACATACATATACATACATAAATGTATATACATATATATGTGAATTATATATATATATACATGTATATAAATATATGTGTGCATGTGTGTATGCATATATATACATACATATATACATTGTATATGTACCTCTTTGTGTCTAAAGGTGATCATCTCTAGGGTTGGGGGGCAGGGAGGAAAAATGCTATTTACATGATAACTCTGTTGTATATTTAAAAGGAATAGAATAGTTGATTTACAGTATCATGGGTAATCATTTTTGCTATGTTGTGTTATGGAAATGCTTGTTTTATTCCATAAATTAAAAATAATTTTTGAAAAACCTCTGTGGGTTACAGACTTAAGAATAGCATTATATGGTCAGAAGATATGGACAGCGTCATTGTCTTTCAGGTGTTGTTTTAAATTGCACTCCATAATCACTGGATCAACACACAATTCCACAAAAAAATGCATTAGTGTCCCAATTTTCTCATATCCACATGAATATTTGTCATTTTCTTTTTCTGTCATATTAACCAATAACCTAGGCATTAGGTGGTACCTCAGAGTTGTTTAGTTTGTATTTGTTTCATTAATGGTGATTTAAAGAATTTTGCATATAACTATAGAAAATTTTGATTTTTTCATCTAAATATTGCCAATTTGTATCCTTTAACAATTTACATATTGGGGAATGATTTGTTTTCTTAACTCGGTTCTCTATATATTTGAGAAATGAGGCCCTTAGTACAGCAAGTTGCTGTAACTGCTTCTACAGATCATTTGATTTTCTTTTTTTAAATGAAGTTAACTTACAGTTTATCTATTTCATTCATTTTTATGTATTCTTTGTAATTTTTTTTTTATTTTGGAGTCAGGGACCAAAGCAAAAATACAGAATAGAGAAAAGAAACAAAAACATATCACAAACTTAAATATTGAATCTTAAATACAAAGTAAGAAAAATAAAAAAGTCATATGCATAGCAAAGGATAAGAGAGGATTCAAAATATGTAACAATAAATTTTCATTTCAAGAAACTTGTATGAAAAATAATACACATTGTGTGGAGAATTGGCTCTCTATTTTTTGCTTCCTTGTGAGTTTTCTTTTGTTTTCTGCTGTGCACCATTTTTGCTTCATTTTTCCCCCTCTTCCACCCCCAGAAGGCTACAATAAAGTTTAGATATGTTTCTCTATATACACATACACATGTACATATATAGGCATATACTTTCTCCAAAATATTCTTCTCCTATCTTTGTTCTTATGCTTGAGCATGTCTTGTTTCATGTCACTCTTGCTTCCTTTACTTTCCTTTTACCAATTACCTTGCCTTCCTATTACTTGCCTACCCCTTCAAGAATCCCTCCCCTATTCTCCCGTTCCTATAAATTTAAACACCTCCTTTTACCTATTCCCTCCCCCTCCCCCTCTAAAGATCCTTCCCTTGTCCTCTCCCTCATCCCTATGCCCCTACCATTTCATTTCCTCTGAATTTAGAAGATTTTGATATTCTTGTAAATATATATCCATCGTTCCCTCTTAAACCCATTCCAAATGAAAGTAGGTTACCAGAACTACCAGCCCTCCTCCCACATCTTATTCCTGTATATCAGTTTTTCCTCTTGCACATCATTTGCATGAAATAATTACTCTTTGTAGTTATTCTAAATAGTTTTGCTTTTAAAACTGATATCAGTATCAGTGTTAACCCAATCATTGTTATGAGTTACTCAATTTTTAATAAGAATCTTAGACATATATTTTACATATATAAAAGATAAACAGTCTGTCCTTATGAATCCCTTATATGTAGTCATTGGTATATCCCTTATATTTCTCTTGTTTCCTGTATGTCAAATGCTTCTATTAAATTCAGGATTTTTTAAAATGAAGTCCTGAAAGTTTGAGAGTTTATCAAATGCCCATTCTTTTTCATTCAAGATAACACTTAACTTTGCAGGGTATGATATTTTTTGACCAGAGCCCCAGTTCTTTTGCTCTTTGATACATTGTGCTGTAAGGTTTGTGGTCCATTAATGTCTCTGCTACTAGGTGCTGTTTGATTCTGATTGTGGCTCCATATTCTTAACATTATTTTTGAATGACTTTTTTCTTACTTTCAATTTAAGATATTCTCCTGTGATTTTCAGGATTTCCAAATTGTTGTTTAATTACAATTTTTAATTTATGCCCTTTCTAGGTCTTGTTTAGTTGCATATCTAATTGCCAAATCTCTTCTTTCTCTATTTTATTGATGTATAAACATCTAAGTTGTGCCTTAATTACTGATTTATTTGCTTCCCACAAATTTTGGTATGTTGTCTCATTGTTGTCATTATCTTTAATTAAATTAGTGGTTATTCTACAGTTTCTTCTTTGACTCACCTATTTTTGAGAATTAGATAAGTTTCCAAATAACTTCCAATCTATGTTTCCGTGATCCTTTATTGAATATAATTTATTGCATTATGACTTCAAGAAGATTCATTCATTATTTCAGCTTTTTTGCCTTTTGTTGCAAGGTTGTTATTCTCTGATACATAATGAATTTTTGTATAGGGGCCATGTACCAGTGAAGCAAAATATATTCATCCCCAATTCCATTCCCATTTATTTTTTTTCCAGAACTCTAACATATCTGACTTTTCTAAAATTGTGTTCATCTCTTTAACTTCTTTCTTATTTATTTTTTGATGTTCTACCTAGTTCTGACTAGGGAAAGTTATGGTCTCCCACTGGTACAGTTATATACTCTGTTTCTTCCTCTAATTTATCTAACTTTTCCTTCAAGATGTGGATGCTATACCATTTGGTAAATAAATGTTCAGTATTTATGCTTACGTCATTGCCTATTGTGCCTTTTAGGATATTATAATTTCTGTTCTTATCTCTTTTAATGTGATCTCTTTTTTTTTTGCTTTTGTTTGACTGAGATCATGACTGCTACCTATATGAGTAATATAATAAAGATCTGGCCCCTGCAAGCAAAGATCCTTTTCAATCTCCCTTTGACTAGTTGTCTGACTCCACTACTGTTTGTAGCTTGAGAGCTCCACAAGTCATAGCCTCAGATTTGGTAGCCTCCAAAGTCGTACTAGCTCTGACTTCAATGTATGGTAACCATAGTTTTACCATTAGACAGACCTTATCTGTTAACTTTCTAAGTTTCCTTGTGCTGGAAAACTGTTTCGCTCTGTTCTTTTGTAGAATCTGCAACTCCAGAATTTGTTTTGAGGTGTTATTTTAAGATGCTTTAGAAGAGAATTTGGGAGATCATGGGCAAGTCTTTGTCTTTATTCCACCATCTTGACTCTACCCGCACACTCATTTCTTTTTTTTTATTGTTTATTTCTTTATTTTTAGTTTTTAACATTCATTTCCACAAAATTGTGAGTTCCAAATTTTCTCCCCATCTCTCCCCTTCCACCATGCCATAATGTCTTGCATTCTGATTACCCTTTCCCTCAACATGCCCTCCCTTCTATCACACCTCTCCCTTCCCTTATCCCCTTCTCTCTTTTCATGTAGGGTGAGATTGATTTCTATACTGTGTTACCTGCATTTAACATTTCCCAGTTGTATGCAAAAATAATTTTCAACATTCTTTCCTAAAACTTTGAGTTCCAACTGATCTCTCTTTCTCTTTCCCCACCCATCCCCACTGAGAAGGCAAGTAACTCAATATAGGCTTTATATGTGTAGTTTTGCAAAAGACTTCCATAATAGTCATGTTGTGTAAGACTATATTTCCCTCAATTTTTTTCTATTCTCTCTTTTGACCTTGTCCCTCTCCAAAAGTGTTTTCTTCTTATTACTCCCTCCTCCCACTTATCCTCCTTTCTATCATTTTCCCCACTGCACTTGTCCCCTTCTCCCCTGTTTTCCTTTAGTGTAAGATAGATTTTCATACGAAATTGAGTGAGCATGTTATTCCCTCCTTAACCCATATGTGAAGAGAGAAAGCTTCACTTGTCCCATCTCACCTCCTCCCTTCTATCCTCCATTGGAAAAGCTTTTTCTTGCCTCTTTAATGAGAAATAATTAGCCCCATTCCATTTCTCCCTTTCTCCTCGAACTATATTTCTCTCACATCTTAATTTTATTTTTTGATATCATCCCTTCTTAGTCAGTTCACCCTGTGATCTCTGTCTACATTATTCATATATATATATGAATATATGTATATATAGATGAATATGTATATGTATACATATATGCATATATGAACATATGTATGTACATATATGCATATATGTATGTATATACATATATTAATATATATACACATACACAGGCACATATAATATGTATATGAATGTGTGTGTGTATGTGTATGTGTATAATCCCTCCAACTACCCAAATAGTGAGAAAAGTCTCAAGAGTTAGAAATATTATTTTTCCATATGGGAATGTAAACAGTTCAACTTTAGAAAGTCCCTTGTCTTTTCCCTTTCCTGTTTATCTTTTCATGTTTCTATTGATTCTTGTGTTTGAAAGTAAAATTTTCTATTAAGTTCTAATCTTTTCATCAAGAATTGAAAGTCCTCTCTTTCACTGAATGACCATTTTTCCCCTGAAGTATTATACTAAGTTTTGCTGGGGAGGGGATTCTTGGTTTTAATCCCAGTTCCTTTGACTTCTGGAATATTATATTCCAAGACCTTCAATCCATTAATGTAGAGGTTACTAGATCTTGTGTTATCCTGATTGTATTCCCACAATACTTGAAATGCTTCTTTCTAGCTGCCTGCAAAATTTTCTTCTTAACCTGGAAACTCTGGAATTTGGCTATAATATTCCTAGGAGTTTCTCTTTTTGGATCTCTTTCAGGAGGTGATCAATGGATTTATTCAATATTTATTTTGTCCTCTAACTCTAGAATATTAGGGCAGTTTTCCTTGATAATTTCATGAAAGATGTGTCTAGGCTTTTTTTTTTGACCATGGCTTTCAGGTAGTTCCATCATTTTAAAATTTTCTCTCCTGGAAATATTTTCCAGATCATTAGCTTTTCCAATGAGATATTTCACATTATCTTCTATATTTTTCATTCTTTTGGTTTTATTTTATAATTTCTTGGTTTCTCATAAGGTCATTAGCTTCCATCTTCTCTATTCTAATTTTTAAAGAACCATTTTCTTCGGTGAGCTTTGGGACTGCCTTTTCAATTTGGCTAATTCTGTTTTTTAAAGCATTCTGCTCATTGGCTTTTTGGACCTCTTTTGCCAATTGAGTTAGCCTATTTTTAAAGATGTTATTTTCTTCAGCATCTTGGGGTCTCCTTTAGCAAGTTGTTGATCTGCTTTTCATGCTCTTCCATGACCTGAGACCATTGCATATTTATTTTGGAAGTACTGGATGCAAAAGCCTTGACAGTATGCGTTGTTCTTCCTCATTTGAAAGGATGGAATAAAATGCCTGTTCACCAAGAAAGTAACCTTGTATAGTCTTATTTTTTCCCTTTTTTGGGCATTTCCCCAGGCAGTTACTTGGCTTCTGAATCCTTTGTCAAGAGGAGGGTATACTCTGGGGACCTAAAAGCTCTCAGTTCCTCCAAGGTTGCACTATCATGGAAGAGGAGTTTACTCCTCTCCTGGCCTGCACTCTGCTCTGGGAGCAACCAACAACTTTTCTGCCCAGAATCTTCAAGTAGTAGAATTCCCTCTCCCACAACCATCTGCAGTTCTGCCAGGGCTCCTCATTCTTACCTCAAGTCCCAGGTCAGGGCTGAGATTCATATCAGCTGCTTAGTTCCACCAGGGGCTTTAGGCTGAGGGCAGGACTACCACTCAGGGCTGAGATTCAGAATAGCTGCGCAATTCTCCCAGGGGCTTTTTAGGTGGAGGGTTCTGCAGCTGCAGTGGCTGCTGAAGGTGGAGCTAGACCTTGTTTCCTTTCCCAGATGAAAAAAAGCTTTCTCATTGACCTCTGAAGAATTCTTTGGTGCTTGTAGGTTGGGGATCTGAGAACCACAGCTGCTGCTCGGGATTCTGCCCCGGGGGTCTGTTCTGGTTCTGTTTCTGCTGGTGCCAAACAACCAAGGTTTGGCTGGGTTCCGTGGGGTGTGCTTAGTTCCATACCCCATGCCATAGATCTTTCCTGTCAGCTTTCCAGGCTACCTTGGCTGGAAATCTGTTTCACTCTGTTGTTTTGTGGCTTCTGCTGCTCTAGACTTTGTTTAGAGTCATTTTTTACAGGTATTTTATGAGCTGTGGGAGAAGAGCTACAGTATGTTTGCCTTTCTACTCTAACATCTTGGCTCTTCCCTCCCCCCGCACTCATATCTTAAAAGCCACTATTCCTGTGAAAAAATTAAGATCATTATTTATTATATCTGGGGAAGGAGGACCTCCTTTAGAGGAAGAAATTGAGTGCCTCAACTGTGCTGCACTCAATAACTTCTTCATATGCATTATTATAATTATTTCTTTGTGAAATCTTTTGTATTTGGGAAAAAAATAGGTGTTACGTAGATGTGTAACTTCCTTTCCATTAGCATAAACACTTTCTATCTTATGTTTTTTTTTTTTTTTTTTTTTGCCAGTTTTTCATTATCAGAATGTATCAACCCCACCTTGTCAGGAAAATTGAGAAACACTGTTTACTGCTGAGTCAATGCATTTTAAAAGTGTTACTTAATTTGAAAAGAAAAAAAACTCAAACATTCAATAAGCTGTTTTCCATTATCTGAATGTAGATAGGTGCCTCAGATATTATTGTTTTCTTCAGATTTTTCATCTTGTGATTTTGTTTACCCAGGACACTGTAAACTAGTCATCAATTCACTAGTATTAAGCACTATGAAGTGTCAGAGTCATAAACTGTAATGATACAAGGAGCACCCTCATGAATGAAAATCAAAATAATTGAAGTACTAAATTACTACCAGTAACATCTCTCTACTTCATTTTCCAGCCTACCTCCTTGACAACATTTGACTACCACTGCTATTCTGGAATCCATACCTCTTCCAGTGGAATATCTGAGAATTTTCCTAAAATAACAAATATACAGATATAACTTCCCTGAAAAGAAAGGACCTACAGAAGTCTCTGGCACCATATTCAGTGAATTTATTGTAAGAGCATTAACCAGTTAGAAGCAGTATCAGATATTTAGCATTGACATTTAATTGTTCTTTTCTGTTTCCAAGTTTAAAAAAAAATCATTTATTTTTAATTGTGTGTATTTAGATGCAATATAAAAAAGATATTTGACCTGTATTCCTATTTCTATTCTAGGTCTTTCACTAGCTGGCTATATAATCTTGAGACTGCTACTGAGTATACTTATTTCAAATTGTTCTGCTGTAAATAAAAATATGATCTTTTGCAGTTTCAAGCATTTATAAGCACAATGTGTCACTGTAATAAGTATTGGGGCTACAAAGCAAAACAAGATTAAATAAGTCCCTGCCTGTAGGGAACTTGTAGTCTACTTGTTAATAATGTCTTCTAATAGTCAGGGGACATTTGGAGTAGCCCACTACTTTAGACTTTTCCATATTTAGTTAGATAAGCAACTTTTTTATATTAGCCTTTGTGTGTTTACTTATATTATTACATTTATCTTGAATCTAGCCCTGCCGTCCCTTTTTATGCCAGCTGAAATTTCTTTCCATTTTGTAACAACTGCTGCATGAATGTTTACTCGATTATATCATCTGGGAGAACTTTCTATCCTTTCTGAACACTTGTAACTCTTTACTCCAAAATAATGCCATGTTTATGTTGCTTATTTATGTACATGTCTTACCTCCCCTCTCAGACATGAAATTCTGTAACAACAGAATGTCTCATCACCCTATCCCACAATGCATATAAAAGTGTATACATAGTGAGAAGACAGTCAAATTAAAGTTTGTTGAATGACAATGTAGTGGAACAGTTCTGGATGTGAAACCAAAGGAGTTGGGCTTAAATCCCCTTCTGCCACTTAGTAATTATATCTTAGCAAGTTCTTTGACCTCTGAGAGCTTTATAAAATAAGAATGTTGGATTTGGTGACTTATTGGAATTTTTGCTCTAAGCTTAGGAAGCTACTGAGTAAGTTAATAAAAAAGAATTCTTATAATTGGCATTTTACCCATGGTATTACTCTTTTATTATAACTTTTGTATATACCAACTTTATCTATAATCTTTAAAATCAGGATAAATATTTTTCACTTCTATTTTTGGACAAGATTTGGTACCTATGGATGTTAATGTGTGGATAAAATTATTTATTATGTTATAAAATGTATGTATGTTTTAATTTCAAGGGCCATTAGATTAGATGGGAAGGAGCAACTGGCCTTGTATAATCTTTCAGCTTTAGGCAACAGAAAATATTTAAAGAAGTTATAAATCTGTGGAGATCATCCTGAAGACTTCATAAATGATCTGAAATGGAACTAGAGAAAGGTCATTGAGCCTGAAAATGATGCATGGAATATCTATTATCAAAACTTTTCTAATGATGGCTACTTAACCTTTACAAGTGCTCATATAAGTGTCATAATGTGTCTGTCCTTAAATTGAGTCTTAGAGCTATAATGACCTTAAACCTATTTCGTTATCCTTCTCACTCTTAAAACTAAAATTTTCTGGCCAGTATTTTAAATGCTTCATTTATTTTGTAACAGTTTCACCACAACTATGCCCATTTGACAAAGAAATACTTAAACTCTCATACTTATTGCTTTCCTTATTAAAATATCCTTTAAGATGTTAGGAAGTCCATATAAACTCACCTTATCTTTATATTGTAATCCTCCAGTTTGCCATCATTAACTATTCTCTAAGAATAGTCATTCAATAATAAAAAGTACAGTAAGTATAGCCTTATTATAATTTCCTATTTATTAGTGAAAATACCTTTGGATCAAAGTAGATATGTTGATTCAACTGTCCTTCTGCTCATATCAACTATGCACAACAATGATTTATTCTTCACAAGGTCTTTTTTTATTACCTACCATGCCACCTAACAGATAGCCACAATTTTAATGAGGAATTTCTTCTCCAGCATTTTTGAGGGTATCACATTTAATCTTTAATTTTCCAAGCTTAATTTAACTCTTTTGTAAGTGAGAGACACTCTTAGTCTTTATGTGTCTAAGCATTGACATGCTTAGACACATAAAATCAACCCAAGAAATTCTACATTAAAATAAAAAGGCAATGCATACATATATACATGCATGCATACATACATATATGGATAGGCACAATAATGTTTTCTGTATAGAAAAAATAACAGTGGCTGAAACCTAGTTAGTTATGATACTTCAATGCTTGTCTTCTTTTCAATTGCTATTATTCATTGGCCTGTCTTTTTTTTTTTTTTAATGAGGGGAGGAGGTTGTGTATCTGAAGGAGTTTTTTGACCATTAGTCTCCCAAATGGAGCATGTACACACTAATGGGTACACAAGGTGATCCATTGAAGTTCAAGAAGAAAATATTACATAAAATAAGAGGGAAAAGATGCACTAATATTTATTCTATAAATTGACACTGGAGCATTCACTTGGTCCATATGTCAGTAATGTGTCATCTTCTACACATGATATCCAGAAAGAAGGGTGAGATTACCATAATATGGAAGAATTTACATTGGCATTCACACTTGTTTGTTCTCTTTCAATACATTATAATATATAGTAGCTTCTATGTGCCAAGTTAAGTGGATTTATAGATAATAGTATCAGATTTAAACTAAACTGCCTCTCAAGCTGCTTGACAAGCAACTTAAAGAAGATCTTGAAAAGAAATTATAGATTGAAGATAATACTAGTAATGTAAGCACAGATCAAAAATACAATGGCAGAACTGACATTCCAAGTGGAATAATTCAATTACTGTCCACTCATACTGAATCATGATATTCATTTTTTAGGATCATCTGCAAATTGTGCAAAAGATTTTATTTGAAATTCTACTAATAAGTTTCCATCTTCCCAGACGCTTGTAACATTTTCTTAACAAATGCTAGCAAAATCAACTGAAGCTTTCTCTTAGAAAATATTTATTTGGATAAAGGAAGGTATCTATTTTTATTGCTAATAAATAAATTTAAAAATATAATGAAATATGGTTCATTTAATCTATGTCTCATCTTTTTATATTTCTTTTTTGTTTGTTTTATAACATGCATGTTAGTAAAGTGAAATTCACATGCAACTTGTATTTACATATTAATATACACACATGATCACATACATATTTACTAGAATTATGCAAAGAAAATTGGAGTTCAATGCTTTCAAATATAAGCCATTTCATATTTCATATAGAAATATTTTGAAGTAGTGATAAGAGCTCTGAATCTGGAGTAAAAGAAAGTGTTTTCAAATCCTGGTCTTGTCAACTAGTCAATGCAACTGTGACATACATAAAAGAGCACAGGTATTGGAATCAAGATATCTGTCAGCCTCTTGGTTCCATCATTTTCTATTTACATGATGTTGGGCAATTCTTTTCATGTTTCTAGGCTGAGGTTTTGTTATTTATGAAGTAAATAAATTAAACTAGATGAATACCAAAGTCTTCCTTTATCTACTCCTCTCTGTTCCCAAATGTTTGACTTCAGTGGCCATTTCATCTCTCTAAGACTCAGTTTCTCCAGGTATAAAATGAAAATAATGATACTGATAACATGATTCTGTTTCGTAGAGTTACCATTAAGATGATATCATATAATAAACATAAAATGTTCCACTCATAAAAGCTTTGATTTCAAGTACTGTTTTAAGAGGAAGTTAGATGACATATTAGATAGTGTTAAGCCTAGAGTCAGGAAGGCCTGAATTGAAATCCAGCCTCAGACATTTGCTAGTTATGAGATCTTGGACAAATTACTTAACTTCTGTTTGTCTCAGTTTTTCCTCAACTTGACAGTAACTTAGCATGGTACAATGATCCTTCACATAACTTGAAGGAATATAGCATGTTAACACTCTGGTCATCAAAGTGCTATGAATGGCCATGCTTTCTCCATGTCAAGGAAGCTAGAGCAGTCTGAGTTTATGACCACTGGGAAGAGGAAAATGAGAGTTAAGGTCATATTAGAACAAGATCTCTGGGTTCTGTTCTTTATGGGGCAGTGAAGAGATATTGACAGACAGCCAGGAGCCAAAAAAGAAAAGGAAAAGAAGACATTGACAGGAAGTTTAGGGAAAAAGAAAGATTTCCAGAGGCATAATTGACTAACAGACTCTAGGATAATTTTCCTCAATAGATTGATTGAATAGGGTGTTGATATGCTAAGAATGACAGATGTACTCACTGATCTTTTAAGCTAACTTATTTCTTAGGTATTTCCAGCAAAATACTCTATTGTCCTAACTATATTGCTTTACTGCTGACTTGTATAGGTGTTTCATTCATTCCTCCAAAGCATGTTTTTCTCATCCTGTATTTGTGCAGGTTTTTTCCCCATTATGCTAGGGAGGAAAGAAGGAAACAATGATTTTTAGCACCTGTTATGGGCCAAGCATTGTACTAAACCACAAATATTATCTTCCTTGATCCTCACAACAACTCTGTAAATTATATTCTGTTACTATCTTCATTTTACAATTGAGGTAACTGAATCAAGTGGAGATTAATTGACTCGAAGAGACTCACACTGAACTCAGATTTTTCTGACTCCAGGGCCAGAACTCTCTTCATTATGCTACCTTGTTCAGATGTACTACAACTTTGTCCTTGTCTTCAGTGATTTCCATTAATTCATTGGCAAGTAGAATATGGCAGGCAAATGGAGTATAAGACAATGGAAAGAGTCCTGCACTTGTAGTTAGGAATGAAAGGATTTGAATCCAATCTTTGGCACTTACTAGCTTTGTGACTGAAGACAAGTCAATTGGTCACCCTAAATCTCATCTTCCTAACTTGTTACATGTTATAATTATCATGAGGATAATTATAAGTAGTGCCTACCAAATAGGCCTATAATGAGGAACAAATAATACAATATCGGAAAAATCCTCTGCCACTCAGTTATCATCTTTATTATGGGAGGCAAGCATTTGTTTCTTGTGTTTCATTTTCGTACCACTCCAACTAAGTGAGAAGCTCCTTGAGTTTGGTGACCCCATATTCCAACAGTAACTATTATAGAGCTAAGCAAGTTAGAAGGCAACTCATATTCACCAATCTATGATGCTTTTGATTCAGTTTCAGAACACTGAGCTGGACTGTGTCCAGACTAATGGTAGATTTGGACTAAGAGAATGTGGGCTGAATGTTGGAGCATCGGGTCTGATCTTATAAGATGAAATTCAATAGGGATACACAGAAACTTAGTTTCACAAGTACAAGATAGTGCAAGCATGCTTAGTAATTTATCCAAAACAAAACAAAACAAAGCAAAAAAAGAAGTTTTAATGAATATGAATTAACTGAGTGATGTGGCAGCTGGAAGAAATGATGCAATTAAGTGTCAGGTGCAACACTACCTAAGGTACCTAGGTGACTGAGTGGATAAAGCACAGGACCTTGAGTCAGAGAAGACTTAAGATCAAATCTTGCCTCAGAAACTCCTTAACTTTGGGACCCTGGGCAACTCATAAAACTTACCTGTACCTAAGATTCCTCATTTATAAAAATGGGGTAACTTGGCTTTTAGTGTTACTTTGAGAATCAAAAGTGTTAACATATGCAAAGTGCTTTGCAAACCTGAAAGTACTATTTAAGTGCTAGTTAAAATTATTATCATTTATTAATTGGTCAACCTTGGATAGCATTGAGAAAGACAATCTAAAGAGGTAATAGAACTTTTATCCTGTTCCAGCAAAAACATATCTAGAGTATTTTGCTTAGTTCAGGAAAATACATCTTAATATGGATATTGAGAGCATGGAGAACATAAAAAATGAGGCAATAAGGATTAAGAATGGCCTTAAGTCCATGTTATATGAAAGCCATTTGAAGGAACTGAAATGACCAGCCTAAAAAAGAGAACACTTGGGTGGATAGGGAACAGGGACAAAGTAACCCTGTTCAAGCATTTGAAAAGCTGTTATATGGAAAACAGACTGGTCTTATTCTATTTCATCCTGTACAGAAAACTCAGCACTAATGGGTGGAAGTTTCAAAGGAGTAAATTTAAGCTTGATGTTAGGAAAATCTAGCTAATTATGAGAAGAGTCCAAAAGTAGAAAGCACTGTTTTAGGAAAGGATTGGTAATCTGCCTTGTATATTTTCAAAAAGATGCCAAATAAACACTTGTTGGGAAAGTTTCAGAAAGGAATTATTTGAGTAGGATTTGAACTAGATGGTTATTTCAATAATTTCCAACTCTAAAATTCTGTGGTTCTGTGCCTTTGATATTCCAGTCTTCCACTTACTTCCTATGTGACTTTAGGGAAGTCATTTAACATCTCTGATACTCATCTTCATTGTCTATAAAATAAGTAGGTTGGACTAACTGACCTACAAGGTCCTTTCATGTTTTGTGATACTATGACCATATAAAGATCTGAGTTCTGTACTCAAATTTCTTCAGTTCATTGTGGCATACAATAAAATAAAATAAATTAAAGCAAAGGTCAATGACTGCTATTCTTTTCTCTCATCCTACCCAACTTTCGGTGATAAAACTATTGAGATAATTAATTTTCTGTATTACTCAGGGTCTTTTGTGTCTTTGGAACCCTAGTAAGCAATTTTAAAAATCTCCTAGTACCTGATACTACATTTATTGTACCTATAAACCTTTTTTAATATATTCTTACACCAGCCAAATTACTTTTCAATTTCAATTGCTTTTTGAGATCCTTTTCCAATTCTTAAAAGGTTTCATTGAAAAAAAAGTGTCACCAAAGTTAATACCACAAAGTGGATTCTTTTTGAAGTAGTAACACTCCTTAGTTAGGAAGCTTACAGAAGCATTTGAGAGGTGGATTAAATTTTTTTTCAAATTTATATGCTAATATTCTTTTGCAGCATTCATGTTTGGCTAGAGATAGAGAAGAAGTCCTTGCATTATTCTATCTTTGGTTCTTAAAACTCCACGGTATTGAGTATGTAAGTGGGGTGGGGGCGCCATCTCTTTCCTGCTTTTATTTTGTGAAATGTTTCTTGATTTATGAGAAAGATAATTCTTTCCTGAAAGAATTTTTTGAGGAAGTGTTAACATCAGCAAAGCTACTGCATGTTATAAAATAGACTGACGAGCAACAATAGACTACCTATTTCTTTTGACATTTTTCATTCTTGATGAAAAGGTGTGCTGCCTGAGGGCAATATTACAGTTCTCCAAAATCATTCTTCATTTCTATTTGGAAACTAGCTCTTAATAAACATAGGTTGTTACCTGGCTGAGTTGATGTGATTGAAATATGGTTGTTGAGATTTTTTTTCCCCTCCTTATTCCAAAATTTTGCCTCATTTCTTCACCTTTTTGTTCATTTCTTGCTATAATAGAAGAGATTACTGGGAAATCTTGAAGTGTATGAACCAGAAGAAAAAAACAAATAGAGTACCGTTACCAGTCTCACTTTCTCCTCCAGAGCTGCCTGTGTTCAATGGCCAGATGTTCATCAAGAAGACTGGAGATGGTCCAGGATGCACTGAGAGATCCTGGCTCTCTTTGGCTAAGGTTTATTCAGGTTCTCAGTTTGAGTGAGGGCAGGTAAGAAATGAGGCAAAGTATGGCCTCTTTCACCTAGTCAAAAAAAAATCAACATGAGAGGGCAACACCCTCAGGATTTCTGGTCAAAATAGAAACAATTGCTATTTACACTTCCAACCAAAGGAATCCAAAGACCAAATGAGAGTTGGACTAGTACCTATTGTTGGCCAATTAATGAAATCCAGAGCAATGTGATTTTAAGGCTTGGTCCTTAAAATGATAGATCTGGATTGTAAACCTCAAGATATCTTGTAAGGTTTCAGTGATCAAAATTCACATTCCTTTGGGTATAGCACCCACAGGTAAGAGCATGGTACCCTATATGGACAGAGAGAAATGAGGGAGAGAGAGAGGAAGGAACACAGGGAGGAAGAAAGGGAAGGAGGGAGGAAGGAAGCAAAGGAAGGAAGGAAGGAAGGAAGGAAGGAAGGAAGGAAGGAAGGAAGGAAGGAAGGAAGGAAGGAAGGAAGGAAGGAAGGAAGGAAGGAAGGAAGGAAAGACAGAGTTGCATTGCCCAACTGACCAGTTGGGTGCCCAGTGGAGCAGTTTCTGTTACAAATTGTGATTTGTTCCCTGTTCTTGAAAAGGACCATGATGTTAGGAAGGTGATGCCATGACTTGAAAACAAATTGAGGGAGGGCTGTGCAAAATCATGAACCTCACTCTATCCTCTGGACAGAGATGGCTGAAGATGCAGTTTGCCTCTATAATAAGATATCAAAGGATCCTAAATAACTAAATGATATTAGTTGTCATATTGTGTATCTATCTGTCTGTCTATCTACTTTATCTTAATTTATGGAAATTTACACATGCAGTCCCTAGTCTTTATTATATGCTCTCTCTTTTCTTATTGTTTTGTTTTTGAGAAACATTAATTATTGCAGGGTGCAGATTACTATAGATTGACCAAATTTTTACTGTGTTTGAACATTCTTGTTGTACAAATTCACATTAAAAAAGAAAAGAAAAGCAAAAACAAAATTAAGTGAAATCAGTTCCATTCTCCTCATCAAAGAAATAAGTGCACCACGAATTAATATCATGGTTGGGAGAACATTTCATACTCATATTGCATCTCAAATAATCTTTAGGTGTGCCACTTAGAAATCAAATTAACTTGAAACTACTGATGCATGTGATAAGAAAGTGTTTTCTATCAGATATGCTGCCTCACCGAAGACTTCCTAACTATATTTAAAAAATAAACTAGTGCCTGCCTGACAAGAGGTAGAAAATCTAGTTTGCCTGGATAAGGACTCTTGAAGAATGGTAAGACCTGACATGGTGTGGCATGGTGTGACATGGTTTAGTATGGTATTATATAGTATGTAATAGCATACTATGGTGTAGTATAGGGATAGGCTATGTCTCTGAAATCAGAAAAAAGTGTCCAACAGTAATCAAACAATATAACCAAAATATAATCTACGAACATAACCGACATTTATCAAAATTCTCATATAATTAAAAATGACATAAGTACATTAATCTCTCCATCTTTTTGATGAGGACATTAATTTTGAGTGATTTACAAAGTTTACCCAGTCAAAAATTCACTTAAGTAGGTCTATAAGCTTGATCCTCTTAATTCCAAATCCAGGGTTCTTTAGTCATATTAGTCCTAGAAACTGAGCTTGTTCATAAATTGTAAAAGTCAAGGCAAGAAGTGCTAGCTGCTATGCTAAGTGCTGGCAATTCCAACAAAAGCAAAAAAGAAAGGCAGTCCTTGTCTTCAAGGAGTTTACATTTTAATAGACATAAAAAGGGGCTGAAAATTATGGAACAGTGAAAAGCTATTCGTGCTGTGGCATGGTATTGATGTGGAGAAAGTCAGAAGTAGACCAAACAGAAGAATGAAGGTTGACTGACTTAAAGAGTTCTCTTGATAAATAAAAGGAGGTAGACAAATTGGTGAATAAGACATCATCTCCCTTGGTTCATTATTCTATTTGAAAAGTCCACAGAAGAGAAAGTACAGAAGTGCAAAGGGAAAACTAACAGGACAAAAAGAAAGTGGAATATTTCACTATTCCCTTTTACATACTCCTGAAGTGGAAGTTCTTCTCATCACAGTATATGCCCACAACTCTGGGTCAACAACCATATGGGAAACAGCCCCAGTCACTGAGGACCAATCAGATGATTTCCCTTTGTTCTCTGAACAAAGGGCCAGGGTACATTTCCATCTACGAAAGAGGTTCGGCTTCCAACAGAGGTCCATGTCCTCAATCCCCTGTATTGGGGAACTCAATAAATTAATTAGGGGCTGTTCTAATTATCTCTTCTCCTCCTTACATGTTAAAATGTTACTCTTCCGCAGGTGGAATTCTTATTTAAAAGGACTCTAAAATGGAGTATAATTTCAGATATTAAGTAATGGAACAAAGGGAATTTTTAGCGTTGAGACCTTGAAGAAATTGAACTATACAGTCATCTACTTTGTCTAGAAGAAAACCTCCCCTACCCCACATCATATGTATTTAAAATGAAGACTTCATTTTCTCTTGTTAAAATTTGAACTATCTTGCAAGTCAATGACTTTGTAAACTTCACATTGAACTTATAAAACACAATAAAATTTTAATAATTATGGATGCATTCTTTCTGAATTTATGATAATGGTGAAAATTGATTTGAAGATAAGTTATATTTAGCAAACCTGTCATAATGAGTAAGGTAGTATTAGAATATAATATATATATATATATATATTTATATTATAAACAAGGTTGCTTAACTTGAGTCTTAATGACCTAAGAACATTCAGTAAATTCCATTCCCCCTGCACAAACCCCCACACACAAACACCAGACAAACACTCAATAATAAAGTCAATCTGTGACATTCCTTGTCTCAAATTTGAATTCAAATTTCGAATTCAAAAAGTAATGTGTACTTGCAAAATGTGTAGTCTTCATTGCTATTTTTTTAATAAACAAGCTGAAAAGTAATTTTTAAAATCTTTGAAAAACTATCACATGAGTCAATATACACAAGCAAAACACTTCCCAGACAGAAGTCCTTGAAATTTGAACAGGTTTTTATTTAGTTTGTGGTTAAATAGCTCTTAAGAGACACACTGGATTTATATGTGCATCAATCACTTAAATGTGCTTCCTTTAGAGAAGTCTACAGTTTGTTTTCATTATAAGATGCAAGCATTATTGCCAGATGGGCTGTTTTTAAACTCCTGGCAGCTTGGGGTGTTTTATTGTATTTATTTATTTGCTTGTCTATTTATTAACCTGCTTGTGAAATGATCCACTTTTTGAATGATTTTCTACATCAGAATGATGATAATGGATTCCAGTGATATTGGGTGATTAGAAAGAGTTGGCCTTTTCTCAAATTAGCAAATCAGATAATTAAGTAATGCATATATTTGTAATTCTGTTAAAACTCAAGTCCTTTGGTTTAAATAGGACTATGCCATATTAGGCTCTTTGATAGACCCCTTAAATACTGCTTCCTTCAGGAAGTCTTTTTTCATCATTCTAGCAGCAGCAGGAAGGAATATAATCTCTTCCCACTCTTATCTTACATGTCCCTTTTCTATTACACTGAACACATACTATTTTTTTCTAATTACTTCTATATCTATATTTTCTCTCCCCGTAGATATTGTTTGCTTGAAGGCAGAGGGCTTATCTTTGATCTTTCTATCTCTCACAAAGCACTATAAGTATCAGGTACTCAGTATTGACTGAATGAATGCATATTTAGTCTCTCTAATTATGTTTGAAACCATTCTAGGAAGGCATCCAGACCTCATGTTTTGAATTGCATTTCTCATTGGATCCATTACATATGTGTATATGTGTATACATAAATGCGTAACTATGTGTATATTAAGCAATTCATAAATGTAGCATACTCTGTTATATTAGCCTAATAAATTACAAATATAATGTTCATGACATATTATCTCTTATTGTACTGAATATTCAAAATGTAGTAGGCAACAATCTAGGTTTATAATGTTTACCAATCATCAATCTTTCAATAAAAAATGTTAAGCATCTCTATATACTAAAAAGGTTGGGTGTATGTGTGTGTGTGTGTGTGTGTGTGTATGTGTGTGAGAGAAAGAGAGAGACAGATAGACAGAGACAGAGAGAAAATATACATTATGCATTTCATAAATGTAGACTATGTGATCATTCATGTTATCATTATAAATTATCTATATGACTTGTATGAGATAGCATTTTTAATAATATTTAGTACTGAATGATGCTGCCATTGACCCTTTGTATTTATAATTTTTATAGACCACTTCATCAATCAATCAAATAGCATTTATTAAACCTCTATAGATACCAAACACTGTGCTGGGCACTAGAGATTCAAAGTAAAACAGTCTCTAAAATCTAATAGTTTATAGTCTAGCTGGAGAAGATAGTATGCTCACACTGTATATACATATATACTAAATAAATTCAAAAGAGATATAAGATAATTGAGGAGAAGGGAGGCAACAGCTCAGAGAGAATCAAGATAGGCTTTGCCCAAAAGTTAGATATGAGCTAAATCTTCAGTAAAATTATAGTCCCTTTCCACTTAATGTTTCAAGAGAACTTTAACTGCAAAGTTTTGACCTTCAAAGTCATAAGTTTTTGCCTACAGACTTTTGAAATTAATTTGCTCAAAGCAAATCAACACACTTCCCCATATAATGCTTTATGCCACTTAGTGTGTTGCTGTGATATTCCCTAATTAAGTGACCCTTGAGTTGTTGGTGTTTTCTCCCTCTTGAAATTAGCTTACATTATATTTATGGTCAGTGTCTTACACCACGATTGCCACTACACACATGTGTGCCTGCATACACATACATACACACACACATGCATTTGTCCATACTACAGACTGTAACCTTTCTGAAGGGAGGGTCTTCTTGTTTTCATAACTCAAAGGTCTAGTACAGTACCTTGCACATAGAAGGTGTTTCATAAATATTTGTTGAACTGCATTTTCTGCTTTTGCTAAATTCATTGCCTTTGCACTTTATTGTTGCCTTTCTTGTTCCTAACTTTCTTGCATTCTCCTTATTTAAATTATGAGATCCCACAACTATTTAGATGTCTTGCTGGGCTGGAAATGCTCAGCAACCCTGGAGTGCTAGAACAAATTGGCGGTATCTGTCACTTTTTGTTCTAGAAAACTGATTTCATTCAAAACATCATGCTGTGTTTGTCTTACCATTTCAAAACGTATGAAGTTAGGAAGCGATTCTTGATGCAGTTGAACCTACTGAAGAAGGAGTATTAAATGAAGGTCCAAGTTTATGCTTCAGCCCTGGGAGCAACCTGACTCTTCTTTACCAATGCTTAGTAAAACCAGGGGAATTATTGTTCTGTCGTCAGAAGCAGATCAGAATGTAACCAGACCAGAACCAGAACACAATCTTCTAAAAGAGATGTCTCCAAAGAGAGGACTTTAGCTACCTCTGGGTCTGTGCATGATCCACAAGATATGTGTGAAATTAAGTCATGACCATTTTCCCTAAAATAGATTATCATGGGATTGGTCTTAAAACACCTCTCACCCATTATCATCCAACACCAGCTGATTTGTCCACTGTGAGACACTGAACAAGCCCCCAGTTTTCCACTTTCAAGTCTTCAGGTTTGAGCCTCAGGAAATTATATTATCACTTTGACCAGGGTGCCCAACAACAGCTGTTCAGTTGCCCTTACTCCCATAATCTATAGGTCCCATTACATGTCATATTAAACACATTTCCACATCAGTCACATTGTGGAAGAAGAATCAGAACAAAAGGGGAAAACCATGAGAAAGAAAACACAAAAAAAAACTGAAAATAGTATGCTTGGATTTGCATTCATATTCCAGAATTCTATCTCTGGATGTCGATATAATTTCCCATAATGAGTACTTTGGAATTGTCTCAAATTATTTTATTGCTCAGAAGAACTAAATCTATGATAATTGATCATCTCACAATGTTGCTGATACTATATATAATGTCCTCCCAGTTCTGCTCACTTCAGTCATCAGTTCATGTAAGTCTTTCCAAGTTTTTTCCAAAATCTACCTCATCATCATTTCTGGTAGCACAAGAGTATTCCATTACATTCATGTAACACAACTTGTTCAGTCATTCCCTAAATGATGGCTACCCCTTCAATTTTTAATCTTTACCACCTCAAAATGAACTGTTATAAATATTTTTTTTTACTTCTGAGTATTTTTCCATTTTATGAGATCTCTTTGGGATACAGATCTAGCTGAGAAATTACTGGACCAAGGATATGTACAGTTTTTCTTTCAATTAATTTATTTGTTTTTAGTTGTCATCACTCGGTTCCATAAGCCTTAAATTTTCTTCCCCTCCTTCCCCTTTGCCATCCCTGAGATGGTATGCAAACATATATGCTTCTACACATACATTCTTATTAAACACATTTTCACGTTAGTCATCTTGCATGGAAGAATTAAAATGAAGGGGAGAAACCAGGAGAAAAACCAAAACAAAACATATCATAAGAGAAAGTAGTCTGATTCATTCCAATTCCATAATTCTTTCTTTGGATATGGATGGGACTTTTCATCAAGAGTACTTTGAGAATGTTTTACGTCCTTGCATTTCTATGAAGGGTTACATCTATCAGAGACAGTCCTCACACATTGTAGCTGTTACTGTGTATGATGTTCTGGTTCTTCTCATTTCACTCAGTGTCAGTTCACATAAATCTTTTTAGGCTTTCCTGAAGTCCACCTGTTCGTCATTTCTTATAGAACAATAGCATTCCATTCCATTCATATACCACAATTTTTTCAGTTATTCTCCAATTGATGGACATTCACTGAATTTCCAGTTTTTGGACACCACAAAAAGAGCTGAGATATATATATATATATATATATATATATATATATATATATATATATAGATAGATAGATAGATAGATAGATAGATAGATAGATATAGATATAGATATATATAGATATATATATATAGATAGATAGATAGATAGATAGATAGATAGATAGATAGATAGATAGATAGATAGATATTTGTACATGTGGTATCTTTTCTTTTTTTTATGATCTCTTTGGAATCCAGTCCTAGGAGCATGTGAAGTTTTATGGACCTTTGGGCATAGTTTCAAATTGCTCTACAAAATGGTTGGATCAGTTCACAACACCAAAAGCACATGACTGTTTCATTTTTCCCACATCTTTTTCAGCATTTATCATTTTTCTTTTCTGTCATATAAGCCAAATTAACACATGTGAGGCAACATCTCGGAGCTGTTTAATTTTTATTTCTCTAATCACCAGGGATTTAGAACATTTCTTCATATGAAAATAGATACCTTTAATGTATTCATCTGAAAACTGCTTGTTCATATTATTTGACCATTTATCAATTGGGGAATTTTTTTTTTATATTTTTATAAATTTGACTCAGTTCTCTACATATTTTGAAAGTGAGGTATTTATCAGAAACACTGTCTGAAAAATTTTTTTCCACCTTTCTACTTTGCTTTGATGTTGTTTGCATTAGCTTTGTTTGTGTACAAACTTTCTAAAGTAATCAAAATTATCCATTTTGATATCCATATCTTTATCTCTTGTTTGTCATTCTTCCCTTCTCCATAGATTTGACAGGTAAACTATTCAGTGTTCTCCTAATTTGCTTATCATATTTATATATATTTTATACATATATATATCATAATCATTTTGATATTATATTGATATACAGTGTGAGATGTTGGTCTCTACATAGTTTCAGAATAGCTTCTTCTTGATTCTAAGATGAATTCCAAATTCTATAACTAGAATTTAAAGGCCTTCCCAACCTAGTCTAAGTTTGCATTTCTAGCCTTCTTTTACAACATTGCATTCTTGAATCTCATATATCTAACTAACCTAATATATCTAAAATATCCAGAAATAAATATATAATAAAAGAATGATGCCACCTGTTAAACAGAGAATTGTAGTTATTTGTTTTAAATTAAATTCAATGGTTTTGAAATGTGTGTGGCAAATAACTATACCTAGAGAAATATGATTCCTTGCAAAAGCCCATTATATTCACTGGTTAGTTTGTTTATTATTCGTTTATTTTACCATGTTTCTTTTGGTAAAGAACCTTAAATAAATTATTTCACTTGGCTAACTGCATTGATCAAATTCACTGAGTAATTAATAATTACTATTTTTAAGTGCTTCACATCTTAGAACATTCTTAGAGCATTACAAAAGGCCTTTGAAAAACATATAATAAAATAATAATGTCACTAAAACATGACTTATAGGATCATGAAATTTATTTTAAAAATTGAAAAAATATTCTTTATTAGGGGACAGAGTCAATATGGCAGACTAAAGGCAAGAATTCACCTGAACTCTTCCTCAAATCCCTCCACACACCTTTTCAAAATAACTCTGAACAAATTCTGGAGCAGCAGAACTAATCAAAAGTGTGAAATAAATTTCTAACACAAGATGGCCTGAAGGATTGACAAGAAAGTTCTGTTGCAAAAGCGTGAGAGAACTGTATAGGCCAGTTAGAGTGATGCAAGAAAATCCTGAAACAACAAGTCAACAACTTGGTAAAGGAGACACACACAAAAAAGGAAAATACTGAAGGAAATGGCATCTTAAAAGCCAGATTAGGTCAAATGGCAAAAGAAATCCAAAAAGCTAATGAGAAGAATGTATTAAAAAGCAGAACTGGTTAAATTGGGGGAGGGGGATGCAAAAACTCACTGGAGAAAGTAATTCCTTAAAAATTAGAATGGAACATATGGAAGTTAATGACTTTATGATAAATCAAAAAACAATAAAATAAAACCAAAAGAATGAAAAAAAAAATAGAAGACAATCTCATTGGAAAAACAACTGACATGGAAAAATAAAACCAGGAGAGGCAATTTAAAATTAAATGGTCTACCTGTAAGCCATGATAAAAAAAAAAATAGCCAATATCTTCTTTCAAGAAATTATCAAGGACAACCACTCATATTCTAGAATCACGGGATAAAATAGAAATTGAAAGAATCTACTGGTCATGGAGCCAAACTCTCCCCCCCCAAAGCCCTTAAAATATCTATAAAAAATGACTCTAAACAAATTCTAGAGCATCAGAAGCTACAAAATTACAGAGTGAAAGAGATTCCCAGCCAAATTAAAGCTGAAAGACTGACAGGAAGAGTCTATTGCACCATACTCATAGCAGAGCACAGTCACGCTGAGACAGATAGGATTGGAGCAGGCTTCAGGGCACTGAATGAAAGTCAGTGGCTATGGTTTCCAGCTTTCTAAATTCACAAATGCCAAAAGCAATTTCAAAGATCAGTGAGAATCTCTCTCTCCTGGGTGAGAGGGGTGCATGGTCAGGCCACAGGCCCTGGACTCCAGGATGGTGGCAGTCAGTGAACCAGCAGTAGTCACTTCTGGAGCCCTTGGTGTACAGATGGTGAGGGAATCAAGTGACTCATGTTGGTCTCGGTCCTCAGTGGAGGTCCTCAGGTTAGGAGAAGTGTTGGCATGGGGGAGCTGGAATGGGGAGATGTGGAGAGGGAATCTTACAGTTCCAGGGCAGAAAAGAGTGCTTGTGGTTGTTCACAGAAATGAGTGCAAGATAGGTCAGGAATAAAACTCTCTTGGTTATGCCACTTTGGAGGAACTGAGAACTTACAGGTCACTAGAGAGATCTCAAAGAACAGATTCACAAAATCTCTGGAGTCTGGAGTAATCACTTACCAAGGGCTCAAAAGTCAAGTAATTTACTAGAAAAATGTCCAAACTGGGGAAAATAAGACTATAGCAGACTATATAAGACTATGCTTTCTTGGTAAAAAGGTATTTTCTTCCATCCTTTTTGGATAAGGAAGATAAATATGTATAATCAGAGGAAGACCAAAACATTCAACCAGAGGAAGGCAGCAAGGTCAAGACTCTTACATGAAAAACCTCCAAAAAAAGGTAAACAGGAAAGAGAAGCAATAAGAAACTCATTAGTGTCGTAGTGTTTATATCACTGCATGGAAAGACGATATTTGTGACACAAGATTTTTTTTTAGTATCAGGGAGTTAGAGGGAACAAATGTGTGTGCGTGTACACATGAATATTTATGTAAATATGTATACATGTGTGCATATATGTGTATGTGTATATGCATATAGATAGCATGCATGTGTGTATGTATGTATATGTATGCATATGTAGGAATATATACCTATATATACATATACATCTATACATTTGCATATATATATTTATATGTGTGTGTGTGTGTGTGTATACAGAGGGTTCAGGGTGATCCGAATATGAAGAAACAATAACAAAAAATTAAATTTACTGTTTAGTTTAATATGCGAGGAGTAAAAGAAAGAGAATGTAACACATCATCTCATATAAAAGATGAAAAAAAGAGCTTTTATAATGGAGGGGGAAAAGGAAGGAGATGAAAGGGAATAAGTGAGCCATACTCTCATGGGATTTGGTTTAAGGAGGGAATAATACACACTCCATTGGATACAGAAATCAATTTTACCCTGCAGGAAGGCAGGAGGGAAAGGGATAGGATAGGGAAGATTAAAAAAGGGACAACAAATTGGGGAAAGGGATAATCAGAAGCAAACACTACTGTGGGGAGAGAGGTCAAGGAAGAGAATGGAATAAATGGGGAGCAGGACAGAGGGAAAATGCCATTAGTTTTTCACAACATAACTGCTAAGGTAGTGTTTTATGTGGCTACACATGTATGACCTATATCTAGTTGCTTGCTTTCTCAATGAAGATGGGAAGAGAGGGAGGAAAGATGTGCATATGGAACTCAAAGCTTTAAAAATGAATGTCAAAAATTGTTTTTTTTCATGCAACTGGAAAAATGACATACAGGCAATGGAGTATAGAAATCTGTTTTGCCCTACAGGAAAATAGAGAGGAGGGGGCATGGAAGAAATGGGGCTCATAGAAGAGAGGGCAGATTGGGGAAAGACATGGAGGAGGTGCATGTTGTTCTTGGATGGGGAGAGATCAGGATAAATTATGAAATTCAAATTCTTATGTAAATGAATGTTGAAAAGTGAAAAATAAATTAATTATTTACATTTACATACATATACATAAACACAGGCACATATGTATATATAAAGAATCTAATGATCACCTCCTAAAAGAGTCCCTAAATGTAAATTCTCAAGAATATTCTAGCCAAATTCGAGAATTCCTAGGTCAAGGAGAAAATATTACAAGCATTCTGATGAAAAGTAACTCAAGTATTTTGGAGCCACAGTCATGAAAACCCAAGATTTAGCAGATTCTACCTTAAAGAATCAGAGGGCTTGGAATATAATATTCTGGAGGACAAAGGAACTGGAATTACAACCAAGAATCTACTAAGCAGAAAAACTGAGAATAATCCATGAAGGAGAAATGAACATTCAATGAAATAGAGGAATTTCAAACATTCTTGAGAAAAGACCAGAACTGAAGAAAATATTTGATTTTCAAATACACATCTCAAGAGAAGTATGAAAAGGTAAACAGGAAAAAGAATCATAAAGGACTTAATGAGATTAAACTATTCACATTCCTACATGAGAAGATGAAGTTTATAACTCATAAGAACTTTCTAACTATTAAGTTAGTTAGAAGGAGTATGTACTGGGAGAAAGGGAAAGGGAGAATGGGGTAAATTAACTCACATAAAAGAGGCAAGAAATAATGTTACAAATAAATAAACAAGCAAAAAACAAATGAATGAATAAATAAATGATTTAATGAGTGAATGAAAAATTAGTGAATGCTAAGTTAGAGACTCATAGGACATATAGTTTGAGATATTTAGAAGGCACATGAGGATTCATAATTTAACTCAGGAGACATACAGGACACACAGGCTGACTAAATGGATCTAGTAATCACCCACAAAGAAATAATAATTAAACTCAGTAAATGTGATGGGAACACTGAGCGAGATAGCATAGAGGGGGAGGGGTGGAAGAATATGGTCCAGAATAGTTTTGGAGGACATTCATAGTTTATGGGTATGATACAAACAAAGGATCTAGCAAATGAAACTGAAATGAAAAAGTCATATAGATGGAAAAAAGCCACGAGCATTCAATGCCATAAAAAAAATGACAGAGGAAAATATGCAGGAGGTAAAGGGGAATAACAGCCAAAGTCCACAGAGAGATCAAGAATGATGAGGACACTTGATTTTGGAAATTAAGAAGAGATCGTTGGTAATTTTGGAAAAAGAAGTGTCAGTTGAATGGCAAGGTTAGAAGTCAGATTGCTCAAAATTCAAAGAAGAGTGACAGAAAAGGAAGAAGAAGCATCACATAAATGTGACTTTTTCATGGATATTTTTCTTCAAATAGGAAGTAGAAATATGGTATGTCTATTAGCATGGAAATTTCAATCAAGTGAAAGTTGTTGCTATTGTTAAGAGATATATGGTGTGTTTATAGCCAACAGAGAGGTCAATACATTTAGAAAGTGTGAAGAAAGCAAGTGGGAATAGTAATGGTGGTAATATGTGGAAGAAAACTGGAAGAGATGGGATCGATGTTATTGGTTGAGTGGTTTGGGTTGGCAAGAAGATAGGTACCTCTTGCTATAATACTGAAATAAAAAGAGGCAAATGTGGAAGATGATATCTGAGTAATGTGAGATGAGGAGGACAAGAGAAGGGGGAGCTCATAGCAAATAAACTCACTTTATTTTCAGTGAAATATAAGAAAAGGCAAAGCCATCAGCAAAGAAGATGCAGGAAAGGTATTATGCGATGCTTGAGCAGCAACTGAAGATTTGGAATGTGATATTGAATCATTTGGGGAAAAGTAGAATTAATTCTTTATTGCAGTGAGGACCCAGTTGAAATAAAATAACAAAAATTTAGAGTTAAGGAAATGTACATGATTTTGTGATTTTTCTGAAGCTTCATTTGACAGCACATGAATCAAAGTAAAGGAGATCCATCTTTCTAAAAACTAACAGCTCATGTGGGATTGTGTTATGGTTGAAAGAGCTTTCAATCTCACACATAAAGTTGCCGAAGAAGTTGTTCTTCAATGAGGAAGAAGACCATGCCATCAGAGAAATAATGACATGACTTGCACGTGACTTTTTATTGAGTGATGAAACTCCGTGCAGGCCATCAGTCTCACTTCTCCTCCAGAGTCATCTGAATCTAGTGACCTGTAATCCTCAGAATGACTGGAGATGAGCCAAGATGAGACAATTGGGGTTAAGTGACTTGCTCAATGTCACACAGCTAGTGAGTGTCAAGTGTCTGAGGTGAGATTTGAACTCAGGTCCTCTTCACTCCTGCACTGCTACTCTATCCACTACAATACCTAGTTGCCTCAAAGAAGACAATGCCATCAGAGAAATAATGACATGACTTGCACTTGATTTTGTTTTGAATGAGGGAAGGCTGGGCAGGTCACCAGCCTCACTTCTCCTCCAGAGTCATCTGAATCCAATGACCAGATATTCATGAGGATGACTGGAGATGACTCAGGATGAGGCAATTGGGGTTAAGTGACTTGCCCAAGGTCACACAGCTAATGAGTGTCAAGCATCTGAGGTGAGATTTGAACTCAGGTCCTCCTGATTCCTGCACTGGTGCTTTATCCGCTGCCCCACACATAAAGTTGTAGATAAACCAAAGGACAACAGATAGTAGAGTCAAATGGGGAACTAAACAGGGGTGTAAGGTATTTCCAATGATCAGTTCTTCTCATGAGGTTTTACTAGTGATATTTCAAAAGAAACATGTTATTGAACAAAGGAGATGGACTAATCATGAGATACAAGGGAAAGATAAGAGATGGATAGCCTAAATGTTCCATTGATGCCTATGACATATAAACAAAGTAAAGAGAAGAGGAAAGAAAAGAAAATACATAAAGGTAAAGCTCTATTTGAAAGGTATGCACTGTGTGTAAGATTTATGAAAAAAAGTGAATTATTTATGAAAGGTCAAATACTGTCAATACGGTGCACGTCTCTGTAAATGTCTCTCTGTTTTCTTTAATAACAACAGTTGAAGTCTTTCCTCAATTACTTACTTGTTAACCCCTCAAAGAACATCATTGGCAAGCTGTTTTAGATGTTGTTCAGCACTAGAGATGCCATTCTCCTCACATCTTTAGCACGTAACAACTTGAACAACTATATACAACTTTCTTGCTTTCCAAATTCTTAACATTTCAACTTGCCCTGCCCATATCTTAGGAATTATCTTCTCTTTCTTGTATACATTTTCTACTTTTTTATCATCTTGTTTATTTTTTCCTTATCTTTCCTCAGTACCTGTCTGCATCCTTCCCTTTTACTTTAATCATTCTTTTCCTCAAGCCCTTATAATTTAGCTCATTTTCCCCTTTCCTTTGTACCTAGACCATCTATTTTTTTCCCAGCAACCTGTCAAGGTCTTCTGATTTTTTAAATCAGTTTTAATATCGTTCCCTCATCCAATCACAAAGCCTACCAAGTCATGTTTTCAATCACTTCTGATTCTTCAGCTCAGGTCTTTCTTCTTCTCAGTGCCCTCAGACTTCAACCATGGAAGCTTGAAACAGCATGAAGGTTATTATCAATCATTTCTTTATTGCCTACAAAAGGATAAAGTATTGTAAGTTCACAAAATGGTATAGTCACATTTTTTCGTTTTTTCTATGCATGCAGAATTGTATTATTCACTCTAAAATTTTATTTGTCCAGAAACTGATAAATGTCTCAATAATCAATGCAGGTATGGCATATTTCATTAAGAAAGCTTAATATCTAATAGATAAAATCAACTGGTTTACACATAAATTGGAGTATGTCCAATGTTATCTATTTTATAGGTACAGGCATACAGTATTTATTCTTCATCTATTCATCTATCTCAAAAAAAAGCACCCAGTTTCCAAAAGTATTTTTGACTCAAAGTTTTAATTAACTTATTTAGAATAGTATGAACTGTATATATAATTGAATTCAGATTTTATCAAATCTATTCTATTTTTGTATCTCTCAAGGAATATTGTATGATTTTGATATATGCTTCAGAAATACCCTGTTGGAAACAAGACTTTTAAAACATCGTTTTGCTCTACCAAATCTAATATTGTATGTTTGTGTCTGTGTGTGTGTGTGTGAGAGAGAGAGAGAGAGAGACAGACAGACAGACAGACAGACAGACAGAGGCAGAGAAAGAGAGAGAGACAGAGAGAGAGAGAGAGAAACAGAGAGAAAGAGAGAGACAGAGACAGAGAGACACAGAGAGACAGACAGACAGAGAGAGAGAGAGAGAGACAGAGAAACAGAGAGACAGAGAGACAGAGAGAGAGTCACATGCTTGGGATCTTTTACTGTCTACTGTAAAAATGTGGTCTGCTGGAGAGCCTAATTAGTAAATCTGTTCCCCTCTTATACCTTTGTCCAGACTTTCCTCAATGCACGTTTACTTATTCTCAACAGTTTTGTACAGATTATTCTCAACAGTTTTGTAAAGATGATAAAATAAATGTATGGGTTGACTATTGTTCTTGATATTATTCAGATAAGGTTTTTTTTCTGTACATTAAGAATCCTCACTTTTTTTTAGATAGCTTGAGAAGCAAAACCTTAATGTCTTCATAACAGTGATGTCTCCAACATGGACCTCCTCTGTGTATCGATCTGTGGATCGAATTCAGCGACTTTCCCAATCTTTTCTTCCCTTTCTTTGAGTAACATTTCTACGTTTTCATGTAGAATATCAGGGAATGTGGTATTTTCCCTGTGATTATTGATGCAAACATTTGTTATAGAAATCTTTAAATATCTTTTCCGTCTTTCATCTGGTTTTATCATTTCGCTTCCATCCTTAAACGTCCTCTAGATAATCTGGCATGGTGTGACTTCTTCTTCAGCTTGGCTTCTTTCCATTTAGAGTGTTGTTGACATTGGTTTCCATATCTTTTCTTTTGCTGATTGAGGCAGTTTCTGGGTTCCACTGGTGTAAACATTATGTTCAGCTAAAGTTCCTTGAGAAATTTCTTTTTCTGATTATCCTCTGTTTAATAATATGAATTGAAATTTAAAACAAGAGTGTATGCTTACTAAATATACTTGTCATCATTTTGAAAATCCAGTGTAAAATTCAAATAGAAGAAAGATTTTCTGCAAAATATATGTTATTTCTTATTTTCCTAATTACTAATGATACTGTGCTGATCAAATCAAACTCCAGAACATCAAAGGACAACCTAAATGGATTATGTTACCAGTTAAAAGAGGTTTATCTAACTTTCCATTTAGTGAAAAATAAATGGATAATAAAATCTAAATTGTATAGATATGCAGTTGGATGGGAAACCAAAAACTGTTCTGTAAGTATTTGTAAACTCTAGGCAGAATGCAACAAATGGAAAACAAACTGAACCCACAACTGAATTGGAAGAGAAAAAGGGATGGATTACCTTTTCAAAAACTTACACTAATTTTATTGAACCCAAGATTCTCACTGAAACAAAGCCTCATATTTTGCACATCCTCATTCTTCCAATGATGTTACAAAGGTTTCTCATTAAATAAAAAAATGGGGAGAATTAATTTTAGGTCATCCAAAAAGCGATAAGAGAAACACAGTTAGCCTAAGTAGACAGAGATCTTTTACCATCAAAGCAAAAAAAAAAAAATATGATTAGATAAACATTTCAGTAGAAGGGGAGATAACTAGGCATGTGTTAGGGATGAAGAATAACTCATCACAATCTCATGTGTACTTTAATATAAGGTCAATAAAGTGGAAAGAAAGTCCTCCTCAAAATGTAGTGGACTTAATGTGAAGAATACCAAGGAGGATTTGTAAAATAACTGTACATCTTTGAGAAGAAATGAGTTGCAACTTGTCACAATGGCAGGAGTATTTACATCAGCCAAATAACAGATCCACTGAAGTAGCAAAATATATTATGAAAACATAATATTATTCTGTAATTCTAGACCATAAAGCACATAACTCATGGTGGCTTGTGAATATTAGTTAAGGGAAATGAAGATCACTAGGAATGAAGACAACTTCCCTAAGAACAATTCTTATTATATTTATTTATTTTCCCTTTTTAAACATTGCCATAAGGCTGGTAGATACAGAGAATGTCATAGACATATTGAATCCCACGGAAAAATTTTGCAAATATTCTGAAACTATTTTTGTCAAAAAGATTGAGATATTTGAGATTATGTATTTAGTCAAAACTTTTTGGTTCAACAAATTCAAAGAAAAGTTATAGATTTCTACTGGAGTATTGTTAGATATTTGTCCTAATACTTGTGTTTTCTGAATATAGTAGAAAAGATTTCAATGAAGGTATGGATGACATATTTTGCACTTTTGCTGAAGATTATAGGATATTACGGATTATGAAATAGTAAGATATTAATAAAATTGAAAATAAAAATGCCCTAATGTAAACATGAGAAGCTGGTTTTATGATTTAAAAAGTAATATAGTTAATGGCTTATTTGGCTTAATTGGCTTATTTGATTTTTAAAAAGAAAGGAGAAAACCAAGTTACCAGCATCAAAAATTATAAGGTTGACTGCATCACCAATGTTGATAAAATTAAAGGAATAATTAGCAATTATTTAGGCCAATGGTATGTCTGAAACATCTCAGTGAAGTGGATGAATACTTACATCAATTATTCAGATGAAGAGAAATGGAGATAAAATACATAAATAACATAATGTTAGAAATAAAAATGGAGCAATTCATCAATGAGCTCCCTAAGTAAAAAGTCCCAGGATCAGATAGATTCACAAGTGAATTCTACTAAAGATTTAAAAAACAATGAATTCCAATATTACATAAATTATTTGGAAAAATATATAAAGGAGTCCTACTTAATTTATTTTATTACACAAATATTGCTTTGATATATAAACCAGAGAAAACAAAAACAGAGCAAAAACAGAGAAAGAAAACTATAGACAAATTTCCCTAATTAATATTAACCCAAAAAGTTTAAATAAAATACTGGCAGTGAAATTACAGTCATCTATCACAAAGGATTATACAATATGACCAAATGGGATTGCTACTTCAAATGCAAGGCTGACTCAACATTAGGAAAATTATAAATATAATCGATCATATCAATAACAAAAACAGTAAAATTGATTAAGTACAGAAAACAATCCTTTGAAAAATATAACATAAATTCCTATTAAAAACAACACAAAATCATAGAAATACAGTATTTGACCTTTCATATTTTTTTTATTTTTTATGTTATGTTCTGCAATCACTACCATAACACTTAGATTTCCCCCCCACCTACTTCCCACCACACTACTCTCTCCCCAAGACAGCATACAATTCTATATAAGATCTACAGATATGCTTTACTATTGAATACATTTTCACTATAGTAATTCTATGTAGACGAACTAAAATAAATGGAAGAAATCATATAACAAATCAAAATATAACACACACACACACACAACGATCTGCTACATTCTGTGAATGAATTCCATAGTTCTTTCTCTGAGTGTAGAAGGCATTTTGCCTTAGAACACCATTGAGAATTTCTTTTTTTTAAGTTCTTGCATGGTTACAAAGTTCCAAGTCTACCAGAAAAAAACTGTCTCAGACTGTGGATATTGCTGTGTGCAAAGTGCTCCTGGTTCTGCTCCTTTCACTCAGCATGAAATCATATAGTCCTTCCAAGTCTCTCTTAAGTCTTTCTGTTCATCATTTCTTATGGCACAATAGTATTCCATTACATACACATACCACAACTTATTCAGCCATTCCCCAACTGATGGGCATCCCCTTGATTTCCAGTTTTTGGCAACTACAAAGAGTGCTGCTATAAATATTTCTGTACATGTGGGACCCTTTCCCATTTTTATAACCTCTTGGGGATATAGTCCTAGCAGCGATGTTGCTGGGTCAAAGGGTATGCACATTTTTGTAGCCCTTTGGGCATAGTTTCAAACCATTCTCCAGAATGGTTGGATGAGCTCACAGCTCCACCAACAATGAATTAGTTTTCCAAGTCTCCCACATCCTCTCCAACACTTATCATTTCCCTGTTCTGTCGTTGTTTCCAATCTTATAGGTCTGATGTGGTACCTCAGAGCTGTTTTGATTTGCATCTCTCTAATCAAAAGTGATTTAGAGCATTTTTTCATATGATTATAGATATCTTTAATTTCTTCTTATGAAAATTGCCTATTCATATCCTTTGACCATATATCAATTAGGGAATGACTTATATTATTGGAAATTTGACTCAGTTTTCTATATATTCTAGAAAAGAGGTCTTTATCCCCGAGATTAGCTGTAAAAATACTACATCCCTGCGAATTTTGGTTACATTGGGCTTGGTTGTGCAAAAACTTTTCAGTTTTATGTAATCAGAATTATCCAACTAGCATTTCATAATGCTTTCTATCTCTTCTTTAGTCAGAAATTCTTCCCTTCTCCATAAATCTGATAAATACACTATTCCTTACTCCTGTAGTTTGTCCATACTATCAATCTTTATACCTAGATCATGTACCCATTTGGACTTTATTCTTTTAGGCATGGGTCTATGCCTAGTTTCTGCCACACTGTTATACAGTTTTCCCAGCAATTTTTTTTTTTTTGAACAGTGAGTTTCATCCCAGAAGCTGGGGTCCTTGGGTTTATCAAGCAGGAGGTTGCTATATTCCTTGCCTACTGTGCCTTGAGTGTCAAGCCTATTCCACTTGTCTACCCTTCTGTTTCTTAGCCAATACCAAGTGGTTTTGATAATTGCTGCTTTATAGTACAATTTGAGATCTGGTAGCACTATGCCACCTTCCCTAGCATTACTTTTCATTAGTCCCTTTAATATTCTAGACCTTTTATTCTTCCAGATAAATTTGAATATTTTTTTTGTTCAGCAATAGAAAACAATTATCTGATAGTTTAATTGGTATGACACTAAATACGTAAATTAACTTAGGTAGAATTGTCTTTTTTATTATATGAGCTTGGCCTACCCATGAGCAACTGATATTTTTCAACTTTCTTAGATCTAACTTTATTTGTGCAAAAAGTGTCTTGTAATTGTATTCATATAGTCCCTAGGTTTGTTCTGGCAGGTAAACTCCCAAGTATTTGATAGTGTCTACCCTAGTTTTAAATGAGATTTATCTTTCTATCTCTTGCTGTTCGATTTTGTTGTTAATATGTAGGAATGTGGAAGATTTCTGCATGTCTATTTTGGATCCTGCAGTTTTGCCAAAGTTGTTTATTATTTGAAGTAGTTTTTTACTTGAATCTCTGGGATTCTCTAAGTATATCATCATATTATCTGCAAAGAGTGATAGCTTAGTTTCTTCTTCACTTATTCTTATTCCTTCAATTTCTTTATCTTCTGTAATTACTACAGCTAACATTTCTGGTATCATATTGAATAAGAGTGGTGATAATGGACATCCTTGTTTCACCCCTGATCTTCTTGGAAATGCATCTAGCTTATCCCCATTGCATATAATGTTTGCTGAAGGTCTTAGGTAGATACTGGTTATTATTTTATGGAAAGTTACCATTATTCCTGTGTTGTCTAGTGTTTTTAATAGGAATGGGTGTTATGTTTTGTTGAAAGCTTTTTCTGTATCTATTGAGGAAATCATGTGGTTTTTGTTAGTTTTGTTGTTGACATGGTTGATCAGGCTAATAGTTTTCCTCATATTGAACCAGCCCTGCATTCCTGGTATGAATCCTACCTCATCATAATATATTATTCTCATGAAAAGATACTGTATTCATTTTGATAAAATCTTATTTAAAAATTTTGCATCTATATTCATTAGAAAAATTGGTCTATAATTTTCTTTCTCTGTTTTGTCACTTCCTGATTTAGGTATCAAAACAATTTTTGTATCATAGAAAGAATTTGGGAGGACTCCTTCTTCCCCAATTTTCAAAATTAGTCTATATACTATTGGAATTAACTGTTCTTTAAATGTTTGATAGAATTCACTTGTAAATCCATCTGGAGATTTTTTTCCTAGGGAGTTCATTGATGGCTTGTTCAATTTCGTTTTCTGAGATGGGGTTGTTTAAGTATTCAACTTCCTCTTCTGGTAATCTGGGCAATTTACATTTTTTAAAATACTCGTCCATCTCATTTAGATTACCGAATTTGTGGGCATAAAGTTGGGCAAAGTAATTTCTAATTATTACTTTAGTTTCCTCTTCATTGGAGGTGAGATCATTCCTTTCATTTTGGATATTATTAAGTTAATTTTCTTCTGTTCTTTTTTTAATCAAATTGATTATAGCTGTATCAATTATATTACTTTTTTCACAAAACCAACTATTAGTTTTATTTATTAATTCAACAAGTTTTTTTTAATTTCAATTTTATTAATCTCTCCTTTGGTTTTCAATATTTCTGATTTGGTATTTTCAATTTGTTCTTTTCTAGCTTTTTCACTTGCATGCTGAAGTCATTGATCTCCTCTTTCTCTATTTTATTTATGTAGGCATTCAAAGATATAAAACTTCCCCTAAGAACTGCTTTTGAACTATTACATAAGATTTGGTAGATTGTCTCATTATTGTTATTCTCTTGAATGAAGTTGTTGATCGTTTCTATGATTTCTTCTTTAACCCACTACTTCTTCAGGATTCGATTATTTAGTTTCCAATTGATTTTTGGTTTATATTTCCATGGTCTCTTATTACATATAATTTTATATTGAATTATAATATGAGAAGGATGCATTTATTATCTCTCCCTTTCTGCACTGGATTGTGACGTTTTTATTTCCTAGTACACGTTCAATTTTTGTATATATATATCATTTACCGCTGAGAAATAGGTATATTCCTTTGTATTCCCATTCAGTTTTCTGCAGAGATAAATCATATCCAGAGTTTTATTTACCTCCTTAACTTCTATCTTGTTTATTTTGAGGTTAGATTTACCAAGTTCAGTGAGGAGGAGGTTGAGGTCCCCCATTAGTACAGATTTGCTGTCAATTTCTTCCTTCAACTCCCCCAACTTCTCCTCTAAGAATTTGGATCCTATACCACTTGGAGCATACATGATTAGCAATGACATTGCTTCATTGTCTGTGGTGCCTTTTAGCAGGATATCGTTTCCATCTTTATCTCTTTTGATTAGATCTATTTCTGCTTTTGCTTTGTCTGAGATTAGGATTGCTACTCCTGCTTTTCTTATATCAGCTGAAGCACAATATATTCTGTTCCAACCTTTGACCTTTATCCTGTGTGTATCCTCCCTTTTCAAATATGTTTCTTTAAGCAACATATTGTTGGATTATTGGTTTTAATCCATTCTGCTATCTGTCTCTGTTTTATGGGAGATTTCATTCCATTAATGTTCATGGCTATGATTACCATCAGTGTAGCTCCCTCCATCCTCTTTCCCACTATTTGTGCTTTTAGCTCTCCTGTCTCCCTTCCCCTCCTCAGTAGTTTTCACTCTTACCACCACCTCCTGCAGCTTTCCCTTCCTTCTTTTAGACTCCCTACCTTTTACTCCCCTTTACCCTTACTGTTTCTTTCCTCCCTTTTAGCTTCCCTCCCCTTACTTCCTCCTTCCCTTCCTACTGCCTATAGAACTAGTTAGGATTATATAATTAAGTTTATTGTTCCCTCCTTGAAACAAATCAGATGAGAGTGCCCCTCAAACAATGCTCATCACCCTCCCCTCTTTCCCCCTACTATAATTTTATACCTCTTCCTGTGATGTAATTTACCATTTTCTGCTTCCTCCTTTTCACACCTCCTGTTACAATCCCTTCACATACTTAAATCATATTTTTAACATGACATCATTTACTTTATACCTGTTCCCTCTATGTATCCCTTTTCTATGTCATAATAGATGCACAGTTCTCAAGATTAACATGTATCATCTTCCCTTATAGGGAGGTAAACAATTTGTTCAAATGGAGTAACAAGTTTCCCCCACCCCTTTACCTTTTTATGTCTTTCTTGAGACCTGCGTTTGAAGATCGAATTGTGTATCAAGTTCTGGTGTTTTTGTCAGGAAGATCTGGAAATCCCTTCCTTCATTGAATGATCATCTCCTTGCCAGAAATATCATGCAGAACTTTGCTGGGTAGTTGATCCTTGGTTTTAGTCCCAATTCTTTTGCCTTCTGGAATATTGGCTTCCAATTCCTTAGATCTTTTAATGTAGAAGCTGCAACGTCATGTGTAATCCTGACTGTAGCTCCTGAATATTTTAAAAGTTTCTTTCTGGCTGCCTCCAGAATTTTCTCCTTCACTTGACAGTTCAGGAATTTGCCAACAGTATTTCTTGGGGTTTCGAGTTTGGGATCCCTTTCGGAGGTGAATGGTGGATTTTTTTCCATGACTACTTTGCCCTCTGAATCTAGGCTTTCTGGGCAGTTTTCCTTGATGACTTCCTGAAAGAAGTGTCCAGACTTTTTTTTTTTCCTCATGGCTTTCTGGTAGGCCAATAATTCTTAAATTTTCTCTCCTGGATCTGTTTTCCAGGTCAGATGTTTTTCAAAATAGATGTTTTACATTTTCTTCTATCTTTACATTCTTTGGATTTTGTTTGACTGATTCTTGCTGTCTCATAGAGTCTTTAGTTTCTACTTGCCCAATTCTAATTTTTATCAGATTGTTTTCTTCAGTTAAACTTGCAGCATTTTCTTCAGTTAATTTTTGTACTTCCTTTTCAATTTGTTCAATATTCCTTTTCAAAGAAATGTTCTCATCAGTGAATTTTTTTTCTATACTTTTAAAATCCTTTGCCAGTTTTTCTTCTATTTCCTTCTTTATCTGTTCCAGGAGAGCTGTTAGTGCATCTGAACAGTTCATAGTCCCTTCTGAAGTTTAGATGGAAATACTGTCTCACCCCTGACCTCTTTGGTATTTGTGTTTTGGTCTTTGTCCCCATGGAAAGAATCTATGATTTTTTCACTCTTCTTCTGCTTTTTCCTGTTCATGGTGGTGATTGTGTGTTGTGGCTTCTGCTTGTTTCAGTTAGAAGCTGCAGAACTTAGTGTTGAGTTGACTTATGTGAAAAAGTTAAGAGCTGGTTTTTTATTTTGTGTTTCCTCTATCAGCCCTGGGATTAGCTTGTTATGTGTGGGGGAGGGGCAGTCCAGTCATAGTAGAGTTCCTCAGCTGAACTGAGGCAAAGACAAGCTCAGGGGATAGTGATCACAGCTGCCCTATTGTCTTCCCATTTCCCCTGGAGTGCTGAGGCACACTTATATGCTAGTGTGAGTTTCCACCCTCCTGGCACTCTTCTCCTGCTGCTGAGGCTTGCCTGAGTCCTAGTGTGAGTTCCCTCCACCCTGGGGCCCCTTTCCTTCTGGTTTACCTCCACCACAGTAGGAGTAATCCCCCTTAACTATTTTCCTAACCTCAGGAGTTATGGGACTATTTTCCCCCTCTGCTGTTTCTGCTGATCCAGAATTTTTCTAGGGAAACATTTTATGGTTCTTCAAAGGTCATCAAGTGGGAAGCAGAGATTATTTACTGATTACCTCCCCCACATCCTGGCTCCCAGTATTTCAAGTAGGTGACTTACAGACGTTTAATCTGATGGCTAAAAGTCTCAGGAGATGTTGTGGCTGATATCTGGTGCTCAGTGGCTGTTACTTACTTGGTTCCGCTGATCTCTTACCCTGGGCTGGCAGTCCGCTGGTTCTGCCTGCTTTTGTCTCAGATTTCCTCTGGCCTTCACACTCCGCTGCACTGGACATGCTGCACTGTGCACTGTGGGCTCACACGTGTGGAACAGATCCTTGCCATGGACCTTCCAGTCTGTCCTAGGCTTTGAATCTGTCAGTCTGCCTCCTGTTGGATCCTGCACCTCAAAAATTTGATCAGATTCTATTTTTAGAGGTATCTGAAGGAGTTTGTCTAAGAGCTTAGGTGAGGCATTGCTCTCATTCCATCATCTTGGCTCCACCCCCATAGCTTTCTTTAAAATTAGAATATCTTTCTAAAATAAGGAGTAGACACTATCTGTAATTGCAATTAGCAAGAAGCTTTATCAATAAGATTAGCAGTTATGCTAGAATGCCCATGAGCACAAATATTAATCAGTATTGTGCTAGAAATGCTAGCTGTAGCAATAAGGTAAGCACAAAAATGAAGAAATAAAAAAAGACAATAAATAAAACTTGAATCTTTGCCAATGATATGATGCATACTTACAGAATCAACTAAAAAAGTAGTAGAAATAACACCTTCAGCAAAGTTTCAGAATGTAAAAAAACAAAACAAAACACAGCAATTATGAGCATTTCTACCACAACTATCCTCAATGTAGATTAGAAAGAGATATATGTAAAATTATTCTATACATGCTTCTATTTATCTGTTCTTTTTTTCTGGATGCAAACAACCTCTTTTTTCATATATTCTTCATAGTTATTTTAGGCCAATGTCATTATTAAAATGATATTACTGTAACTGTATACAGTGTTCTCTTGGTTCTGCTCATTTTATTTCTTTTATGCAAGTCCTGTGTTTTTCTAAAATCTTTGAGCTCATCATTTATTACAGCATATCTATATTCCATCACAATCATAGATTACAAATTTTTCATCCATTCCCCAATTGATGGAGACCCTTGCAATTTCCAATTCTTTGCCATTACAAAGAGAAGTGATATAAAAATTCTAGATTTGTAGGTTCTTTTCCACTTTCCCTAAATATTTTAGAAAACAAACCAAATAATGGTATTGTTGGCTCAAAGGGCATAGGTACTTTGACAACTCTTTGGGCATAATTCCATACTGTTCTACAAAACAGTTGCATTATTTCAAACTTCAAAAAATAAATTAGTGCTCCAATTTTTCCACATCCCTCCAACATTTGTCACTTTCCCCTTCTATCATTTTGGCCAATCTAGAAAGTGTTGAAGGATATCTCAAGGCTGCTATAATTTACATTTTTCTAATAAACAATTATTTACAGCAATTCTTCATATGACTACAAATTGTTATGATTGCTTCATCAGAAAACTTCCTGTTTATATCCTTTCATGATTTCTAAGTTGGCGAATGACTCATATTCTTACAGGCTTGAAAAAATTCATTACATATTTTAGATATGAGATCTTTATCTGATAACCTCTCTATAGAAACTTTTCCCCAATTTTCTGCCTTTCTTCTGATCTTGGCTACATTTGTTTTACTTGTACAAAAACTGTCTATATTCGTGTAATCAAAATTATCCATTTTAATTCCTGAATTTGCTCTCTAACTTTTGTTTATTCATAAATTCTTCACCTATCCAAAAGTCTGATAAGTATATATATGTGTATATGTGTGTACATATATATACACACATACGCACATACATTCATACATACACATATGTGAACATAAACATACCTACACTTATATAATTAACCCATCCATACATATATATATGCATATACACATACATATATACACACATACACATACATATTCATACATATGCACACACACACATATACATATACGTATACATATACATATATATGTGTATTCCCTCTAACGACCATAATACTGAAAAAGGTCTGGTGAGTTACAAATAACACCTCTCCATATAGGAATGTAAACAGTTCAACTTTAATGAGTTCCTTAAGGCTTCTCTTTCCTGTGTACCTTTTCATGTTTTTCTTCATCTTGTATGTGAAAGTCAAATTTTCTATTCATCTCTGGGCTTTTCAACAAGAATGCTTGCAAGTCCTCTAATTCACTGAAATTCTATTTTTCCCATTAATTATTATACTCAGTTTTTCTGGGTAGGTGATTCGTGGTCTTAATCCTACCTCCTTTGACCTCTGGAATATCATATTCCAAGCCCTCCAATTCCTTAATGTAGAAGCTGCTAAATCCTGTGTTATCCTGATTGTATTTCCACTACACTGAAATTGTTTCTTTCTGGATGCTTGTAATATTTTCTCCTTGACCTGAGAGTGCTGAAATTAGGCTATAATATTTCTAAGAGCTTTTCTTTTGGGATCTCTTTCTGGAGGTAATTGGTGAATTCTTTCTATTTCTATTTTACCCTCCAGTTCTAGAATATCAAGGCAGTTTTCCTTGAAAATTTATTGGCTTTTCTTTGATCCAGGTTTTCAGATAGACTAATAATTTTTAAATTTCCTCTCCTGGATCTATATTCCAAATCAGTTGTTTTTCCAATGAAATTTTTCACATTGTCTTCTATTGCATATATACACACAGAGACATATACATATATAGATGTATGTGAAAATCTATGTGTGTGAAAATGCACATGTATTTGTATTATAGTATATATAGTAAATTATTCTTCATTTGTAAAATTAGAGATAAATATTCCATCTTTCTACTTCAGAGGGTGGTTTTAAGGAATATCTCTATATACATAGATATAAATATGATTTCAAACTAACTTAAGAAAAATGATTATATAAATCTTTCTATTTAGAGTTTCATATATATATATATATATATATATATATATATATATATATATATGTTTACACTTGAAATGCACCTTGAATGGTCAAGATACTTTGCATCGTTGCGAACTCAATTGCTATATGTGTGTTTGTATATGTGTCTATATGTGTACATATATATGTGTATATACATGTATATGTGCATATATTTATTCAGTAACATGAATAATAATGATATGAAATTCCAAAAGGTTGAGCTGCTATAAATGCACTTATATTTAACAGTTTACCAGTAGACGCAGTTAGCTCAAAGAAAAGACTTTTACTATGACAAAATCAAAACAGAAGTAATTACAAAATATTATCCCCATAAACTAAGTTGCAGCCTCCCATACTTACATAAAAAATCAGTGGAAAGAAGGACATACAGATACATACACACACATAAGCACAATACATACATCTATAGAAGATTTTTTTTTAGAAAAATCACTTTATTGACTGAATGGAGTATGGATTGGAGTGGGGGAGAGATCTTAAGCAGGCAGATCCACCAGTAGGCTGTTTTAGTAAACAAGGTGTGAGTTGATGAGGGTCTGCCCTGAGTAGTGCAGGTGTCAGAGGAGAGAAAAGAATATATTTAAGAGATGCTGAAAAGGTAAATTTGAAAGGCCTTGGATATATAGGGTGAGAGACATTGAGGAATACAGGATGACTCCTGGATTGCAAGCCTGGGAGACTGGGAGATGGTGTTGCCCTCTCCCATAATAAACAAGGTGGGAAGAAAAGGGCAATTTGGGGAAAAACAATGCGTTTTGTTTTGAACATACTGAGTTTAAAATGTCTACTGGAGATTATGTTTGAAATGTTTAAAAGGCAGGTGAAAATGCAAGACAGGAGGACAGCAGAGAAAGTGGAAAAGGAAAGATAGATTTTGGAGTCGTTAGCATAAACATGGCAATTGAATCCATGAGAATTTATGAGATCACCAAGTTAAATAGTACAGAAAGAGAAGAGGGTCCTGGATAGAACTCTGAGGGACACCTAAGGTTAAAGGACATGATCTGGAGAAGTATTTGGCAACAGTGACAGAGAAAGAATGGCTAGATATGTAAGAGAAAAATTAGCACTAGAAGCAGGACTCTTAAGTTTTATTACAAATTTTTAACCATTATTTAACATAAAAGATGATATAAAAATTCATTATAGTATGATTTTTACCAAAACTTCATATCACCAGAGATAAAGTTGTGATACCTACAGTGCATATACATGTCATCCATATGATTTATACATGTTATAAATTTACACATAATAAAATATACATTGAGATTTTCTACATTTGAAAATTTCCTTTAAAGTAGGAAAAGTTGGAGGTGCGGCCAAGATGTTGTAATAGAAGCACAGACTGCTCAAGCTCTCCCCTCAAAGCCCTTGTAATACCTACCAAAAATGAATTTTAAATTCTAGAGCAGCAGAAGCCACAAAATGACAAAGTGAAAGAATTTTCCAACTTGAGGAAATCTGGAAGGCTGATAGGATGGGTCTATCACACCAGATTCAGAGTAGAGGAAAGGATAATCGAAAGCAAACACCATTGTGGGAAGACATGTCAGTGAGAGAGAATGGAATAAGTGGAGGGCAGAAAAGGACAGAGGGAAATGTGGTTAGTCTTTCACAACATAACTATTATGGGAGTGTTTTGCATGGTTACACATGTATGACCTATATTGAATTGCTTGCTTTTTCAGTGAGGATGAGTGGGAAGGGAGGAAGGGAAAGAATGTGAAACTGAAAGCTTTAATAATGCATATTAAAAAATGTATTTGCATGGACCTGGGGAATAAGTTGTACAGGCAGTGGGATACAGAAATCTATTTTACCATATAGGAAATTAGAGGGGAAGGGGATGAAAGAAGGGAGTTTAATAGGAAGGAGTTCAGTTTGGAGGAAGGGGTGGATTGGGTGCATGCTCTCCTGGGGTGGGGACTGGGAAGAGATGGGGAGAAAATTTTGAATTCAAATTCTTGTGGGAGAGAGTGTTGAAAACTGAAAATTAAATGAATTATATATTAAAAAATAGAGCAAAGTTTATGATATATTTGAGAACTACCCAGACATTTAAAGCATCTTTTCCACATAATATCATATACGATTCATTTGTTTACTTTTTCTCAAATGAGTTTGTCAGTTATAATCTAAAGTCTCACCGATGTTAATTAGCGGTGGTGTTGAAAATGTATGGCATGACTTTGGGTTGAGGAACGTTTTGCTTGTTTTTATTCTTACCTATGATTTTATCTATGTAGCATTTTCCTGGTGTTGAAACTTTGACCAAAAAAGCCAGCAATACATTTATAGTTGATATTCTTGGAGAGTTGAGTAGGGCCCTAATAGTTTCAGTTACTTGTCCATTGTTACCTAGTCATCTTGCATAAGAAGAGGAAACTGAACTTTTTTATTTCAAAATTGACCTTCGTTCTTGATTCCTTCTTGTCTTTCTTGATTTGAATAATGGTTGATAACTGATTCTTGTTTCCTAACATACATATTAGTTTTATATCAATATTTCCCCTTCAAACTCAATAGATTCAAAACTGGAAGTGACCTTAAGGGATTACTTAATCCAAACTTCTTATTCTTTACATAAAGAAATTGATGACCATAGAGGATAAAACATTTTGTCCTTGGTAACAATATCACAAGTAAATAACATAGGTTGCATTTCATCTCACATGTTCAGACCTCAAAACCAGTGTTCCTTTCAATGTACCAATTGTCCTGCCTTTTTCACATTAGAGCAATTTAATATTTAATATTTCTGGGGATTCAAATTTTCCAACTATTCCTTTAAATGTCTTTACAAACAAAAGAATGCACATCAATTTTGTTCAAAACATATATCCCATATTCTTCTTTTGAGTGTCACAAGTCAGATCTCTTTGTAATTATACAGCAGCCAATCAAGAAGAGTTTATTAAGTTCTTACTATGTGCCAGGAGGTATACTAAGCACTGAGGATGCAAAGAAAGGCCAAGGACAGTTTCAGCTTTCAGGAACCATACAGTCTAATATGGAAGAAAACATGAGAATAACAACGTACAAATATGATCTATACAGGATAAATTTGAAATAATTAATAGAAGAAAGGGATTAGTATTAAGGGAGTCAGGAAATTGTATTATTCCCTGACTAATTTCCCTAGTGATAAACTTCTCTGTGCAAATTTTCTTTGTAAAGCTAAACCAAGCAACAGTATAAATAATAATGTAGAAGCATGGTAACAATCTACTCTCCATTGTTTTCCTTCAATGTTTTAGCTAAAATTAAGAAGAGTAGACAAGTTCATTAATGCTACACTTATCTAGAAGTAGGACAAGTGGGCACATCAGTGGAAATATCAATTAAAACTTCATTTTTTATGTTTTTACAAGAATTTCAATTTTATCCTCCTCAGTTTTGAAGGATGTGATGTGCACAGTTCATAGTACCATTTATCTTCATAATAGACTTAGGAAATAGGTAGAACTTGATATTATATCCATTTTACTTATGGAGGACATGTATTAAGAGGCAAAGCCATGTAATTCCTAGAAGAACTTATACTTGAATACAATATATCTTGGCCAAAATGCTATTTAGTCCAAAGGGAGAAAATTTTCCCTTACAGTTTCTCTTTGTTATGCCAATTTTATTTGAGGTATCATGCTTTCACTCCTAAGTGGCATCAACGATTCAATTTTGAAACATTTATATTAAAGTCTGCTTTATTATCTTCTCAGTGTATCCATTTTCCTCTGTCTCTGCCATTCCCTTAGAGTTTCTCTGCCTCTGAATATGTCTCTCTCTCTCTCTCTCTCTCTCTCTCTCTCTCTCTCTCTCTCTCTCTCTCTCTCTCTCTCTCTCTCTCTCTCCTTCCCTGCCTCCCTCCCATTAAATGTTGATAATTAAGATATCAAAAGACAAGAAAAGATATAAAATATATGCAAGCTCATGTATTATAAGATTGCTGAATTTTCAATTGTCTTTCTTTAACTATCTCCTGCCACCAATTTGAAGAGCAAGGAGAAAGGAGGAAAGAAGTGCATGATTCCAGATGCACAGAGTGATTGGTTGCTTTGCTCAAACTGACATTTTCATTTTCATACACAGCTACCTCTGTAGCCATGGCCTCTGCCTCTATTTATTGGGAAATGGAACAGTACAGACTTAGACCAGAGATCCAAGCTGTGTATAAAGACAAAGGGAACTGGTTTTGCTAGGATGACTATCTACAACGAAGACAGATTTCAGTTTCCTGGACTAAAAACTTTTGACAGACCTATCAGTTGATATGAAAATGGCATGAAAAGTCCCTACTACTTACTCACAATATTTGGTTGAGAGCCAAAAATCCAATATAGGATTCCAAGATTAATAACTCTTGATATCATTCTTTCATCACCTAGAGAGAAAAAAGGAAGCACAGAGGGAAAGGGTTTTCAAATTTCAAGAAATGTTCAATATGGAAGACACTTGAACCAAGGAGTCCATGAAATGGTTTTAACAAAAACTGTTATTTATTTTCTTTTCACAATAAAATTGCTTCTGGTGACATTGTGAGTTAACTGCAACAGCACATAATGTGCAGAAAGTCATCAGACCAAAATACCCCAAATAGAAGATAGGGAAAAATCAAGTAAACATTTCCAGAATTTCAATATCTTGTAGTAATTTGCAAGAATTTTCTTTGACATATCATATTAAACCAGAGCCAGTGTGAAGGTGCCAGGAAGTCAGAGCAGGGAGAAAGGGTCCAGTCTAATAATTTGTAGAATGAACTCTCCTTCATGAATAGGTATGCTATTACCTTTGTAAAGCCCAAATACTTTCTGAGAAACCTAGAGAGGTGTTTTGAGAAAAGTGCTACCTAGTGGTGAAAATACATACTATACACCTTACTAGCTTTATTAATTATTCTTAGGTAGTAGAAACTAGGGAAAATTTACACAACTTGGCAGTAGGCAGGGATCAAAATGAAAACAGGTTAAACATTTTTGGGTCACAGGTAGGTTAGATTACAGACAGAATGATGATAGTAGGTTGCCATGGGTTATGTGACAAAAAGAAATGTGCACAGTGGCAAACCTACATTTTTTTTTCTTCTGGCTGTCTGGAATCCTTTGGAGACCTTAAGCAGCCCCCAGGCTTTATATTGTATAGGCTAGAAATAAGGTAATGAGCCTGCTGTACTTCTGTCTCATCAAGGGTACACCTGATATATACTATCAACTGCCATGTTTATAATAGACTGATTCCTGCAATTTAAACTTGTAAATTTAAAAAAATATTCTTTTAGCATGCTTTTATGAAAATAAGGTCAAATTGTTGGCATCATCCTTGTTTTCTATGGGCTTATTAGCTTAGTGATTAATTGAGGTATCCAAAAGAAGAGTTACTGAAATCCTTACCTGACTGTACTTTTTATTCATTATTTCAAGGTAATCTAGAAAAAAAAAAAACAACTCTCAAAATAAGTGGTCAAAATAACAGCTTTTTATTATCTCAATATTCAACTTTTTCATGCAAATTGAACAGAGTAATTTAAAAAATTACTGCTTAGTATCTTCTCTCTGACAATCCTATTTCCCATTATCACTAAAAAAAAGCTCGTTTCTATTAAATAAATGTGTTCTTAAGTTTAACGTATTCCAATTGTGTATCCTCAAGCAGGTACACCAAATGGAATCATTACCAGTCAGACAGCCTGTAAAGCTCTTGAACACTGCAAAGAAATACTTCATTTAAATGCAAAGGGGAAAAAACGACCTTTTTTATTTATAGGTTGTATTTTACAGAAGTTAAATGCCATACAGTATATTTAGCAAGAAGATTTTAAGAATTTCATTAGGGACCAACTCCTTCAGCCAATTAGGTTAATGATAACTAAGTGAATCATTATTACTTCACTCACTTTCATCATTCATCAAATAAAGTGATGACATCCATACCAGTCATTTGGTAAAAACAAAATAAACTCATTCTAGGATGGTGCCCTAGGATCAATGTCCCCTGCTTTGAAAACAAACATTACATCTCTGCCTCAGGATTTTTATATCAGCAGGAGGCCATTACCCTTTCATTCCATTGATTTCTTTCTTAAATAATTTTATTTGCTTTTTAAAAGCATTTTCACATGGTAGGGAGTTGAAATAAAAATATTTTGAGTTAAATTTTGTGTTCAGTAATTATTTAAATATCATCTCACAGCTTGAAGTACATGCATGATTGTATGCAATTTTGTCCATATTGGAAATATATGCACATTAGTAAAATCATGCTTTTAACCTCTTTTTTCCATTACAGAAAAGATAATTGATGTTTCTACTAATTTCATCATTGATGCCACTAACCTGCAATAAATTTTAATGCATTTGTTTATCTTCTAATTACTGTTTTCACTCTTAGTTTCAGTGCATCACAGAATAATCTCATTCTTTTGTTAAACTGGAAGCTATTAAGCATGAATGAATTTTAAAGGAAACTTTCAAAAAGATTTATTTAAAAAAATATTTCTAATAAGACTGAACTGATAGATAAAAATATAAAAAAAATTCTCTAGAAACTCTCCACATCAGTGAGTTGCAGAGCAAGGGCTAATGTTCTTTGATAGAAGTTCCTCTTTATGGCTTCTTATAGCAAGTCAAAATAAAATTATTACTAATAAGATTAAATTCCCAATAAAATAGTTAAGCTAATTTCCATAAAGTTCTCACTCTCTTCAAGAATTGCCTACATATTTTTTTAGAAAAAAATAATTCTCCAGTTTTGGTGTCCTTAAGCTAGACTTATTAACTACTATGTATGTTAATTGTTTGGAAGATACGTTCATTTTGACATGGTTTCATTGTGTGATAGTAGTAGTCATCCATGTGTGATTCAGCTGATAGTAAGTTGACTCAGAGCATCAAATTTTGATGCAATGAAAATGGATTGAAATCCTTTCCCTACCTTTGTTTCTTTTTCTGTCAATTGAATACCAAAATTTTTGTCATATGTGTATATTTCATTTCTCTTCTTTTTGTGTTTTAAATTCTATGGTTCTTAGAAATGGATATATGAATTCAAGGATCCATGCAAGTGTCTTTTAAAGAGCACATTGCAACAGGAAGAAAAGGACTTCATGCACTGGTGAAGTCATAAGGAAGGAGATCAGTCATACTGAATTGCAAATAAACGTGAGGTTTATAAAAAGCATAAAACAGCTAGAAAACCGTCACTTTATAACATCCTAATTCTAGAGGAGGGAAGAAAAAAAAGACTTTCAGAGTTACCTCCAACTGGGGGTGTTGTATTGATTCTTCTTCAGCATAGTGTAGTCTTAAAGAATAGTGAAATTATTTAGATTGCTGAGAGTTACTTTGAAGAAAGAAATGCCATTATTACTATTTTTACTATTTTTCTGTCTTTCATTCCTCTACTTCTTCTTTTAAAAGCTTTTTGTGTGTCATCCTTTGTTGCTGAAGACGATGCCATCATGGAAATAATGACATAACTTCCACTTGACTTTGTTTTGAGTGAGGGAGGGCTATGCAGGTCACCAGCTGCACTTCTCCTCGAGAACAATCTGAATCTAGTGACTAGATATTCATAAGGATGACTGGAGATGACCCAGTATGAGGCAATTGGGATTAAGTGACTTGCCCAAGGTCATACAGCTGGTGAGTGTCAAGTGTCTGAGATGAGATTTGACTTCAGGTGCTTCTGACTCCTGTACTGGTGCTCTATCCACTGCACTGTCTAGCTGCCCCTAAAAGTTTTTTTGTAAGGGATGATTATGTAGGCAGGGTAAGAAAAGAAATAGAAGGGGAAATCCGACAATGCAAAATATACATATTTTAAAGTTTTGAGAAACAAAAGAGAAGCACAGAGAATTAGTCCCAATTGTGAAGTAAATTCAGTGTGTAAATTAGTAGAACCAAGAAGCGCATCTGGGTGACCTACCCACAAAAGATTCTATACCCAGATGTAAGTAGCATAGCAAGGAGAGAAAGTACTTTAGGTCCTTGCAGTATTGAAGGTAACTAAAAATAGCTTTATACACATGTGCTTCCTATCTGTGTGCCTTAATTGTGATGTAGTCTATGACGTACCCAACTCTTCCTTTGACACTATATGTATTTATGGAAGAATGAACTACAGATTTAAGTAGGACACTGGGGAGAACATTTGGTAGCTACCTATTTTTACTATGGCATCTTAGTAAATGATTTTACTTTGAATTAATTGCACATATTTTCTAATACTAATACTCTGATATTAATACTAATAATAGTATTATTAACAATAGAGCTAATACTCTGGTGAATACTAATGAACTGCAGTTTCTTAAGTACAAACACAGTAATTAAACTGAATAATGATTATCTTCTTTGGGACTCAACCCATCAGTGTTTATTGGAACTAACATGGATAGTCCAAGTGATGATATATAGAAAAAAAAAAAGGTCAAGTAAAATCCAAAAATAACATAACCTGAAAAACTCCACCATTAATGAAAGAGATGAAGCTCTCACAAAAGAGAAACAATTGAGGCATTATGGTAATGAAATCAAGAACAAAAACAACAAAAAAATTCAGGACTAAGTAGATTATTGTCATGTAAACAACTCAAAGAACAGAAGTACAAGAAAGGTAAATAAGTACTAACAAAAGGAAAAACATGACAAAACAAGTTTTCCCATGTTTACACTTATTTGGGTTTATTTTCATTGAAAGATTGTTCTAATGGAAAGAATGAACTGGGATCATCAAGTTACATCATTACTAGGTCTATACCACAATGAGATCAAAGAAAACATAAAAGGACATATGCATTTAAAAAAAAAGAATATTTTCTCATATTTTTGGTAACAAATGATTAATGTTAAGGAGGTTCACATAAACGGAGTAAATGTTGAAATTGATGAAGTAATTTTGAATGAATGTATCAGGATGCTATTGTGCTGTAAATCATTAGAAAGAAGACAGTTGTGGTGAAACCTGTGAAGACCTGCATGAACAGATAGAGAGTAAAATATGCAGAATCAGGAGAACAATTTAAATAATAACAACATCATAAAAACAAACAACTATGAAAGACTTAAGAAATCTGATCAACTTAACAAATAGCCAGGGGGGAGGAGCCAAGATGGCAGAGTAGAAAGACTCACATATGCTAGCTCCAAATCCACAGCCCATAAATTTCCTGTAAAAAGAACTCCCCACAAATTTTTGAGCAGTGCAAGCCATACAGCAACGCAGTGGAGATTTCTGTTCCAGAGAGCCCCGAAAAACTGACCCCAAAAGTCCGTCATGCACCAGACAGCAGAGGCCACCCCTGTCCTGTCCTGGCCATGTGGACCCAGAGAAGTAGATCTGAACATGCTTCAGGGACAGAACCTCCAGCAGCTTCAAAGGTCCCTCCACAGACAGGTGCTACAGGTCAGTGAGAGAGACTTCTGGGCTGGCTGAGAGGGGAACAGGGTGTCTCCATGACTCAGGCCCCCTCGGGAGGCAGCAGCAGAGGCAGCAGCGGGCAAGGACTCTTGGAGCAGACAGGAGCTCCGCTCTGTTACTGAAGGTCTCCGCATAAAGCCCCTGAGGGAGGTGGCACTGCCTCCACATGAGCACTAGAACTTAAGCTCATATTGAATAGCAGCCCTGCCAACAGCCGAAAGCCCTGAGGCTGGGGAGCAACATCTGTATCTCAGACCCCAAGCACTAGCTGGGCAAATCTAGGCAAAGGTGGAGAGGAATCTCAGAAGTGAAGTAACTGGCTGGGAAAATGCCCAGAAAAGGGAAGAAAAATAAGAGCATAGAAGGCTACTTCCTTGGTCAACAGATGTTTCCACCTTTCATTTCTGATGAGGAGAATCAATGCTCACCATCAGGGAAAGACATAGAGGTAAAGGTCTCTGTACCCCAAACATCCGAAATAGATATCAAAAGGGCTCAGGCCATGGAAGAGCTCAGAAAGGATTTTGAAAATCAAGTTAGACAGGTGGAGGAAAAAATGGGAAGAGAAATGAGAGAGATGCAAGAAAAGCATGAAAAATGGGTCAATACCTTGCTAAAAGAGATGCAAAAAAAATCCTGAAGAAAATAACACCTTGAAAAATAAAGCTAACTCAATTGGCAAAAGAGGATCAAAAAGCTAATGAGGAGAAGAATGCTTTCAAAAGCAGAATTAGCCAAATGTGAAAAGAGGTTGAAAAGCTCACTGAAGAAAATAGTTCTCTCAAAATTAGAATGGAACAGATGGATGCTAATGACTTTCTGAGACACCAAGAAATCACAAAACAAAACCAAAAGAATGAAAAAATGGAAGAGAATGTGAAATATCTCATTGGAAAAACAACTGACCTGGAAAATAGATCCAGGAGAGACAATTTAAAAATTATGGGACTAGAGAGGAGCAGATTGGAGCAGCCTTCAGGGACAGAACCTGAGGCGGCCAGGAAGGTCCCTCTGCCCACAGACGCTACAGGTCAGTGAGAGACACGTCTGGGCTGGACGAGAGGGCAGTGGGGTGTCTCCGCAGCTTGGGCCCCCTCGGGGAGGAAGCGGCAGAGGCAGAGGCAGGGGCAGGAAGTGGCGGAGGCAAAGGCAGCAGCGGTGGCCCCCGGGACTCCCCGAGCAGGCAGGATCTTCATTACTGAAAGTATCTGCATAAACCACCTGAAGGAGCTGAGCCTGGGAGATGGCCCTGCCCCACCTGCTCCATTACTGAAGGTCTCTGCATAAAAATTATGGGAGTACCTGAAAGCCATGATCAATAAAAGAGCCTAGACATCATCTTGCATGGAATTATCAAGGAGAACTACCCCGATATTCTAGAATCAGAGGGCAAAATAAGTATTGAAGGAATCCACAGATCACCGCCTGGAAAGAAATCCAAAAAGAAACTCCTAGGAACATTGTGGGCAAATTCCAGAATTCCCAGGTGAAGGAGAAAATATTGCAAGCAGCTAGAAAGAAAGAATTCAAGTATTGTAGAAATAAAATCAGGATAACACAAGATCTAGCAGCTTCTACATTAAGGGATCGAAGGGAGTGGAATAGGATATTCCAGAAGGCAAAGGAACTAGGACTCAAACCAAGAATCACCTACCCTGCAAAACTGAGTATAATACTTCAGGGGAAAATATGGTCTTTCAATGAAACAGAGGACTTTCAAGCATTCATGATGAAAAGACCAGAGCTGAAAAGAAAATCTGACTTTCAAACACAAGAATGAGAAGAAGCATGAAAAAGTAAACAGCAAAGAGAAGTCATAAGGGACTTACCAAAGATGAACTGTTTACATTCCTACATAGAAAGACAATATTTGTAACTCTTAAAACTTTTCAGTATGTGGGTAGTTGGTGGAACCACACACACACACATGCACAAACACACACACAAACATGCACACACACATGTAGATGTCCTGCACACACACACACACACACACATGCAAGCACATATGGAGACAGAGAGCACAGAGTGAATTGAATAGGATGGGACCATATCTCAAAAGAAATTAAGGTAAATGGTGAGAGAGAAATGTAGTGGGAGGAGAGAGGGTGAAATGGAATGGGGTTAATTATCTCTCATTTGAGAGGCAAGCAGGGGACGTTTTAGTGGAGGGAAAAAGAGGAGAGCTGAGAAAAAACCATGAAGTTTACCCTCATCACATTCGACTAAAAGAAGGAATAAAATGCACACTCATTTTGGTATGAAAGCCTATCTTACAATATAGGAAAGTGGGGGCGAAGGAGATAAGCAAGGTGGCGGGGATGATGGAAGGGTGGGCAATGGGAGGAGGGAGCAATTTGAAGTCAACATTCAGGGAAGGACAGGATCAAAAGACAGAATAGAAACAATGGGGGGCAGGATAGGATGGAGGGTAATTCAGTTAGTCTTACACAACACGACTATTATCGAAGTCATTTGCAAAACTACACAGATATGGCCTATATTGAATTGCCTGCCTTCCTAAAGGGAATGGGTGGGGAGGGAGTGATGGGGAGAATTTGGAACTCAAAGTGTTGGGAACAACTGTTGAGTATTGTTCTTGCTCCTAAGAAATAAGAAATACAGTTAATGGGGAATAGAAAGTCACCTGGCCCTACAGGACAAAAGAGAAGATGGGGACAAGAGAAGGGAGGGATGATAGAAGAGAGGGCAGATTGGTGATAGGAAAAATTAGAATGCTTGGTGTATTGGGGTGGGGGGAGGGGATAAAAGGGGAGAAAATTTGGTACCCAAAATTTTGTGAAAATGAATGTAAAAGTTAAATAAATAAATTTATATTTAAATAAAAATAAAAATTAAAAAAAAAAAACAAATAGCCAGTATTTCAGAAGACTCCTGATCAAACAACTTTCCCACCTCCTGACTGAAAGATGATTGACTCAAGGTGCACATTAAGGTTATTTTTTTTAATGACCAGCACGAGAATTTATTTTGCTTGAATGTACATATTTATTAAATGTTTTCGTTTTGTTTACCTTTTCTTCTTTGTATTGTGGAGGTGGAAATGGAACACAGAAATAATAGATAATTTGAATATAAAAAATGCAAAGCCACAATAAATTGACTAGCCACTAGAATTGTTACCAGTCTTGTTGGGTGTCCTCTGATTTCATCAGGAAAATCCTCACACTTTGTGAAGGGATTACAGAAGAAGGGGTAACACAATGATTTGGTTTAATTTTTACATTAGAATCTTATTTAATCTACTATCTGATTTGAGATCAGAAGGAAATCAGCTGATCAAATATATCCCATGTAATCCCTCTCTATCTTGTACCTTCCACCTCCCAAACACATCATGTAAAATTCTAACTCCTTGCATCTTTTGATTCCTCATGTTTGTGGAGCAATTTAGAGCTATTCAAATTGATTTTCTGCCATATTTGTAGGTCTTTCTCTTGAATGCTGGCAAAATGCAATGTTTATTATTGAAATGATTAAATTATACTACACTTTGGAATATAAAGTATATTTCTTTGACAGCGATCTGTTGATTCTCTCTATGTTTTTGCCATTTGTATTCAGATGTTCTGGACAGTTGTCTTTATAATACCTTATATTTTGATATTTATATTAATTAACATATGTGGTATTCATATTCCCCTTTACTATGTCCACATTGCTGAAAATGAAATAGTTTTTTGTTTGTTTCATGATACAAAAGTTACCACACTAAGCTTCCTGGCAATGTCAACAGCATTGTCTATTTATTCTACTATGTAAACAAAATTTGTGGAAAGTCAAAATTTCCATTAACACTGGAAAGAATTATGACCATACACATTTTTAAAATGACAAAAATAATTTCAGTAGTATCAAAAGTTATAAAAAGATTTGCCTTCCTAAAACATTTTCATTCTAAAATGTCATTATTCTATATCACTATAATGTTTTTTCAATAAAATTGGTAAACAAGCCAATTTTAAATAAATGCTTGCACTTTGCTGAAGATGGCAATACTCCATAAAATATAATTGTCTAATTCAAATAGTGGATGAAAGTAACATTTCTCGGTATGCTTTATGCATTTCCAGAAATATATTTTCCCTCAGGAATATTATCCATAATATAATTTCCTCAAACAAAACGAATAATTTCTTAGGAATACCAAAATGGCATATAATTACATGCCATGGAATCCAGCCTAAAATCAAATTAAAGATAATATGTCATATAGGACACAGTACAAATGACTTCAGTATTGTGTATTATGGTTTCATTTCTCAGCATAAAAAAGGGATACAAAAGATGAAAATTAGGATTTTGCTTCTTCTACGAGAAAACAACTTCTGGCAAAGCCATGGAATAATTTTCACACAGTTGTAAGTCAAGCATGGCCCTGAGAGAAGTTTAGAGATCTAGAGGAAACTTTTGGGGAACATTCACCCAAACCAATACAGAACAAAGGGAAAAAAGTGAAGGAGAAAAGAGTGAAAAGAAAGGGATAAAAGGGGACAAGAAAAGAAGAGAGAGAAACATAAGAGAAGGGGGAAGAGAGGAAGGGCAAAAGAAAGGAGAGAAGGGGAAAAGAAAGGAGACAAGGAAAAAGCACAACTCCATGCAAATAATGCGACCAAATAAAAAAATATCAGCTCACAAAAGGAAACTTTTTTTGTGTTTTACAAAAGAATGGTAATTTTTTTTTAATATAACTTGAAGGAGACCTTTATTGGAACTTAATACATACTTAAAAAGAAAAGTAGCCCTACATAACAGAGCTCCAGAGATTCCGGTCTTTCCTCTCCTGTTCGAAAAGGTATAATGAAATGCTCCTTTGTTTGCTTTTTGCTTACATCAGAATGGAAAAAAAAATCAGAAAATTGCAGCTGAATTCTTTTTTAACAGAATTTTTTGTCCCCAATTAATAAATGGTCAAAGGATACTAACAGGCAATTTTCAGAGGAAGAAATTAAAGTTATCTCTAATCATATGAAAAAATGCTCTGAATAACTTTTGATTAGAGAGAGGCAAATCAAAACAACTCTGAGGTAGCACATCACACCTATAAGATTGGCAAACATGACAGAACAGGAAAACGATAAATGATGGAGAGGATGTGGGAGAGTTGGAACATTAATTCATTGTTGGTGGAACTATGAGTTCATCCAACCATTCTGGAAAGCAGTTTGGAACTATGCCCAAAGGGCTATAAAAATGTGCATACCCTTTGACCCAGGAATATCACTACTAGGACTATATCACCAAGAGATCATGAAAATGGGAAAGGGTCCCACATGTACAAAAGTATTTATAGCAGCACTCTTTTTAATTGCCAAAAGCTGGAAATCAAGGGGATGCCCATCAATTGGGGAACGACTGAATAAATTATGGTATATGAATGTAACAGAGTACTATTGTGCCATAAGAAATATGAACAAGAAGACTTCATGGAGGCCTGGAAGGACTTATATGATCTGGTGCTGAGTGAAAGGAGCAGAACCAGGAGAACTTTGTGCACAGCAACAATCACAGTGTGCGAGAATTTTTTTTTTTTTCTGGTAGACTTGCAACTTCGTAATAACACAAGAACTTAAAAAAAAAAAAATCCCAATGGTTTTCTAAGGCAAAATGCCTTCCGCACTCAGAGAAAGAACTATGGAATTAATTTGCAGAATGTAGCAGATCATGTTTTTGTGTGTGTGTAGTATGTTTTCATTTGTTATATGATTTCTTCCATTTATTTTGGTTCATCTACAGAGCATGACTATAGTGAAAATGTATTCAATAAGAAAGTGTATGTAGATCCTATATAGAATTGTATGTCGTCTTGGGGAGAGAGTGGGGTGGTGTGAGCTAGGTGTGGGGGGGTAATAATCAAAGTTTTATGGTAGTGGTTGTAGAACATTAAAAAAAAATAAATAAAATAAAAAACAATTTTTTTGTAGTAGCGATGGCCGTAGTAGTAGTAGTAGTAGTAGTAGTAGTAGTAGTAGTAGTAGTAGTAGTAGTAGTAGTAGTAGTAGTAGTAGTGGGAGTAGTAGTAGTGGGAGTAGTAGTAATAGTAGTAGTAGTAGTAGTAGTAGTAGTGGTGGTAGTAGTAGTAGTAGTAGCAGTAGTAGTAGTAGTAGTTGTAGTAATATCTTTTACATAACATCATCTATGTGCCAGATACAATACTGACCACTTTTTACATCATTTGATTCTCACAACAACTTTGGAACAGGTAGATTATTACCCACATATATGGGTTTACAATTTGATCTTCTGTAATGGATAATTACTAAAAAAAAATTACTAAAATTTATCACCATAAATTTAAATTGTGCCTCAAATTAAAACTTCATTCATAAAAATTGCATTTGAAAATTGATCTGAGTGTTGAAAATGATGTCACATAATTAGAGTCAGAAATACTAAGAAATTAATGCTGTGGTCCAGAGGACAATTAATCTGTTTTCCTTGATCTACTGGAGAAAGAAATGACAAACCACTCCAGTATCTCTGCCAAGAAAACCACATGGAAATTATGGCTTTGTAGTCCCCTTCCCTTCCCTCCCTTTCCTTTCTCTTCCCTCCCCTCTCCTCCCCTCCCCTCCCCTCCTCTTGTCTCTTCTCCTCTCCTCTCTTTCCCACTCCCCTGCTCTCCTCTCCCCTTCTCTTTCTCCCTGTATTTTTTCTCTGTCTTTGTATATGGATGTAAACATAAGTGTAATATGTAGATGTGTGCAATACATATATACATACAAATATAAACACATGTGTAGGTATATGTGTATCTCTATATATTTGTTTATGAGAATTGATAATATTTAATATCATTTTTTGACTTCAATAAAAGCCAGAGCTTGAATTAATCAATAAGAAGAGCTTGGACTTAACAATCTCTTTGTTCTCTGAAGTAAACTCAGAAAATTCCACTTCCTGTGTCAACAAGACCAGATGGGGCTGACTTAGCATACTTTATGAGACTTTTAATAATGAGACTTTTTCCTTATCTTAATATTTTGTGGACATATAATATGTTATGGCATTTTAATGGTAAAGAAATCACATATACCCTGGGTCATAATTTCAATTGAAACTTTGTCAGCTCTGTTATTTTATTTACAACCTATGCAATCAAGAAATTCCTTTCTCATGGTCTAGTTAATCACTCATGGAGACCATAAATCTGAAGGACACAGATCACCTTGGATAGTCCTAAGCAGATTTACATCTGGTCATTCCTGTAACAGGCAGTCTGAAAGTTTTCTGGCTCCATTATCAAATAACTGCTAGCTTTAAGGGAATAAACAATATGCATTTAACCTGTTTCCCTTTTTTAACCAAACTTTCTGGTAGACAGAATCAAACTAAGCATAATCATATATTTTCCCAATATATTATTCATGGTTTTATTAGAGTCTATATTTGCCTAAAATTGATTTAACTTTTTATCATTATCATTTTCTATGAAATTTTCCAATTTTGCAATGGATGTAAAAAAATTGAAAAATGATGATACTGCTTACAAAAGCAAACATGTGTGTGAGTGTGTATATGTGTGTGTGTGTGTGTTTATAATTTAACATAGCCCCAGGTCTCAGCCTGAATACCATAGGTACTTTTGTAAATTGTCCCAATTTCCCTCACCTCTCATCAGCCCTGTGGTCAGCATGCAATGCAATTTTTGAGATTTAGAATTTTCATTCATCCTTCCTTCTCTCATTCAAGGGTATGCAGGTTTCTGAAGCATTTTTTCTCTTTGTAAGGGTGACCAAATACTACAAAGGATGGTAGGATAAAAATGGTGAAATTTAAAAATCATCTGCAAATTATGCAAAGATTTTTGTAAATTGTTAGTAGTAAATTTACTACTTCCTTGAAGTCCGTTATTATAAACTAATCTGAAGGCATTGCCTTTAAAAATACTTTTTTAACAAATGAGTTTAAAATCCACTGAAAAACTATATAATATTTTTGCACAAATTAGGAAATTGTATTTCTAAGTTTTTAAATTGTTCAGATAAGATAGATTTTTTGTAGCTATCACTCAAATAATGTTATTAAGAAATACATCAATGAAAATTTTTAAATATTCATTTATAAAATTACCTTTCCATATCATGAATTTCTTTTATAAATCTATCTTCTTACTTATCAAACTATCACTATTATGTGTACAAATTCATTTCCTTGGCAGTATACTTTCCAAAGCTGTACACATAGATGATGAGGATGACATACACTTTGCCCAAGCTAGCTCAGTGTTTGGGAAGCTCCACAGGAAAAGTGTGTGAAAGCAGAGATATTAGACTCCCTATCAAACTGAAGGTCTGCAGAACCATTGCTCTGTTGTCATTGTCACAAAACTATGAGACTTACACATTCTACCAGTACCATGCAAGGAAATGGAATCATTTCCACTTGAATTGTCTTGGGATGATTCTGAAAATTACCTGGCAAGAAAAGGTACTAGAAGCTAACATCCTTTCATGAGCTGAACTGCCAAGCATTCAAATTTTACTGTAGAAAGCCCAACATTTATGGGCAGGCCACATTGTTCTTATGCCAAATGTACATTTGCCTAAAAGACTATTTTATGGGACCCCACATAAGTCAAGTACTCATATGGAGGTCAGAAGAAGTGATTCAAGGACATTTTCTAGGTCTCTCTGAAGAACTTTGGAATCAATTGTGAAATATGAGAACTGCCTAGCATAATATACTCACATGAAGGAAGGTATTGTGCTCCATGAGCAAAAAGAGAATTGCAGTAGCTCAAAAGAAACATGAGATGATCAAATTTAGAGATCATTCCAAATGCTCATATGGACCATTGATTCGCTACCTGCAGTAGAGACTTCTTAGCTCATATTGACCTGATCAGCTACAGTTGGTCACACAATACCTTGATCACAAAATAGTGATGTCATTTTGGTCCTCTTCAAGAAGGAAATACAACAATGAACTCTGTATATGTGAATGTGTATGTGTGTGGGGGTGGGGTGGGTGGGTATATAACTAGTACAAATAGGTGACATCAAAAGTCGTTCCTTAATAGATAAGTCGCCAGATAAGATCAATAAAGAATTCTCAAAAGAATTGCAAATGATTAACAACTACATGAATGTCAACTCCAAATCACTAATAAGAAAATACATATTAAAACAACTCAGGTTTTACCTCACACCTAGCAAGTTGTTAGAGGTAATAAATTATGGCAGTAGTCAAGGCACAGGAAAGATTTTTTGAAAGACATGAGCACTAATATACTTTTGATAAAATCATGAATTTGTCCAGTGATTCTGGAAAGCAATTTGAAACAATACTAAATGAGTGGCTAAAATGTCCCTACATTAGCTGAATTCGAACCAGACATCCGAGTTCTAGGCATATTTCCCAAGGAGGTAAAGGTCTTACAGTTGTTTAATCATTTTCACACATCTCTGATTTCTGCATCACCCCATACTATCGATGTTTTGTAAAGATACTGCAATCATGTACCATTTTCTTCTTCAGTAGATTTAGGGAAATAGAGGCTAAGTCACTTCCCCAGGATCACACAGCTAATAAACCTCTTAGACCAGATTTTAACTCAGATTTTCTGGATTCTAAACCCAACACTTCCAATGAGCCACCTAAATACATACAGCAATGTAAGTGTAAAGAACAACAACAAAAAATAAAAACAAAAAAACCCCTCTATTACAACTAATTAAAACTGAATTATCTAGCTTGGCCACATAGAAGAGAAATGTAAATGAATCATCCTTGTTTGAAGTGGTGGGTTAGTGTTGGTGTGGAAGGCTCATTATCCTACTAGACTTGATTAGTGTTTTCATGAGCTAAATTGGACCCCTTTTTCTTTTGTATTCTTTCTTCTAAAATATAATTCTGAACATGTGGGAGAGAAGTGATATAGAGAGAAATAAATGTAGTATAAGAACAAAATTCTTATACCCAAGTGGATAGAATGCCAGACCTGGTATCAGGAAGACTCACATTCCCGAGTTCAAAACTGGCCTCTGACACTTGCTGTGTGATTGATTCTAAGTCACTTAACCCTGTTTGCCTCAATTTTCTCTTCTGTCAAATTAACTGGAGAACAAAATGACAAACAAATCCTGTATCTTTGTCAAGAAAACCCCAAATATAGTCACAAAAATTAAAATCACACTACAACAATAAAAAATTAAAATATATCTATGGTTACTACCTATCTCTTTATAATCTAACCATCTACCCAGATAGATAGATAACTGACAACTTTATCTTGTGGGGAAATATTAAATGTGTTTATTTTAAAAGCATCTCCTAGGTAGTAAACTTCTAAGATGTACTTATCACAGAAAAAGGTCAAAAAGTATGGAATTAATGTGTGAAAAATACATAACATCTTAATGTTTGAAAGTTCTTTTGAGTATTTTTCCCGAAGATAATCAGGAAATTTCTGTAGGGAGAATTTTTATATATGTAGCTCTTCTGAAGTAAGAGATACAGTGTTTTTATAATAGTGGTAGCATGTTCCAAATACTTATGAACAAATACATATTTAACAATAAAATATTAGTATTTTTTAATACTTAAATTTCTAATTCTATATTTTGCATTATATTGCATATCTATTTGCATGCAAGCATATAAAATGTATACATCTGTATAGACAGATGTAGACAATTTTTATACGTGTTTGTGTCTATATAATTTAAATGTATCTTTTATTTTACCTTTGGCTTGTGTGAATTTGGAGATTTTGCTGTGATTTTTGTGCTGAGAGCAAGTATGTAAATCTCTCAAATACACAAAGTGATATATTATGTTGATGACTTAGAAGTTCCATTCCACAATCAGTCAAAAACTATTTATGAAATACCTACTACATGCTAGGAACTGTTCTAAGTGCTGGGAATAAAGAAATAAAAGACAAAAACGGTCATTGCCCTCAAGAAGCTTACAATATAATAGGGCGAAAAACATTCACGAGTAAGAAAATATAGAGCATATTCAAAATCAAGATAAGGAAGTTTGGAGAAGGAATGTACTAGGAGCTAGGGATGTGGGGATCAAAGAAGTTTAATAAATATGACAGTGCTTAAGCTGTGTCTTGAAAGAAATAAGCCGTTTAAAGTGATAGAGGGAGAAGTACATTGCATGCATGAGGAACAGTAGTATGAAAGAATGGTAAGGGAAGATGGAGTGTCCTACAGGTATGCTTATATATATATATATATATATATATTAACCAACTCTCTGAAAAAACACAAGATGCTTTTAAGGTGGATCTCCATTACTAACATTTTCCCCCATTACTTTCTTAAGTCTAGCAAACTAATCAATGTTCACAGGGTTTTTCATTTCTGAGGTGTAAATGCTTACTTAGACAATTTTAAAAATTAGCTATAAAGAGTAGGTATGAACTGACTCTGGCATACACCCCTGTAAGAGTCATAGTAAAAAGACTAATTTGGGAATAGAATATAGCCACAGTAGAAGAAGGTAGAGAATTTTCTCATAACTTCTATGTAGCAGTTTCATGTTCTTGTACTGACGTTAGGTTACAATAACTCCAATGGTTAAGGTCTGGTGCAGGAGTGAAGTTGGGAGTTCGGATGACTATAACACAGATCAAAGATGAAATGGGAATTACAAAATAATAGGTGAACAGGTCATTAGGTTTAATTTCATGTTTAACTTCTCAGTTCACTATCTGGAAGGCTAGAAGAGACTCACATCCTACCTTCCTCGTTTTCTGGTTGTTCATGCACTGAATTCATTTTTGGGCCCATTTGTAGTATAATGCAGCCACTGGTATAAACCACTATAGAACAATATTAACTCATTTACTTTAATTATTGTTATGATCTTAAAATGGTTCTATATGATATCATGGAATTTAATTTGGACACCATTTAAAATAGGGATAAATTAACCTTGCTGATATCAACATTTTCATGTCTATGATCTGGCCAGAGCACACAGTTGACTAGAAGCTGTACATCATCAAATGTGGTAACTCTGAAAAGCAAACAAAGCTAGTTTGATAGACTTTAAAGATCAATTATGTAAGGCAGTTTCCACATTTTTTCATACTAGATTAGAACTGAAAACTCCTACTTTATGTGATGGTATAGGCTGGATTTGTTGATGGAAAACATCTCTGCTACTGTGAGAAATCATCCTTCTAAATTGAAACACTGAGACAATAGCTCTGATTAGAATATTCATTCAGCCAATCAGCAGTTTTTGTTTTGAGTTATTCATTTTAAGAAGTATTGCAAATCTGCACGTGCATCAGCCTTGCCTTTCAAATTTCATTTCTGTTTATGACAGCATGATTTTCAAAGAGATTTTGGAAATTAAATGCATGTAACAATGTGGGTAGATTTCAATTCTACAGATCAAGTTTACAGCTCCAATATTACAGTAAACCTCTGCTTTGAAAGTTCTAATATAACACTTCCCTGTACATTAGAATTAGCTCAGAAAGAGTCAAAAAATTATAGTGTTCAAAGTTTCACAACAACAATATTGCTCTGAAAATCAGGAGTTCTTACCTTCATGAAATGTTTAAGTGCTAGCATTATAGCTTTTCTTACAACTTCTTTTTTTGGGACAATTGTATCTCTTTACTATTGCCAATAATTATATTGACTTGGAAAAAGCATTTTTTCTTCCTATATGTCAGTCTACTGTTATTTGAGGCTATTTATGATATAGTAAAACCCTCAATATTCAAATTTTATTGAAATATAAGCTGAATTTAGTAGAGGTAGTATCAACCCATATTTTCCAATTACTCTAAATATTGATAATAGAAAAAGATCAAATTTCAAAAACAATTAAAATATTGGAGGTTTAAAATATGAAGTAAATTGTAGGGAAATTTAAAAAATAATTTAATATTGTCTTGAGGTTCTTTGATAGAAATTTAATCCAACAAATACAGAACAACATATATTGTCTATAAACAAGGCACTTGGGAAACAGAGGCAAAATAGAAATATAACCTGACTTGTAAGAGTTTATTTTCTATTGGGAGGGTATAATGAGAGCATAGGCAATATGAAAATGGGATGATATAAAGTACAGGGAAAAAATATTTTTGACTAAGAGAAGATTGTGCATAATGAGAACCAATAAGAAATCCTGGAATCTTGAAATTTGAATAGAAATGACTTAAAAACTGAAAAAGGAAGAAGAAAAAGAGAGAACTCCTAATGCATATATAAAAACTTAGATTAGTAGTTACATAGTGGGAAAAAGAATAAATAACATTAAAGTCATCCATAAATTCCTAGAAGAGAAAAAAGAAGTCATTAATAAAAGTTATGACCTCTGATGCCTATAAATAAATGTATGTACAAAGAGAAAGATGACCTAGAGATTCTAATGCAAAGGAGCAAATTTCCCTTCATAGATGTAGGAATAAGGTATCTTTAATTAAGATACCAAGATTGTAAAACTGTCCCCTAGGAGACTTACAGAAAAATTTCTTACTTTTTGTGGAGAAAAGGCAAAGAGAATTGTATTAAATTGCAAGGCCTGGTCAAGAGAAACCTCCCACCCTCAGCAGTCTAGGCAAGGAAACTTCATTCTGTTGCTGGTTTGTGGTTGTGGTTTTATATTTTTCATGATCTAATGCCATAAATCGCAATGAGGGACACAAGGACATCAAAAGCCACTTTGGCACTTGACCTAGTTCAAGCTGACTTTGTCTACAGGCAGATCCCAGAGTGCTGATTTAGTTCAACCTAATTGAGAGTGAATGTCTCCAGGAGCAGGAATACCAAGACTTTACTAGATTCTGACATTACGAGGATGGTTCAGAGGGAATGACAGATTGTAGGTAATATTACATTTGATACTAACAATTTTTCTCTTGTAGGTAACATTGATACTCGGTTGTATGAGATTCATAGAAGATTATATTTTATTTAAAAAGAAATATGATACCTAAGAGGAAGAGGAAGAGATGGATGCACATTAAGGCAATATTTTCCTGTCAGAAAATCTAGGAAGCAGATTTGTACAAATGCAGTGGATAATATTTAAGTGACTGAATAAATAACTAAATATAAACTAATGCAAGAATGTAGGAAAGTATTTAACAAATTAAATGATGAGAAAAGGATTCTTGAAGGGAATGACATCTATGATGAAGAAACCTAGTAATTCAAAAGGACTAGGGGGTGATAAAAGAGGTCACTGACCTTGAGTGAAGAAATGGAAACAGGAGATGGTGGAAAAGAGCTTGGCTGAAATCTAGAGTGATTTCAGATAAGTTAGAATGTTTTGTTTGGCTAGGAATCATGAAGGGATTTTACCAGGTGTGTGGGGAATGGCAGAAGGGCCTGAAATGGAGAAGTATTTTAAATGTCACAATGAGAAGTTTGTGCTTTGTTGTCAGGCAATAGGGTGCTATAAATCATTTTGGAATAAGATGAGAGCTGGGGGCAGACTCTGTCCTCTTTTGCTGGGGGCAGACTCTATCCTCTTTTGCAGACCCTGATATTAAGGACTTTTATTTTGCTCCCTCCCTCAAGATTCATGCAGTTAGAGTAACTAGAGCTTGATCCTATGAGGTACAAAATGTGTTTCCTGTGCCTTGTTCTCTCCAACAGTTCCAGATGGGAACACAAAAACAAGAAAAGGGCATTGCAATGCAGGTTCAGATTCAGACTTTATACAAAGAACTTTTGTTGTAGATATGCATGTACAATTTACTTATATATGTTTGTATGAATGCATATATATGTCTTTGGTTGTTGTTGGGAATTATCTTATTTATGACTATTTTAGCTTATCTCTCCAGTTTGTAGCCACTTTGCTTCATTTGGTACTGTTTTCCATTGTTTCTGAAGTAGTCCTAGAAAAAATGGAGGTGTATAAAACCTTTCCAATCTGCCATCTTTGTTGCAAGACCACCCATCCATAAATATGATTGAATAGCTCATTCCTTATTTAGATGTACATATATGTAGTGACTTTTAGAAATTTTAATCTAGTATCCAATTAGAAATTGTATCATAAAGTATAAAATCCTAATTTAATTTAGTTACTTTTTGCCAGTCTTCCAGTTTTCCCAGTTTTTACATAAAAAATACTTCAGTTGTTTATATTTATCAAACATGAGACTGCTGTGAATATTTATTTCTATGTTTTGACAGACTAAACTATTCTGTTTTTCTATACACACCTACACATACACACAATACACACACATGTATCATATTTTCAATTGTTCTATCCACTTGCACATGAATAGACACATATTTCCTTCAAAACCATCTTTATTTAAAAATACATACCTAGCATTCCCTTCAAGGGGAAAGCTAGAGGGAATAGGAGTTAATGAGCTGGAGAGAAAAGAAAGAGGGATACTTGGAAAGGAAGAACTTTTACAAGAAATTTAAGAGGATGTTGGGAAGGAAAGAAGATATCTTAGTGCCTTCTTTTCAGGAGTTGGGCCACCTATATCGTCAAGCACCAAAATTCAGGGATGAAACATTCTTAGAAAGTGAATGCCCTCTGGGAAGGTATGAGCAATGTAAAGAAAGTGATCTGGGAGTTGGGACTTAGTTTCACTGACCTAAATTTTCTAGAGTGGTGCAAGAGATGGTCTCTGAGGATCTCTCAAGAGTGAAGCCTCCTCAAAGAGTTTGTCCATTTAAAGCATGTGCAGTAGGTTGATCTTGTAAAGAAATGTTTCAAGACATTCTGTACTTTACCAGACACCCCGCCCCCCATCTTGGTTTTAGGCATGTAGCAGGGAGGAATAACATCCCCCACCTTTTTTTCTAAAAGTGCTTACTCTTGCAAACTTCCCACCTGTCCATGTCTTTAGGCAAGTTTGTGAAACTGTCTTTTTTTTCAGTTGTTGGGGTATATTGCCCCCCCCAATAGATTGTACCCTCAGGGCTTGCACCAATGAGCCCTGAGGAAGGGGGCTAGGGAGGAGGAGATTGTGGTTAGGACCTATATAATCTGCTCATCTTAACACACCTTCGCTCTCTTTGGATGGCATCATCTTTTGGGTGCTCTGAGGGGCACCTTTCTCAAGAAAGTCAATAAACTAACTATTTTTTTTGCTAATATCTCTGAGTCTATGATTCATTGATAATGGTCTCTGTACCCCATACAGTGGGTAGCACAGGATGCCTTTACCTTGAGTCTAGGAAACTGAGACTGCTCAGGCATGTGAGATAACTTCCAAGCCAGCAGAGCAGAATTGGTAGGAAGTACGCAGAAGAAGAGGGCAAAATGGCAGGAGCACCAAGTATGACAGGTGGAAGAAGTAGGAGTCACCAGGATCAAGCCAAAGTCCCCAGGAAAAAGTAAAAAATTCACCACAAACTTGGGAGTGTAATAAAAGTCAGTATGATAAGTAGAGCCCCCCCCAAAAATAAAGAATGTCAGCCACATAAATTCATTATGGATTAACACTAAATAACACAAGCCTTTAAAATGCTCATTTAATAAAATGCTCATTTAATATCTTTTCCTCACCAGCTTTAATATGCTGATTGGGAATATGCAAAATCATTTGGGTGTGTTTGCCTGTCCCTGTATTAGTTTACTCTCTTTTTAATGAGACTATGCTGATATATCTATCTCATGATGCTTCTCTCCTTACTCTGTAACCACTTGCAGAAACTGCTTCTGCTTAGCTAAATGGAGAGAAGAAGTGAGGGGTAAAGAATATAGGGTGAACTCTACCTTAGGTACCTTTGATGCTGTAGAGATTCTATCCAGAACATTTCCCTCCCACCTTGTTAAAAGGAATAGATTGTGGTTCAACTTTGCCAGAGAAGGAAAGGAGACCCAGAAGGAGATTTGAGATAGGAATCTAGAATGTGCATTCATAGTGGACCTATAAGAAAGTGGACTGAAGCCACGTTGGGGCTAGTCTTGTCCTCTAAGAAATTATTTAGAGCACAGACAGAGACTGGACAAGTTTAACTCCAACTCACCCACTATATAGAAGCATGCTGAAGAAATTCTACAGTTCGGCCTTCAGAAAAAGGGGAGGAGTTAGTAGGTGAGTGACAAGGGAATGTAATGAAAATAGACTGAAAGAGCAAATCCAGTATATATGTAGAATATTGAAACTACAAGCAAGAATCAGGACTGAAGCCTAATAAAATATTATCCTAAACTTGGTGAGAAAGCAAAAAGTGATGTGATATCTAATGAAATGTAGAATCCTGTGGACTCCCAAGAGAATATAGAATAGCAATTACTAATTCCAGGGTGACACAAAACAGTAATGAAATACAATGAAAGAAAAAGAAATTATGAATGCACATGGATAATAAAGTTTTCAATTCAGAGATAAAAAATGCTTAGTAAATTAGAGGAAAAAAAGGATCTTCAATATACAATTTCAATAAAGAAAAGAAATCTAACAAATTTGTAATTTTTAATGTAATTAGAAGAAAATATAGCAGAAGAGAATGTCCAATGCATGATACATAAGAAGAAGACGTAATATCTAGGAACCAAAATAATTAACCATAAAGGCAAAATATGCAGAGAAAACTTAAATATGACAGGTATCTCAAAAAATACTGAAAATTAAAAAAAAATTATAGACTAATGCAAGAAAAATACAATGAACTGTGTACAATTAAATTTTTTTTTAAATTGGACTCAAGATTGTAAGAAAATGATAAACATTTTACATGTAATTAAGAAATATTTAATAATATAAAATATACTGGAGAAGAACATTCACAATTATCATGTAGAATTTAATGAGTCTACTCTCAATCAGGCACTAATAGGGGTGGGATGCAAAGGATGAAATAATCTTTGCTTTCAAGGAGCCTACATTCCACTGGGGGAAACAAACACACATAGAACTATGTACAAAATTGGTGTACAGAAAGTAAATACAAATAAAGTCAAGATTGTGAAAGGACAAAAGCAGTTTCATGAATGAGGGAAGGCTTCATGGAGAAAACAGTACTTTGGGAGAAGAAAGGGATTCTATGAAGCAAAGATGAAAGAGTTTTTTGGATGGATTGTTGGAATGGAAAGTGCTCAGAATGGAGACACAGAGGCCAGAAATGTAATTCTGTATGTGAAGAAAACAAAGAAGGTCAGTTTGGGCTGTACTGTAGAGCAGTGGGATCAAATTCAAATAGAAATGGATACTTATGGCAACATATTGACTTAAACCAGTGATTAACAATATCTCTATTGTACTGTATTTTTATTCAATTTGTTAAATTATATTTTAATATTATCTGGACCATGCTGTGGCTGACTGAAACAGTTCTGTTGTAGAAGGTGAGAAGAAGCAATACTTAATGAAATTGGAAAGAGAGGTTGGGCCAGGTTGTGAAGGACTTTAAAGACACTAGAGACTTGAGGTAGGAAGGCTCTTATACCAGTCTAGGGCAAGGGATGGTGAGGGCCTGAACTAAGGTTGTGGCTATCTGTGAGTTCAGAGGACGCTGATAAAAAGAGATACTGTTAAGACAGAAATGCAAATAATTGGCAATTGATTAGTTAAGTAGAATGAAAGAGTATGAAGTTAATGCTGAGATTATCAACTTAGGAGACAGAAGAATGGTGGATAGAAAAAGACAAGATCAGAAGAGTGATGGGTTTTGGGGAAAATATAATAAATTCTGTTACGGTCACATTGAGTTTGAGATATCTCTGGAGAAGAATGAAATTTAAGAGAGAGATTGGGGCTGAATATGTAGATCTATAAATTTTAGGCACAGAAATTATAATTAAACCACTGAGATCTGTTAAAATCATCAAGAGAAAGTCAGTATCATCCAAAATAATCCATAACCCTATAGAAAATAAAACAATAACAACAAAATTTATGCTTCAAAATTCAATTTGTCAAACTCTCCTACTTTAATGACATGCAACAAATTATGGAAGGTGTCAAGAAAAATCAGAAATAAAGGAAAGAAAATTGGAATGATAATATTACTCTACAGCTTGCACTCAGAAATGTGTGTTAGGGGAATATAGATCCAGAGAATAGATGACCAATGAAAAGTACATATGGTAAGGAAAGAGGGTAAATTTGACACACAAAATGATTTCTCTGATGGATCACAGCTCTTATCTAGCTTTACTTGGGTGATTGTACTTCTCAGAATAAATCATTAAAAGGAATAAAGTATAAATTATGACATAGAAATTGGTTAGCAAGGGGATTTCTTTAATCATTCTGCTTCAAAAGCTTTGTGCATATGAGTAAAAAAGAAATTAAAGAAGAAATAAATAAGAGTATATATTATAAAATAAAGAGTGGACTTCCTTTTAAAAAAGTAAAATTTCTAGATAGAAATAATAAAAACAATGCTTCATATTAAATTTCATAATAAAATAAACTGTAAGGGAAGAAAATTAATGAAGAGAACTATGTAAAGAAACATTTCTGGTAAAAACAACAACAATAAATTAGTCTCCCCATCAAAAAATATATAAAGATGTAAGGTGTAGAAGAGGGGATATGTTCAACTAACTAAACAAGACAGGTAAATTAAAAAAATAGGTTATGTATCCTTTGGATATATGACTTGAATATTAATGAATGTAGCAGGTTGTTTTGTTGACCATTAGATTTGTCTTTTAAGAGACTGATCACTGATAACTTTGGAGAGAATAATTTCACTTGAATGATACAATGAAAAAAACAGATGATGATGATGATGACGATGATGGTGGTGGTGGTATTGGTGATGAAGATAAGCACTGATATAATGAGTATTATGGTTGAATAATACCCCCTGCTCATAATAACTCTGTGAGGTAGTTAGTGTAATTATTATTGTCCCTGTTTTGCAGGAATGAGCAAATGGAGACTCAGAAATATTAAATTATTCACCAATAATCACACATCAAACCTGTGTGTCTCAGAAGATATATGTGAGGTGAAGTGCTAAAAAAAGAAATATCACAATGACAATAAAAAGAAACATGTTAAAACACATTTTTACACCCTGGTTTTGTACCAGGCACTGTACTAAGTAATGGAAATACAAATGCCAACAAAGAGTCTCTGTCTTCAAAAAGCGTATCTTCTAATTAGGGAAAAAACAAATACAAGGTAGCTTGAAAAACTGAGAGGTAAAGAGAAGAAGGTGCCCATGTGGAGGCATGGTGGTAATCTCTCAAGAGCCAGAAACTGAGTCAGTAGAGGAATGAAAGATGGCAAGTCTGGGATCCTCCTCAAAATGAAAGTCCAGGAAGGAACACCACAATGGGAGCAGAGAGAGAGAAGGATCTTCCAGTATGGAAAGGCAATCACACAGAGTTAAAGTCAAGAGTCACAATGTGAGTTGGAAGAGAATGATTAAGTGAAAGGAAAAAGAGAAAAAATGCAGAACTGAGAAATTCCTTCAACAACAATTCAAGAAGCATTTATAATTACCACCTGCAGTGATATGTGAATTGGGACAAAGTAAAATAATTAAACTTATTGGCATGCAATTTAAGAAGTAAATTATTTTTTGAATGTAACTCTTGGCAATCACTTGTTTTACATGATTTGGCATTAAATTCACAAGACTTTGACACATTTTAAATTCTCCTCAATGAAACTACATTTTTTTTTTTGACACAAGGGTTCATTTTACAAACAGTTCATTTATCCAACTTGCATTATTTATGCCTAAACAGTTTTCAATGGTGTTTAGTTCAGGTAAATTCTGAAACCATAAAAACGTGATTATCTACACCTTTGGCACCAATTTCTCCTTGGTTTGTAAGGTATAGCATAATGCAAGGTCTAATTGCAATATTTACATTTGTGCATTTCTCTAATTCCGGAAAAATTCAGTTTCTAATTATTTCAATATGTTCAGCTGAGTTTAACATTTATTTAGTGGAGATAAGACTCCAAGACCTCCTAGTAGTTAAAAGTACCTTATTTTTTTACAGGGGAGAGAGAGGATGAGAATTTTACAGATTGATAATGAGTATACACAGATTATATAGGGGCACCTGAGCTTCTTCTGACTTGGTTTTGGTAAAGTTTGAGCTTCATCAGTAAAATCTGGCATTTCTCAGTCTTAGACACACTCTTTTTTTACTGACTGCACCTTGACAAGCACTTTTTAATGACAAAAGTTGAATGACCAACAATTTTCAGCATTTTTTCTATTCTTTATAATTTAAAAAGCCTATGTCGCACTATACAGAAATCTACAAGAATCTAGTTTCCTGCTCCCTTGGAATGATTATACCTCTTTGTGATAAATAATTGACTTGTTTTGCAAAAATAATCCATCGGTTCTTAGAAACACCCTTCCATTTTCTAGCATATTTTTATTTGTGCATCAATGTGATCGATACTGCTTTGGTGGACTTGGATGACCTCAGAAATATTTGATTTCCCCACACTAATAGCCCCTGAAATATCTCTAATAGTCATTGAAATGTGCTTTCTCACAGATAAAATTTTGTTTTGCAAAATTTTTTTGGAGAAACACCCATTCCCAGCCCCCCCCCCAAAAAAATCACAGAAAATGGATCAAAAGTAATCCATGAAAGACATGACCATGACATGAAATTCAATAGAGATTTTATTACAGGTAGAGAAGTTGGATGAATCAAATTTCATTTAGTTAACTTTTAGTATTTTAAGTCAACCTTGGGTCAGTAAAAGGAGAAATTGATTGTAAATGCTCTCATAAAAAGAAACCAAAATAAAATGAAAATTATGTAGAGATTTGTACTAGGTACTAAAAGAGATACGTCACTGAAATACGATACTACTTATAAGTGCAACTCCCTATTTAAAAACTAGATGGGAACAATTTATATTGCAGTTTTTCTAATCTTGACACAAGAACTCACTCAAATCCAAACAACTATACCCTCCAGTTTTCTCTCCTTTCAATATAAGAACTTAGTAAAAGTCAGAGTATCAATAGCTTGGGTACTCAGAAGGAAGGTAGGCAGCATTGGAGTTGAGGTACAGAAACATTATCCTAGGGGAGGGTGACAATGGAACAAGTGAGTATGTAGAGAAGGGATTGAGTAAGATTACATCTCTGTGTGTATATTGTCCTTTATTTCATTTTTAGTAACTAACTTTCACTTTATATATTTACCAATGAAATCACATTTCTATACTCAATAGGAAAAACTCTCTAAATATTTAACCATGATGGCATACATTTACATTATGTCTTTGATCTCTGAAACAATCCTGGCAGATATATGTTATAAGTAATACTATCCTCATGTTACAAATGAAGATATATCTGCTCAGAAAGATAAAATATCTTGCCCAGCGCCCCACAGCTAACAAGTTGAAGTGGAATTCAAATACCTGCCTTTCTTGAGTCTCTTTTCACTACATCATGCTGTTTCTCCAGAGAAATATTAATCTCCTTACTTAATGGAGATAGTTTTCTCATGGATTATTTAGAAAACAGTCCAATGATACTATTGAAATTATGACACCACTCAGGTCATTTCTTTCCCCAGTTGATGGATATCTACATTAAAACTCATGGTTGGAGGTAAACAGATTCCCAGGAAGCTAAAATGTGCTGTCATCTGGAAAGAGTATTGAGTCATTTGAAACTATTTGGAAAAAAGAAGGCCCAGAAGCCTTTAAAGAGAGGAAATGTTTCTATCTGTGAGAAGATAAGAGGCCATGGATTATATTTATATTCCTAAATCAGTCACAGTCAATCAACAAGCATTTATTGAATTTCGGCTATGTCCAAGACTAGAAGTTGTGGAAGTATAAAGACATGTGAGTCACTGTCCATATTATTGTGAAGCTTCTAATCAATTTAGATTTTATAAAAAGAGAACTAGGTTCTCACTGGTCACTCAAGTACTCATAGTTACTACAATTTACAGATTTTCCTTGAGGGGTTAGGGGACTAATCCTAATCCTAATCTTCCTTGGATATATGTAAATAATTAGGTCTATTTACCTTGATGGCAGTTTTCTAGATGTTTTTCCCTCAATGTCAGGTTCTCCATTACCTTTGATAGAGTATGTATGTTTTCATGTATGTATGCATGTGTGTACATTCATATGTGTTTACACATGTAAATATATATATGTTTATACATGTATTTATGTGTATAGTCTTCATCTCTGACCAATAAATTAATTGTGGAAAGTTATAAGTGCCTCATCCCTTCTGTACTAATATATCCCAATTCTCCTTTTTTGTAGGAGACCTTGCTTTCAAGAATACCAAATTATTCATAATTGCATCCATATTCTATCTGTCTGTCCTTGGCCACATAGGAGCTCTGTATTTTCTACTAACATCCTAGAGGAGAAATGTCTTTATATTTCTGACATGTTCCAAATTTTTCTGAGGTCTTTGAGTTCTGACTATGGTTATTGTCTTCCATTTTTGTTCTTTCTTCAAATCAACTAGATGCTTATAAAACTGGGCTTATTCTTATTCATAAAAAAAAAAGAATCTCTTCAGTACGATTCTGATGCATATCCACCCTGGAAGTCATGTGGGAATAGGTCATGGACTACTGGAAGATAATGTAAATGTTTGCTATGTCGAATGAACAAGAATAAGCTGAATCTTTTGACATTTGATCTTCCAATCCCCGTTAGAATAGCTGTGTATTCTGTCAACTTAGAACATTGTCTATTAGTACTCGACAAAACAGAATGTGTCTTTACTAGTAGACAAACAGATGTAGGCTCCTGAAAACAAACTTTACTGTTTTCTCTAGGGAAAATGCTAAGTACAATCCATAATACCTAAAAAAAATTGAACACATTGAGTTTTCTTAAAGAAATAATTTCAATTCAATAGTAAAATATAAAATATCTATTTATTTTATGCCTCATTTTTAGGTTTTATGCTTTTATATTAAAGCTATATTTTACAATGTTTGTTTAGCCCAATTTGATAGGACCTTGAAAGGCAGCCCTAAGAAGTTTGGACTTGATATTTTAGGTAAGAAGAAGTTTTTGAGTAGTGGGATGATAGGATCAGGTTTTAAAATTCAAAATTGGACATAATTGCTTTTATTTTATGCTATTTGACTTAAAATTATCTAGTAACCACATTTATAAGATCAGTACTGAAGGAAAGTTTATTTGCATTCTGACTGCAATTGACCAGTGGTTAATGAAAACATACCTAAACATCAGTTACGTTAAATTAAGATGAAGATAAATACATGAAGGCAGGAAATACCTTGAAGACATACTAAAGAACATCTTTAAATTCCAGGGTTTCCTTATGGTCTGTGAAGAAAACACTATGTCAGGAAGAAGTACTTTACATGCTAGAATTCAAGACTTACCTTAATATGTGTTGGAAATAGACTGAGAGATGAATAAATAGATTGACAGCAACAGCAGTGACAGCAACATCAATATAGATATTCCTGAATTAGATTGCATCATCTATTTTTCCCAGAGCTACCAAATAGAGCAAACATCATCAAGTAATTCAAAAGCAGAGATTTGGAAGGAAAAATAAGAACTAAAAGATTCCATCAGTCAATTTCATGTAACCTAAAATACCTAGAAAGGGAAAATATTCACTAAGAAGGAGGAATAGGGAGGAATACTTAGAATTTACATGGCCCTGGAGAGTTTAAGATCATAATTCATTGAATTGAGCCTATCAGCTCAAAACAAAAAACAAAACTAGACAACCTTAAGGAAACTAGGCAATATAAGCCTGCATAGACAGAACATTCTATTTAGAGCAATAAACCCCGTGGATTATGTATTGAAATTACCAAATTTCTCAACTAACCTAAGCAAATTATTAAGAAACATCCACAGTAATCATTGGAACTTCAACTTATCATAGCCTTTACTGGTGGTTTTAAATAGTGCAATGCTAACAGATATTCTAATATATATATATATATATATATATATATATATATATATATATGTATTATATATATATGTATATATATAATATTTATATGTGTGTATGTGTGTACGTGTGTATATATATATATATATGCACACATACATATGTAAGTGGAAATTTGATCTGAATAATAATTACATTGACACAGGAAACTCTCAGTGAGGCACTCTCCTCTACGTAATGAAGATTTGCACCTGTTCTGAAACTTAAATGCTTAGACACCTTCAAGGGACCACTGAGAAATTGAATAATTTACCCAGGGTCACAGAGCTAATATTTGTCAGATGTGAGAGTTAAGCCCAGGTCATTCTGACTTTGAGTCTCTCTTTCTAACCATTAAACCATGCTGCCTCTTGACAACAATAACAAGAGTTCACATTTATCTAGCACTTCAAAGTTTACAAATATTTTCATCTTAACAACACTGAAAAGGTAGGTAGAACAATTATTCCCAACACGATTTTACAGATAGGGAAAGTAATGCCTAATACTTTCTAAACCAATCTAACAAATTAGTATTAACTTACAATTACACTTACAATGTGCCTGGCAATTTATCAGCACTAATGATTCAGAGACGAGAGGTGACTTGTGATTTTATTGGTATAGGAAACTTCCAATTGGAGGAAACTTCCTCCATCAATGGAGACTAGCTACTACTCTCTAATTTACAGTCGTGGAAATATGATTGAGACACTATGGCTAAATAGGTAATATGTAAGACAGTTAAGCCTTGAACTGAGGTCTTTCCCTACTTCACAATGCCTCTGAAAACAGAAATTAAATGAAAAACCGACCTGCAATCATGATCCTACCTTCTACTGTGAAGATCTGACACATAAACAGAGAATTATCTAAATTAGATAAAGAGAATTATATATGTGGTAAGTATAGTCTGGGGTTCAAGAGCTACAAAGTGTCAGAACTAGATATCAAACCCTATTCTTCATTTCCAGTACTCTTTAATCTTTCTTTTCCTAGGAAAATACTAAACAGTAGCAAACTGGACAGACATGACATTAACTCATATTAGTGAACTATATCAGACCCTAGATTTTAGGTTAGAATCTTAATATTTAGATATAGGATAAAATATATACTTTACTCATAGGAACAAGCAAACCCTCCACAAATCTCTATTCGTGTTCAGTTTAAGGCCATCAATAAATTACTATCAATTAAGCACTGATTATGTGGAAAAGAAAAATTATCTGCCCTTGTCATCAAGATGCCTGCATTCCAATACATTACAGAAATAGGCATGTATAGAAAACATACAGATTTGATAATTAAAAAGTATTTATCAATGCCTATTATGTTCCAGGTACTATAAAAAGAGGTAGAGAAATAAAGACAAGTAACAATCCCTGTTTTTAAGGAGTTCACAGTCTAATGGGAAAATATAAGGTTGTCTTAGAGCAGAAGGCATTAGAAGCTAGGGATCTGGATAAGGGCTTCTGAAGGAGATAGAATTTCACTTGCATCTTGAAGGATGTAACAAATTCTGAGATACAGAAGTGAGGAGAAGATATATTCCAGGCTTTGGGGAGAAGAGTTAGTAAACAGGCATGGAGATGGGACTCATTGAACACTGTTTAAGGTACAGTGGGTAGACCAGCATTATTGAATTATAGAGTATGTGAAGCAGAGAAAGGCATAAGAAATATAGCAAAATTGGAAGATAACAGCAAGTGAAAAGTTTTAAATGGCAAGTTGAGAAGTTTATATTTGATTTCAGAGGCAATAGGGAGTCATTGGAATGGGTCGGGGTGGGAAAACATGGTAAGATTTAAATTTTAGGAAAATCACTTTGGTAGCTATGTTGAGGTTGGGTTGGAGGAGACTTGAGACAGGGATCATAGTTAGAGGTTTATTACACTTGTCCCAAGGAGAGATGATGAAGGCTAGTACTAGGATGATGAAGGAAAAGGACTGTACATGAAATATGTGGTGATGGATATGGAAAATAATTGATATTTGGGGTAAAGAAGTATAGGATAATAACAAGTTAAGGAGCCCAACATATCAGAAGAATGAGGATACCCTTGATAGCAACAGGGAAGTTCAGAAAAGATAAGTTGCAGTTATTGCTGTTTTGGTGGCAGAAGATAACAAGTTCAGTTTTTGGACATATTGGATTTGAAATATGTAATATAAAGTTGTATGAATATGTTCATGTTCTTCACCCTCTAAAAATCAAGCTAAGAATACACAATGATCAGGAAGGGGAAAAGACTAAAAACTTTAAAACTATCTAAGCAAACTTCTCCCTCCTTTTTATGTATTAAATTCATTCTCTTTCTTTTTCAGTGTAAAGTTTTCACTCTATAGATTTTAACTAATAGGTAAGGCATCAAAATGTGAGGTAGTTTTTAGAAGTAGACAATGTGGGAAGACAGCTGGCCAGATCACACATTGGCGTCTGCGGCTGGACTGAACAGATAATAATCACCTTTTGTAGCATCCTCCCATTACACAGAGGATAGCACTATAATTTAACAATGTTTTCCTAATGTCTTTTATGTTTCTGATACAATGCACAATTTCAAAGGAATAGCATTCGATATTCCATTTATGTCTACAGGGCCAATATGAATGTGGGGATTCTTGAAAGTTTGCCCACTTTCTTTCAGAGAGGCTACATTTATTTTTCAAGAGTTGACTGGGGTGTGGAACTAATCACTGAATCTTTCCATTGTTGAAATAACAAAGAATCCATAGAAGACCCAGAGGTAAAATGTTGTACCCAAAGAGTAGAGAGTATTACTCTCATGTTGATTTGAATCAGTGATGTTTCTTCTTTTAAAGCAGTTATTACTATTTTAATATTTTGATAAAATGTAAATTAGAATTAAAAATTAATTTACTTATTCTATGGGTAATATTTAACACATGCTAGAATATTTATACAAAGGGAAAGAGTGAAAGTATATTTCATTGTCTCATTTAAAGAATTAATGCCATCATTTTTACTATCCACCCAGAAAAAAAGGCAGATAACTGAAGTATTTTGAAAGAGAGAAAGAGATACAGAGACAGCAAAAGACAGAGAGATAAGACATAAACCCAGACAGAAAGATCAAGACAAAAAGACAGAGAGAAACAAAGACATAAACAATAACAGAAAGACAGTCAGAGAGAAACAGAGACAGAAAGACAGAGATCGATATTGATAGAGACAGAGATACTAGGATGTACTGGGAATAGAATTGAACCTCAAGAAAGGGGTCTCAAAAAAGGGAAAAAAAGAGGATGGGGGAAGTATGAGAGACAGAGAGAAAGGAAGGGATAGAGGGAGTGAGAGATGATTTATTCTGACCTTCCTAAGTACCAGACATTGTACTAAAAGACAGAGATAAAAACCCAAGGAAGCAAGTGATTGAGCTTAAGGATCTTACATCCCATATAGAATAGGAAGCTGAAAAGCAGGATTGGGAGGTCTCAGTAGATTCCTGACTCAGGAGAATCATGTTTCTTGCCACTGAAATCAAGCACAGCTGTTGATGGAAAACAGAAAATTACCTGGAAAGCTTTGAGCCTTCAATAAAGGAAGGTTTAGGGAAGAGGGCTTTGCCCTCCAACCCTCCAATCATACAGAAGAAGCAACTGAAAGAGGTGAGGTACTAGTATCAAGAACTGAGTCAATCTACATGATGATGAGATCATGGCATCAGCTTATCCTTAGGGTGGCATGAAGTTTCAAAGCAGAAAATTTCAGAGAATAATTTTGTGTTTTCTTATGTTGTTTTGTTTTGTCTTTAATTTGAAAAAAAAACCCTTTGGTTTAAAAGGTTAATTTACTTCTTTTGTTGGCACAATTTAACAAACGATAAAATATTTATACAAGGAAGAAAAATGAAAGCAAATTGAATCATAAACAAATTCAGACTGAGGTGAGCAGAATCCAGGGATAAATCTAAGCAAGTACAGTGATATTGTGTAATGGATTCATCAGTACACCCATATGACCTGCTTAAATCACATGGAAGTCTATGTTACATATGGTGTGAGGAGCTTCCTGAACAGGTAGAACAGGAAGAGCAGAGCAAAACTAGGAGGAAGTTGGTGAGAGCCATTAGGGCAGAGGGAGGAGAGGACATAGATAAGCAGAGACAGCTAGGTTCATGAGAGTCTGTGGGAAGGTCCCAGTGGTGATGGAAGAGTGCTTGAGAATGGCTTTCTCCCCTGCAGTTCTAATGTGTATTGACTTCTTGATTACTATGAGGGATTTGGCTTTCTGGTATAGAGATTTGACTTTCTGGTGTTTGAGTAAATATTTTTATTTTCTTGTGCGTTCTATATAGAGAGTCTCTTATATTTTGTGATTCAGAACTATGCCTACATATTCATAGTCACCCTCAATGGTATGAATGTTGGTTGGGCAATACACATTGCAATGTGATTGAACTTTTAAAGACTTAAGAACTCTATTCAGCACAATGTCGATGAAACCTCTAGGGGACTTATGATTAAAAAAATGTTACTCATCTCCTGATAGAGAACTGATGTACATATGTTGTGGAGACATAGATTTTAGGACATATACATTATGTGGATTAATTCTACTTGACTCAACATATTTATTATGAGGCACTGTTGGATTGTTTTCTTTCTCTTGGTTTTTAAATATGGAAAGTCTAGGGTAGAGATAGATAACTCTAGCCCTAACATAAAAAAAGAAAATTTGAAACATTTTTAATGCATGGAATAGAACAGAAAATAATTTCGAAGGAACCATTACTAAGGAACATTTTGAAAGTAATATGTACAATTTTACATACATATATACCTTTCATGTTTTTAAGTAAGAAATATGAAATGAATATATATATACATAATTTCATGTAGAATCCTCTTTTTATGCTCTACTGTGTATGTAAAAAATTCTTTTCTTGGTTCTTGAATTTAGATTTAAAAGTAAAAAAGCAAAAAGGAAAGATTAAAGATCCTTTAAAGTAGTTTTTTTTTTTTTTTAATATAGACAAAAGGTTGAGAAGGTATGGAAGGGAAATGATCTATAGCAATTGAGGAAGTAAGCATATTAAAGAAATTCATTGAGATCATGATGTGAGGGTCATTTAAGGAACTAGAAATGTTCCTATAGAAAAGAAAACCTAAGGGGCTATCATAATACTGTTTAATTATTGGAAGGACCAAACAATTAGAGCTACGTTAAAGTAGAATAGCCTGCTTGAAAAGTTGGTGTGTTCCCCTGTTACAGGGAATTCATGCAGTGGATGGATAACCACATTTTGAGGGGGTTTTAGTAGGAATTCTTTCCTTTATGATTTGGTGACTATTAGAATCTCTTCAAAAACTTAAATTCCATGAAAGCTTAGCTACAAAAAGTTCGTGAATTATTCCTTCTTGTTTTCTTGGATATATGTGTGCATATACATATGTGCATATGTGTATATATGTGCATATGCATGTAATTATAAATGTATTGTATGTATATGTATAAATCTATACATAAGATGTTGGTATGTACATTTTTTTGTATTTAAATTTATTTATTTAAGTTTCAACATTCATTTCCACAAAATATTGAGTTCCAAATTTTCTCCCCATTTCTTCCCTCCCCCCACTCCAAAATGTTGAGCATTCTAATTACCCTTATTACCAATCTCCCCCCCTTCTAATATCCCTCCTTTCCCTTATCCCCATCTTCCCTCTTGTCCTGTAGGGCAAGATAACTTTCTATACCCCATTACCTGTATTTCTTATTTACTAGTAGTATGCAAGAACAATACTCAACAGTTGTTCCTAAAACTTTGAGTTCCAACTTCTTTTCCTCCCTCCCTACACACCCATCCCCTTTGGGAAGGCAAGCAATTCAATATAGTCCATATCTAAATAGTTTTTCAAATGACTTCCATAATAGTTGTGTTGTGTAAGACTAACTATATTTCCTTCCGTCCTATCCTGCCCCCCCATTTCTTCTATTCTGTCTTTTGATCCTGTCCCTTCCCAAGACTGTTGACTTCTAATTGCTCCCTCCTTCCACTGCCCTCCCTTCTATCATTCCTCCACCCTGCTTATTGCCTTCTCCCCTACTTTCCTGTATTGCAAGATACGTTTTCATACCAAAATGAGTGTGCATGTCATCATTTCTCTGTTGTCATGGTCATCTTCGAAAACAAAGGATGAACAAAGACAGATGTATATATATGTATATATGTGTGTATATGGATGTGTATGTATATGTACTTCTATACATATATGTGTGTGTTTGTGAATATGTATATGTGTGAATATGTACTTATATACATATATGTGTGTATATGTGTGTGTGTATCATATGTAAATCTCAGAGGACTCTAAAAATTCTTGCTAAACCATATTGGATTTGGAATAAGAAATCTAAGGTTGGGTTTGTTATATTTCTGACACAAGTTGTATAAGGCCAGACAATGGAGTGAATAGATATTTGAACTTGGAGTTGGGAGAACTGATTCCAAATATTGTTTGTATGATCATTTGCAAGTTACCTTTGTAATTGTTGCTTTTTTAATGAATACTAGAGACAGTAAGGTCTCTGACACATTGCAAGACCTCCTAGCAAGCACCAGTGTTGGTCAGTTACATCTGAAATCTCATGAATGGCAGAGGTGTGTGATGAGAGTAAGCTTCATGTTTTTTCTCTCACATCTCTCCTTTTTTCCCTCCACTGAAGTCTTTTATTTGCCTCTTTTATGAGAGATAATTTGCCCCATTCGATTCTCCCTTTCTCCTCCCAATATGTATCTCTCTCACTCCTTAATTTCATTTTTTTTCAAGATATGATCTCATCCTATTCAATTCACCCTGTGCTCTCTGTCTCTGTCTCACTCTCTCTTTATGATTATGTGTGTGTGTGTGAATGTGTGTGGGGATGTGTGTGTGTGTGTGTGCAATCCCACCAACTACCCAGATATTGAAAAAGTTTCAAGGGTTACAAATATCATCTTTCCATGTAGGAATGTAAACAGTTCAACTTTAGTAAGTCCCTTATAATTTTGTTTTGCTGTTTACCTTTTCATGCTTCTCTTGATTCTTGTGTTTGAAAGTCAAATTTTCTTTTCAGCTCTGGTCTTTTCCATTTTCCCCCCTGAAGTATTATACTCAGTTTGGCTGGGTATGTGATTCTTGTTTTTAGTCCTGGTTCCTTTGACTTCTGGAATATCATATTCCATGCCCTTCAAACCCTTAATGTAGAAGCTACTCGATCTTGTGTTATCCTGATTATATTTCCACAGTATTCAAATTGTTTCTTTCTAGTTGCTTGTAATATTTTCTCCTTGACCAGGGAACTCTGGAATTTGGCCACAATGTTCCTAGGAGTTCCTAGATCTTTTTCAATCTCTTTCAGGAGGTGACTGGGTATTCTTTCAATGTTTATTTTGCCCTCCGGTTCTAGAATATCAGGGCAGTTTTCCTTGATAATTTTGTGAAAGATAATATCTAGGCTCTTTTATTTTTGATCTTGGCTTCAGGTTGTCCCAAAATTTTTAAATTGTCTCTCCTGTATATATATATATATATATATATATATGGACAGATAGATAGATATAGATATAGATAGATAGATATAGATATATGTGTATAGATATATAGATATATAGGTAGATATATAGATATATATATGTAGATAGATAGATAGATAGATAGATAGATAGATAGATAGATAGATAGATAGAAAGATAGATATATTCCAGGTCAGTTTTTTTCTAATGAACTATTTCATTTTATGTTCCATTTTTTTCATTCTTTTGGTTTTATTCTGTGATTTCTTGGTTTTTCATAAAGTCATTAGCCTTCATCTGTTCCATTCTAATTTTTTAAAGAGCTATTTTCTTCAGTGAGCTTTTGAACTTCCTTTTCCATATGGCTAATTCTGCTTTTTAAAGTATTCTTCTCCTCATTTTCTTTTTGGACCTCTTTTGCTAATTGAGTTAGCCTATTTTTCAAGGTGTTGTTTTCTTCAGCATTTTTTGGGGTCTCCTTTCGCAAGGTGTTGACCCATTTTTCATTCTTTTCTTGCATCTCTTTCATTTCTCTTCCCAATTTTTCCTCCTCTTCTTTTACTTAATTTTCAAAATCCTTTTTGAGCTCTTCCATGGCCTGAGACCATTGAATATTTATTTTCAATGTTTGGGATACAGAAGTCTTGACTTCTATGTCTTTCCTTGATGGTAAGCATTGTTCTTCCTCATCAGAAAGGAAGATATCTGTTCACCAAGAAAGTAACTTTCTATCGTCTTACTTTTTTTCTCTTTTTTCCCTTTTTTTTCCAATCAGTTATTTGACTTTTGGGTCCTTTGTCAAGAGTAGGGTATACTCTGGGAATCTGTAAGCTCTCAGTTCCTCCAAGGTGGCACAATCAAGCATATACACTGGTCTGGGATCAGGGAGAGATTTTTGTGCCCAGAATCTTAGGAGGGTTTCCTCTCCACAGCTACCTGGCCTCCAATTCCACCAAGCCAGCACTGGGGGCCTGGAATTCGGATAAGTTGCATGGGCAGGGCTGCAATTCAGTGTGAGATAAAGATCACCTCCCTCAGGGCCTCTACACAGGGCTGAAGTAAGAATGGGCTGCTCAGTGGCCCCAGGGTTTTTACGATCCACCAATGGATACTGGCTGCTGTAGGGGCTGCTGTGGGAACTGCTGCTGCCTGCCTGATGTGGTCTCTTTGGCTGCTGCCTAAGGCGGGAGCTATGGGAAGGCACTTCACCCTTTCAGGCCAGTTGAAAAAACTGTGTCACTGACCTTTGGCACCTGTGGGTTGAGGGAACTGTGAACCCACTGCTACTGTGACTGGAGATTCTTCCCCCAAGGGCTGTTCTCGAGTCGTGCACCAGGGGGCCAAGCCTGGGCTGGGCTGCGTGCCACCTCTGGTGAAACAGACCTTTCCCATGGACCTTTCAGGTCACCCTGGGCTAGAAATCTCCTCCACTCGGTTGTTCTCCACTACTACTGCTCCCAAATTTGCTGAGATTCCCTCTCTGCAGGTATTTTATGGACTGTGTGGGGAGAGCAAGTATATGTGTGTCCTTCTACTCCTCCATCTTGGCTCCTCTCCCCCCCCTCCATCTTGGCTCTGCTCCTGTGCATTTTTAAAAAATGAGCATAAAGCAAGCATTTTAAAAGTAAAAACACATTTTACTTTTTTTCCACTTATGTCTTATATTCTACAGGGTAAAGTATCATATGCACATGTATTCTAATATTATCACTTAAATTGATACTTCACAAGTACTAACTGAGAAGGACGAGTGCATAGGGGAATTCAGATTTTATTGACTTCTAATCCCAGTATTGCTCTATCTCTGTATGACTTGAGCAAATCACTTAACCTCATTTTTATTCATGTTAACTAAATTTAAAATGAGGGCAACCTTGAAAAAATGTATAGACCCTAGGGTTTTAATCACTTTTAACATAATCTACTAAGAATAATGAAAAGTAAACTAAAATTTCATAGCTAGTACTAACTTTGAAGTACAATTTTTTTAACACATTGTGATAATGGATCACATTAAAAATATGATGTTAAAGTAATTGAGGCATATACATAATTATATTTATAAATTCTGGAAAATGTTAGAATTATCTTTTCATTTCTATTTCTTTTCCATGCCATTGCATTAGTTTTCTTATAAATTTTAACCAAGATCACGGATGAAATTAAGCTGATACCATTAAAGATATTTGCATCAATGATTTCACTAGAAATAGGAAGAACAACCAAAAATAAAAGGTGTAACAAAGCAGAGTAAAATGATTAATAATCATTCATCAACCACATAATATGTGCCATGGAACTATGCTTAGATCTAGGGATACAAAAAAAGGCAAGAAACAGTTCTTGTACTTGAAGGGCTCTCTTTCAATAGGGGAAACAACATGCAAATAAGTTCAAATCCAGGGAGGCTCTAGAAGTGTCATGGAAAGGAGTATCTGAAGATGATGCTATTTGACTGCATTTAGCGCTTTTGCTAATGTAGCCTGTGTGAGATTGTTTATCATTTTAGAAAGAAGGGAGAGTTGGGAGGGAGAAAATATTGAAACTAATGATTTTGTAAAAAATAAATAATAAAAATGATCTTTTTTATATGACTGGCAAAAATACATTTTTTTTAAAAAAATGAAGCTAAAGCAAAAACACCCTTCTCCTCCACCCAATATTATTTGCACAGCTCTAGAGGAGTAATCTATAGCAATAACTAGACAGAATAAGATTATAGTTATAAACATCAGTAAAGAGGAAGCAAAATTATGACTACACATAGATGATATGGAGATATACTGAAACAAATGCAGACAAATTAGAAAAAAGCCAGATAAATATTACTAATAACTTCAGTAACATAGCATCATATTGGTAAATCCACAAAAAACCTCCAAATTTAAATAACACTACCAAAAACAACTCCCTCCCCCAAAGTATGACAATAAGATGTTTCTGAAAGATTAACAACAAATATATAAAACACCTGGGAGTAGTCAAAAAGATATATGCAAATTTTGTGTAAATAGAACCAAAGAGCACTTTTTATAGAAATAATGGTAGAAAAATAATTGAAGTGATATTCATTTTTCCTTGTTGGGTCATGCAAAGAGGATGAAAATGAAAATACTATCCAAATTAATTTGCAGATTTCAAACTATACCAATCAAATTAGTTAATGTATACTTTGTGGCACTGAAAATGATAAATCGATAATTTTGAAAAAAAGGAAAAAGTTTGAGAACCTCACAAAAAATGAGACAGATATGAATGAAGATGGCTTAGTAACATAAAACATCCAACTATATACAAGCAATAGTCATCAAAACTGTTACAAATTTAACAACAAAATAAAAAATTAAAAGTGAAACAAATTGGATAAGCAAGAAATAGAATTAATTAAAAAGCAGATATTGTGAGAATACTTCAAGGTGTTTGAAATTACACAAAGTACAAACAAATATTTGTACTCTGATACCTTTGAGAGGTTTTAAGGAAACATCATATATGATGTCAAAAAAGTGACTAGATGATAACTGAACTGGAAAACAACAGATGGATATACAGAAAATGAGAGAGAGAAAATGCAGATATTTGTGATGCAGATTGCGATACTTAAAACCACAGGCTCTATGCATAATTTTGGAGTGGTGGTAAAATTTAACTATCACAATTCCCTTTCCCAATGGCCTGCTTACTAGTGGATGTTTTAAATAAGATTTGATTAATTCATCCCTATATTGTTATTTTGTTTAATAAAAATATATTTGATCATTTATAACTTCTTTTTGATATACATTTGAACCTACATTACATGCATATGTGTGAAAGGGAGATGGTGGGGCAACACATATCTCAGACTAGCTGGAAATACAAAGAATTCAGTCAGATCAGAGTTTTAAATCTCAGAGTTTCTCACTAACAATGGAGATATATTAGCTATAAGCATAAGAAGATGCTGTTTATGTTATTATTAATATTTGATAAACTTCCTGAAAACCAAAACTAAAGTGGATCTAATAATTTCCTTTGTCTTTGCATTGAAAAATGAGTCAGTGTAGGGAAATCATAACCACCTGAGACTGATAGGGGGTTTAGGAGACTGGCCAGTCCTGGTAACTGAAAAATTACAGGAAGAGAGGGAAAACCCTGGAAGGGCAAGTAAAGTAGGATCTTTTGCTGTTTTAGTTTTATTATAATCAAGGACCTCTGATTGAATCTTGCCTTTATTAATTAAGAGTTTTTACTAGAAGTAAAGTACAGAAGTGTTTTTAGCTAGAAACTATCTATATTTATATTATTAATTATTTTAATGTGATTAAAGGTCTTCCCCACCCATTAATGGACCTGTCCATTAAGGGGAGTAGATTAGGGAAGATTTGTGGGATGGTTCAAGCCTTTTGTTAATGAATCACTCATGAAGTCACTAATGAAAAGGGTTGCAATGCCCTCTGGCTCTAAAACAGGTGTAAATACTCTGAGTTGCAGTTTTACTTTGGAGTTTACTAACTGGCAGTATTTGTTTGGTCAGAAGAAGATTCTAGGAAGCCAATAAGGAGACCTCCTGGTTTGTAAAATCCAAATTTTGGTGCTTCCTTCTCTGGCAACTATAGTAAGACAGTTGGATCTGTCTGTTGATGGTCAGGCAGAGGAAGCCATGTTTGATGATATTTGATTTGTCTGTATTTTCTTTGAAGTTCGGGGTTCTGACTCCTCTGAACTAGGTGAATGATATTTGTGCTTGGTTAAAGGAAAGATACCTATGCTTGATTAAAGTGGTTATCAACCCCTCAAAAGTTGCCTTTCCTTTTATGAAGGCAGATCTAAAAACTTGTGATAGCAGGCCCCCCTGTGTATGTTGGGGTGCTTAATGATACAAACCCTCATAGTAGAGTTCCAAAACAATACCTAGTAGGTGTATGTATGTAAATGTAATAGAATGTTCAGTATATTAATATTCATGTTAATAACAATAGTTAGCATTTATAGAATACTTACTGAATGCCAGGCACTGTGCCTTTAAAATATTATGACTTTGGATCCTTACAACAACCTTGGGTGGTAGGTACTACTACTGTCCCCATGTTATAGTTGAGGAAATTGAGACAGAGGTTTAATGATTTACACAGTTAATGTGTGTCCTTCTTGGATTTGAAATCAGGTCTTCATGACTCTAGGCTCAATTCACTATCCACTGCATCACTTAGCTGTCTAACAAATGGCAAATATGAGGAATTCTAAGAACCATAGGAAGATTTGTGTGAACTAATGCAGAGCCTAAGTGAAAATATCATTGAAGGGAAGTTGAATTATGTTTAATGGCATAGTATCAAAGACACCAGAGAGGAAATTCTGAAGTTCCCACTTTTTGACAGAAACCAAGGACTACTAATAGATAATCTACATATTTTAAGAAGTATTTCCTTCATAAAATGTTTTTGCTTTGTTGATTTTCTTTATCATAGAGCACATTGAGGAGGCTTTCCTCCTCCAAATCAATGTAATTTAAATATAAAATATATCAACATAATATATAAGTATACATTTATTTGTATGCACATACATACGTATGTGAACACGTGTATGAAAATAAACACTTAAAACTGGCTTTTTGCTTGTATATTATATGTAGGTATTTTAATGAGATAATATAATAATTAGCTAATCATGTTTACAATGCTTAATTTTAGGAAGAATATTCATGTGCTTTTTCTGGAGTGCTCCACAAGCTTTGAAAGTTTGATAAAAATTTCTTAGGAGGGAGGATGATTTCATTTGTATTTCTCTCATGAGCAATAGCTATTTAATAACTGAATAAATATAATTAGTGAGAAAATACCATTTTTATTCATTTTTGTCAATACATGATATTTTTCCAATTAAATATAAAGGTAGTTTTCAACCTTCATTTTTATAGGATTTTGAGTTCTAACTTTTTCTTCCTCCCTGTTTCCCCACATCTAAAAGAGAGCAAGCAACCTGATATAGGCTATACATGATTGATCACATCAGATATTTTCTGCATTAGTCATGATGTGAAAGAAAATTTGCTTCAGAACAAATGGGGAAAATCACGAGAAAGAAAAAAAAGCAAACAAAAAAATCAACCACAAAAGAAAGAAAAAATGGTATGCCTCAGTCTACATTCAGATTCCATAGATTTTTCTCTGGTTGTGGATAGCATTATTCATCATGAGTCTTGGAGTTGTCTTTGATCATTGCATTGCTCAGAAGAGTTAAGTCTTACAAAGTTGGTCATCATATAATGTTATTGAATAAAGTGTTCTGGTTATTCTCACTTCACTTAGAATCAGGTTCATGTAAATCTTTCTAGGTTGTTTGCCTGCTCATCATTTCTTATCTAACATTGGCATTCTATTAAATTTATATAACAACTTGTTTACCCAATTGATAGGCAGCCCCTCAATTTCCAATTCTCTGCCATCACAGAGAGTGCTATAAATATTTTCACACATGTAGGTCTTTTTTCCAATTTTTGTGGTCTTTTGAATATAGGCATAGAAGAAGAACTGCTGGATCACAGAGTTTGTACATTTGTATAGCCCTCTGAGCATAGCTTGAAATTGCTTTCCAGAATGGTTGGATGAGTTCACAACTCCATCAACAATGAATTCATGTTCCACTTTGCCCACAACTTCTCCAATATTTATCATTTTACTCTTTTGTCACATTAGCCAATCTGATAGGTGTTATGTGGTGTCTCAGAGTTATTTTGATTTGCATTTCTCTAATCCATAGTGATTTAGAGCATTTTTTCATTCAACTACAGAATCTCAATTTCTTCTTCTGAAAACTGCCTGTTCATTTCCTTTGACCATTTACCAACTGAGGAATGACTTGTATTCTTGTGAATTACACTTAGTTCATTACATATTTTAGAAATGAGGCTTTTATCAGAGACACTGGTTGTAAAAATTATTTCCCAGCTTTCTGATTCCCTTTTAATCTTGGTTGCACTTGTTTTGTTTGTGAAAAAAAAATTAACTTTTAATTTAATATCACCAAAATTATCCATTTTGCATTTCATAAGATTATGTATCTCTTGTTGGTGTTAAATTCTTTCCTTTTCCATAGATCTCATAGCAAACCATCCTTGCTCTACTAATTTGCTTACAATGTCAGCCTTTATATCTAAATTGGGTACCCATTTTTACTTTATCTTGTTATACAGTATAAAATGTTGGTTTATGCCTACTTTCTGCCATATTAATTTCCAGTATTCTCAGCAGCATTTTGTCAAATAGTGAGTTTTTATCCATAAGCTAGAGCCTTTGAGTTTATCATAGAATAGATTGCTACGGTCATTGTCTCGTGTATCTAACTTAAATGATACATTATTCTGTTTCTTAGCCAGTACCAAATAGTTTTGATATTTGATTCTTTTAATGTAGTTTTAAATCTGGTATGGGTAGGCCACCTTCCCAAGCATGTATTTTCATTAATTCCCTTGATATAGTGGAACTTTTGTTCTTCCAGATGAATTTTATTATTTTTTTCTTGTTCTATAAAATTATTTTTGGTAGTTTAATTGGTATGAAACTGAATAAGTAAGTTAATTTAGGATGAAATGTCATTTTTATTATATTTGCTTGGCTTATCCATGAGCAATGGATCTTTCCCAGTTATTTAGATCTCACTTTTTCTGTGTGCAAAGTGTTTCATAAAAATGTTCATATGGTTCCTGATTTTGTCTTGGCAGGTAGACTACTAAATATTTTATTTTGTCTACACTTACTTCAAATGGAATTTCTCTTTCTATTTCTTGCTTCTGGTCTATCTTAGTAAAATATATACAAGAAGGTGGTTGATATAGGGTTTATTTTGTATGTTGCAACTTTGCTAAAGTTGTTAATTATTTCAAGTAGTTTTTAAGTTGATTCTCTATGATTCTCTGAATATGCCATCACATCATATGTAAAGATTGATAGCTTTTTTCTTCTTCACCTATTCTAATTCCTCCAATTTCTTTTTTCCCCTTATTGCTAAAGCTAACATGTCTAATACAATATTAAATTACAATGGTGATACTGGAAATACTTGTTTCACCCCAATCTTGTAGGAAATTCTTCTAGCTTATCCCCATTACATGTAATGCTTGATGGTGGCTTTAGATAGATTCTACTTATCATTTTAAGAAGACTCCATTTATTCCTAGGCTCTCTGATGTTTTTAATAGGAATGTGTGCTGTAATTTGTCAAAAGCTTTTTTTTCAGTATCTATTGAGATAATCACGTAGTTTTATTTTTGATACAGTTATGCTGACTGCCTTCCTAATATCAACTGTCCCTGCCTTCCTGGTATAATTCTCACCTGCTTATAGTGTATTATCTTCATGACAAGTTGCTGTCCATTTATTATTGTAATTTGCTTAAATTTTCCTCTAAGAATTCAGATGCTATTCGGTTGGTGTTTATATGTTTAGTAGGAATATTATTCCATTCCCATGGTAACTTTTAGCAAGATGTAGTTACATTCCTTATCACTTTTAATTGGATTTACTTTTTGCTTTTTCTTTGTCTGAGATCACAATTGCTCTCTCTCTCTCTTTAACTTCAAATGAAGCATGATATATTCTGTTCAGCCTTTTACCTTCACTCTATCTGTATCTCTGCTGTATCTCTGTTTCAAATCTGTTTGCTTGGAAACAACATATTGCAGGTTTTTAATATGAAATTTAATTCACTCTGCTCTCCACTTGTGTTTTTATTGGAGAGTCGGTCACATTGATATTCAAAATTATGGTTACTAACTATATATTTTCCTCCATCTCATTTTTCCCTTTTATGTTTTTCTCTGTTCACCCTGTCCATCCTCATCAGTGTTTTGCTTCTGACCACTGTCTCCCTCAATCGCCCCTTCCTTGTCTCAACCCCTCTCCCCTTTCTTTCCCTTTTCCTCTCCTACTTCCCTATTGGGTAAAATAAATTTCCATACCCAACTGATTCTGTATCTTGTTTTTTCTTTAAGACCTGAGAGTATAGTTTAAACAATGTTTACCCATCCCTTTCTGTCTAGTGTAATAGGTCTTTTGTGCCTTTTCAAGTGATATAATTTACCAAATTCTACCTCCCATTTTCCTCTTCTCCCAGTACAATCTTTTTTTAACCCCTTAATTTTTATATCATCATATCAAAGTCAATTTATATCCATACCCTCTATATATACTCCTTTTAACTCTCCTAATAAAGATACAGTCCCCAAGACTTGTAAGTATCATCTTCCCATGTTGGGATTTAAACAATTTAACCTTATTGACTAATATTTTTTTCTTTCCTGTTTATCTTTTTATACTTCTCTTGAGTCTTGTATTTGAAGACTGAATTTTCTGTTTAGATCTGGTCTTTTCATTAGGAAAGTTTGAAAGTCTCCTATTTCACTGAACATCCATCTTTCCCATGAAACATTGTGTTCAATTTTGCTGGGTAGTTGATTCTTGGTTTTAAGCCAAGCTCCTTTGCCTTCCAGAATATCATATTCTATGTTGGACTGCAGTTTCCTTTTACCCAAGTGTTACAAATATTTCCTGAAGTCCTTCTAAGTTTGTTATCTAGGGAACTGATTCACTCAATATTTATGTAGGTTACATCACTCCAGAATCCATGGAAAGGTCTGATTTAATGCTGTTTCTGAGGGAAACTGGGGAGATTTCAAGGAACCTCCTTTTTTTCTCTCACCATTCTGACTCGTCCTCAAGAAAGATTTCAGTGGTCACATTAATGACGAATTCTGTAATGACCATTGTATCAATAATCAGTCATATTCTTTTAAGAACTATTTTGGACCATTTGTCCCAAAGTTCACAAAATATAAAGACTTTCATATTCAGTTCTTGAAAGATGCTCTTGATAACAAACCATATTTTCCACTATAGTTTTCACTGTTGTATCATGCCCACCTTTGTATTAAAACCACCAAATATCAAGCAGTATTTCAATTTAGTGTGAATGACCTTGTCAAATTGTTAATAGAATTTCTCTACTTTTTTCATCATCACTAATATTTCATTAGTTCAAAGAGAGTATGATTTCAGTTGTAAATGTTCCCTTTATAGTTGTAGAGAAGTACAATTCATCCTGCCAAAAATCCTTCCTAGAGATTCTACCTGAGGGAATGGAGACTCTCATCTATGTTCTTTTTAACTTTCTGTGAATACCATTGAAATACTTAGGATGTCCATCTGTTATTCCTCAATTTCACTACATTTTAGTGGATATCTTTTTTTATCATCACACCTTTTCTAGACAATACCTTTTCATGATATTTCTTATGCACATCTTCACCAATAATGCATGAAACTAAATAAATTAACAGTATGTCTTTCTACTGTTCTGTGTGTCATTAATAGTCCAAGTCCAGTTTGTGCACAAGCTTTCATCTTCATTTTAATTGTTTTTTTTATCCTCATTGTAGGCACTGTAATAAGATACAACTAAGTTCCCCCTGAAACGATATTTTTATTGCCTTGGAATGTTAATAAAAAATTTTCCAACTCTTTTTTTCAAATCTTTAATAACACAATTTGTGTCATTCTTCTATTTGATTTTGTCCTTTATTTTCAAGTTAATTTTTTTTAAAAATGGTAAATGATCTTCAACTTCTCTACTTGTCATTTATTTTTCTACAAAAATCACATGTTCATTGAATAATGTTTTCACCCTGGCAAAGAACTCGATAATGGCTATGATGATAGATACACATTTAAAAGGGATTTTAGAAGTCATAAAGTTCAACCTCCTCGTTCTATACATTAGGAAATTGAGGTAGAATGGTTAGGTCATCTGCTTAGGGTCATACAGATATTAAGGGAAGAGGGTTGGATTAAACCTAAAAGTCTTTGTCTCTGTTTTGTTTTTGTCTCTACTACTCTTCTATCATCATTTGAAAAATAAGAAAGAAAGAAAAACCAGTGAACTGACAAAAACTAAAAAAAATTTTTATTTTGGTATGGATCATGGATCACATATCCAAAATGATCATCTGATGACCAGCCTTATAGTTATGAGTCACTAAGTACTCAATCTCAGTCTCAGAAAGCAGATCTAGTCATAGTATTGTATAGGACCATATTAGAACCTTTCTAGACTGGTAAAAATTTCCAGATACCTTTTTACCATCACATAGCTTTTCAGAAAACAGGAAGCCCAGTATGCTCCAATGATATAGACATTTGTGGCATGTTAGTCAGATAGGCAACACAGTAGATAGATAATGGAACCTAAAGTTAGGAAGACTTGAAGTTAAATCCAATTTCAGATACTTACTAGGTCTGTGACTTTGGAATCATTTAATTTTTGCTTCAGCTTCCTCTGTTACAAAATGGGAATAATAATAGTGCCTACCTACGAAAGATGCTGTGAGGATCAACTGTCATATATTCATAAAGTATTTAGCACAGTGTACAAAGCACTTTCACAGAATATGTGCTTAATTAGTAATTGTTTTTCTTTTTACTAACATGATTAAACTGCAAATTAAAACAAATTATTAAATTGAAAGGATTTAAGTTTCTCAGTACAAAGAATTAGGTGATATGTAAAGATCTATCACACTCATTGTTCAATTAGATTGCAGAATTTCATTCTTTTTATATCTTTGAAGTTAAGTAATTATCTTTGTGATAGGATAGGGATCCTTTTCTATGCAGAGACAAGATTAGAATCCAGATTATCTCCTGAGATGTCTTTTCTCCATATTATTTTTTTCGAAAAGAAGACAGATGTTTCCCCCACTCCAAACATAGAATCATCACTATGTTAGAAATAAAGACTGTTGTCTTTGAGTGAGATGTTGCTAGTGTAGCTCATTAAAAAGACAAAAATGTTGTCTATGTCTGCAACATCACTACTGTCAGAATACTAACTGCAAGTAATACCAAAAATACTTCCATATGCTAATCTACTTCAATGGTCCATAGTATAGGGGAGAGGAAAGTGTCTGGAAATTTTCAATTCAGCAGGTGGAATTTTTCTACAAATAATAGTAATCAGCATTTGTATCAGAATAAGATATGTATTATATTTGACAAAGGAACAGGAAAAAAATGAGGCTAGGAAGAATATAAAAATGGACAGTGATTAGAGATTAAGCTACAAATGATGAAGACTAATATTAACATATATATATATATATATATATATATATATATATATATATTTTTACCTTTTCTTGGCACCTGAGGAACTAGAGGTATTGTTTTTGTGTTTATTTTTATTTTCCTTCCAGTTGCCTACTCTAGATTCTTATGTTCACTATGATTTGTAGGTTGTCATTTACAAACATATAAACTAATGGTTTACCACTCATCATCATGCTAATGCAATTGTGAATTTTCAGAGTAATTGGAATCCAATCAATTTTCAAATCTCACCAATTCACAAAATATATCACCCAACTGTTCTCTTCTCTCCATTCACACATTCAGTCCTTTAATTCTATGCCTCATCAATTATTTCTTGAGCTATTGTAGAACCTCTTAATTTTGCTCCTTTTTTCTAGATTATTCCTTCTTCAATCTGTTTTCCATATAACTGGTAAGTTGAAATCAATAAAGAGCAAATATCTATCACTTCTTTGCTAAAGAATATAAAGTGGTCTCTTGCCTCTAGGATAAAATTAAAAGTTCTTTGCTTTATAATGCCTTCAAAATCTGCCCCCTACCTCCCTTTCCATGTTGACTATTTATTATTCACTTTTATATACTATATATTCTAGTCAAATGGTTCTTTTTGCAATTCCCCATACACGACAGTCTGTCTCTCATGTTCATGCTTTGGCAAACACATTCCAGTACAGAAATTCATTCGTTAATCTCCAATCGTAGAACTCAAAGCTCAGATTAAGTGTCATCTCCTCTATGAAGCATATACTGATCCACCTATTAGCTAATATTTCAAAACATAGTTGTTGCTTTGAATAGATTTCATTCTTTTACCTATTGTTGTTATCTAATGCATACTAATGTGTTGTTTTCCCCTAATATGATATAATCTCCCTGAAGGTCAATGACTTTTTCATTTGTTCATTTTTATATCAAGAAATTAGAATGATAAGTCATATGTAGTAGTTGTTTTATAAATTCGTATTCAATGTTGAATTTTTCATGCTCAACATAAAAAAGTAGTAGACATGTAGAGACCAGCAAAAATGACAGAGTAGGAAAAAGCAGTTCAGCCTTGTCTTCTCCAACAACTACTCCAAAAATACACACAAAGAGTGACAGATAGACTCTAAAATATCTACAAATAAAAGCTAAAAAATGCCACACTTTGGATACAAGGTCAAATAGAATTTCTGGAAGAAAGAAGAGTTTTCAAAAGCATTTTAAAAGTAATTTTATAATTGAGAAATAGAATACTTAAATAATCAAATCTTAGAAAAAGAAGCTGAGTAAGCCTTCAATGAACTTCCTAAGACAAAATCTCCAGGGCCACGTGTATTCACAAGTAAATTCTACCAAATATTTAAAGAACAATTAATCATAATATAACAACAAATTAGAACAGTAGACAGAATCCTAATAAATTATTTTAGGATGCAAATATGTTCCTGATACCTAAACTAAGAAGAATCAACACAGAAAAACAAAATTATAACCCTATTTCCCTAATGAATATGGATGAAAATTACTTTTTAAGAATCCTAGCAAAGAGATTACAGTAATATATCACAAGGACCATACACTATGACCAGATGGAATTAATGCCAGGAATTCAGGGGTGGTTCAATATTAGGAAAATTGTCAACATAATTGATCATATCAGTAATTAAAGCAACAGAAAATATGGTTTTTTTAAAATATATATAATTTATTTATTTTTCAGTTTTTAACATTCACTTCCACAAGAATTTGAAATCAAAATTTTCTCCCCATCTCTCCCCACTCCTCACCCCAGGACAACATGCACTCCATCCACCCCTTCCTCCAAGTCTGTCCTGCCTACTATTACCCACTCTTCTTCCATCCCTTTTCCCCTCTATTTTCCTGCAGAGCAAAGTAGATATGTATATTCCTTTGCCTGCATGGCTTAATTTCCAGTTACATGATAAAACAATTTTTTAACATTCATTCTTAAAGCTTTGAGTTCCATATTCTCTCCCTCCTCCCAACCCAATATCATTGAGAAAACAAGCAATTCAATATAGGTCATACATATGTAACAATGCAAAGCACTTGCATAATATTTATGTTGTAAAAGCTTAACCACATTTCCCTCTGTCTTATCCTGTCCTCAACTCATTCCATTTTGTCCCTTGACCTATCCTCCCATAATAGTGTTTGCTTCTGGTTATCCTTCTCCTCAAATTGCTGTCCCTTCTATTATCTTCCCTCTCCTATCCCCTTCCTCCTTGCCTTCCTGCAGGGTAAAATAGATTACCATATACAATTGAGTGTGTGTTATTCCCTCCTCAAGCCAAATCCCTTGAGAGTGAGGCTCAATTATTTCCTTTCATCCCTACCCTCTTCCCCTCCCTTGCAAAAGCTCTTTCTTCCCTCTTGTACATGAGATTATTTGTTATATTCTACCTCTCCCCTTCTCATACTCCATGTACATTTCATTCAACAGTAAATTTTATTTTTTTAGGTATTCTCCCTACATATTCAGCTTACCATGTTCCATATACAATATGTATATATATATGTATATGTATATATATATATATGAGTGTGTGTGTGCACACACCCACATACATATATCTATATATACACATATGTACACACATACACATGCACATATACATACTTACACACACATAATATACACCTACATGCCCATACAAACTTACATTCTTTATTTCCTCTAACCACCATAATACTGAAAAAGGTCTCAAGAGTTACAAATAACATATTTTCATGTAGGATTATAAACAGTTTAACTTTAATCAGTTCCCTAAGGTTTCTCTTTCCTGTTTTCTTTTTCATATTTCCCTTGATTCTTATATTTGAAAGTCAAATTTTCTGTTCAGCTCAGGTCTTTTCAGCAAGAATGCTTGGAAGTCCTCTATTTCATTGAAATTTATATTTTCTTATACCTGAAGTATTATACTCAGTTTTGCTGATAGGTGATTCTTGGTTTTAATCCTATCTCCTTTGACCTCTGGAATATCATATTCCAAACCCCTCAATCCCTTGGTGTGGAAGCTGCCAAATACTGTGTTATCCTAATAGTATTTCCACAATACTTGAATGGTTTCTTTATTTTTTATTATATTATTCTTGTGCTATGGAATTTGGTTAGAATATTCCTTGAAGTTTTCCTTTTGGGATCTCTTTCAAGAGGTGATTGTTGAATTCCTTCCATTGTTATTTTACCCTCTGGTTTTAGAATGTCAGGGCAGTTTTTCTTGATAATTTCTTGGAAGATGATATCTAGGCTCTTGTTTTAGGTAGACCAATAATTTTTTAATTATGTCTCCTGGATTTATTTTCCAAGACATTTATTTTTGCAATGAGATATTTCACCTGGTATTCTACTATTTTGGTTTTTTTGGTTTTGTTTTGTAATTTCTTGGTTTCTCACAAAGTTATTAGCTTCCATCTGCTCCATTCTAATTTTTAAAGAACTATTTTCTTTGTTCTTTTCAGATCTTTTTCAGGAGTTAATCTGTGGATTCCTTCAATATTTATTTTACCCTCTAGTGCTAGAATATCAGGGCAGTTTTCCTTGATGATTTCGTGAAAGACAATGTGTAGGATCGTTTTTTGATCATGGCTTTCAAGTAGTCCTGTAATTTTTAAATTGTCTCTCCTGGATCTATTTTCCAGGTCAGTTGTTTTTCCAGTGTGATATTTCACATCGTCTTCTATTTTGTTATTCTCTTGTTTTGTTTTGCAATTTCTTAGTTTCTCATAAAGTCATTAGCTTCCATGTCCTCCATTCTAATTTTTAAAGAACTTTTTCTTCAGTGAACTTTTGAATCTCATTTTACATTTGGTTAATTCTACTTTTTTAAGTATTCTTCTCCTCTGGCTTTTTGGATTTCTTTTGCCATTTGGGTTAGTCTATTTTAAAAGGAGTTATTTTCTTCAGCATTTCTGGGGTCTCATTTAGCAAGTTATTGACTCACTTTTCATGGTTTTCTTGCATCACTATAATTTCTCTTCCCATTTTTTGAACCATTTTCTCATGCTTTTCTTGCATCTCTCTCATTTCTCTTCCCAGTTTTTCCTCCACCTGTCTAACTTGGTTTTCAAAATCCTTTTTGAGTTCTTCCATGGCCTGAGACAATTGGATATCTATTTCGGATGTTTGGGATACAGAAACCTTGATTTCTATGTCTTTCCCTGAGGGTAAGCATTGTTCTTCCTTATCAGAAAGGAAAGGAGGAAACATCTGTTCACCAAGAAAGTAGCCTTCTATGGTCTTATTTTTCTTCCCTTTTCTGGGCATTTTCCCAGCCAGTTACTTGACTTCTGAGATTCCCCTCCACCCCCGCTTAGATCTGCCCAGCTAGTGCTTGGGGTCTGAGATTCAAATGCTGTTCCCCAGCCTCAGGGCTTTCAGTGGTGGGCACAGCTGTTATTCAGGGTAAATCAGGTTCTCAAGTGGGGGCAGGGCCACCTCCCAGGCTCAGTTCCCTCAGGGGGTTTATGCAGAGATCTTCAGTAATGGATCTGAGGTCCTGCTTGCTCTGGAAGCCCCTGGCTGCTGCTGCCTCTTCTGCTGCCTCCCAAGGGGGCCTAAGTTATGGAGACACCCCACTCCCCTCTTGGCCAGCCAGATAGGGCTTCTCACTACTCTGTGTGCCTGTTGATTGAGGGACATTTGCGGCCACTGGAGATTCCGTCCCCGAAGCCTGCTCAGATCTGCTCCTCTTGGGGCCACGCTGCCCAGGGAAGGCTGGGCTCCACTATCTGGTGTGGGATGGACCTTTGGTGCCAGTTTTTCAGGGCTCTCTGTAACAGAAATCTCCTCCACTCCATTGCTGTGCAGCTTACACTGCTCCAGAATTTGTTGGGAGCTCCTTCTTATAGGTAATTTATGTGCTGTGGGTTCGGAGCTAGCAAATGTGAATCTTTCTACTCCACCATCTTGGCTCCTCCTCTTCTCTTCCCATTTTTTTCCATCATCTCTCTCACTTGATTTTAAAAAACCCTTTTTCAGCTCTTCCATGGTCTGAGCCCTTTGCATCTTTTTTTTTTTTTGGAAAGTTTGGATGTAGAAGGTTTGACTTTGATGTTTTTCTCTTATGTTATGCTTTCTTCTTCCTCATCTGAAAGGATGAAAGAAAATGCCTTTTCACCAAGAAAATCACCTTCTATAGTATTTCTCTAAATGTCTATTGATTAGAGAGATGCAAATCAAAGCAACTCTGAGATACCACAGTATACTTATCAGTTTGGATAACATCACGTAGCAGGAAGATGATAAATGTTGATGAAGATGTGGGAAAATGGGAACACTAATTCATTGTGGGTGGAGCTGTGAGGTGATCCAACCATTCTGGAGAGCAATTTTGAACTGTGCCCATAAGACTACAAAAATGTGCATACCCTTTGACCCAGCAATATCACTTTTAGGACTGTAATCCCAAGAGATCACAAAAATGGAAAAGGGTCTTACATGTACAAAAGTATTTATAGCAGCTCTCTTTGTGATGGTCAAAAATGGAAATCAAGGATATGACCATCAAGTGGGGAATGACTGAATAAATTGTGGTATATGAATATTATGGAATACTAATGTGTTATAAGAAATGATGAGCAAAAAGACTTCAGAGAGACCTGGAAAGACTTAAATGAACTCATGCTTAGTGAAAGAAGCAGAACCAGGGGAACTTTGTACACAGGAACAAACACAGTGTATGTGGAATTTTTTCTGGTAGACTTAGTACTTCATTGCAATGTAAGGACTTAAATAATTCCCACTGGTCTCTTAAGGCAAAATGCCTTCCACATCCAGGGAAAGAACAATGAAAATCGATCGGGGAATAAAGCAGATCATTTTCTTTTGTATTGTTCTTCAGTTTGTTTTAAGATTTCTCCCATTCATTTTAATTCTTCTATGTAATATGACAAAGGTGAAAATGTATTTAATAGGAATGTATGTGTAGAACTATATAAAACTGTATGTCATCTCAGGAAGGAAGTGGGGATGTAGGGGGAAGCAGGGGAGAAGGGAAAAATCTAAGACATATCAAAGTGATTGTAGAACTCTGAAACCAAGGAAAATAATAAAATAAAAATAAAAATATGGTACTCATTACAATTTAAAAAAACACTATATAGTGTAGAAATAAATGGAGTTTGACTTAAAATAAGTAATATCTATCGAAAACTATAAGCAAACATTTTTCTGTAATGAGGACAAACTAGAAACCTCAATATTTGCAAGGGTGAAGTAAGGATACCCATTATCACCCTTGTGATTCAATATTATGCTAGAAATGTTAGATATAGCAATAAAAGAAGAAAATATAATCGCTTTTCTGAAGTTCTAAAGAAAAAAATTATTTTAGATATTCATTTTAGACATTGAAATGCTGAGTGTATTTTTATACGTTGCTCTTTGCTTTTTAGTAACTCCAACATTTTTTTCCCTTGTTATTTAAATAAATTGATGTTAAATGTTTTAAAAAAAGTAATATGGTTAGCTGTATCAAAACAAAGAGTTGTGTGATATATCGGAAACAATAATACATTTGAATTAGCAGATGTTTGAATCCTTTCTCTAATAACACACACTCAGTCATATAATTATGGGAGTTGGGGAGGAAGAGGGACATGCATTTATTAAACACCTATTATATAAATACAAAAGCATTGTGATAAGTTCTTTACAAATATTTTCTCATGTGATCCTCACAACTACCCTAGAAGGTAGGCTGTTTTCATATTTTATTATATATTATTCATTATATATTATTATAATTATATACTATCATCGCCTTTCTTACAGTTGAAATTGAGACAAACAAATGTTAAATGACTTGCCAAAGTAACATAGCAATTGTCTGAGGTCAAATCTGAAGTCAGGGTTTCCTGAGGTCCAGGCCCAGTGCTTCACTTTACCACCTAGATACTACCAAATCACTTATCTTCTCTCTGTGTGTTTCCTTATAAGTAAATTGGGGATAGTAATAACACAAATAACTTTTTCTCAGAAATATTGTGCAAAGTTGATTGAAATAATAAATGGAAAAAAATTTCGCAGTCTTACAGTGTCATATAAATGCTATCTATTACTTTAATTGGTTCTATGTAGAACTGCCTCACTTTGTCAGAGTGAGTTATCTTTCCTAATTTACTTATACAATCATCACTTTTCTGATTTTTCTGGTTAGAACATGAACATCTTTGAAGGAGAAAGGCAAGAAAGTCGTTGTTGGACATTGTTTTTTTGTGAGCTTTCACAGTGCATATATATATGTATATACATGTATATATATATATATATATATAGAGAGAGAGAGATTCATATATGTTTGTTTCTGTGTGTATACACACATACACACACACACACACACATATATATATATATATATATACATTCACCAAAAACAAATTTTTTTCTCTGTTTAACATGTTTTTAGAGAAATTTTTACAAGGTTCAAGATACAAGAGAAATTAGCACTTATAACTCTTAACCTCTCATTGTTATATTTATGAGAAGTGTTTCTTTTTGCAGATATATTTTAAGTAAATATTGCCTGATGAAAATATAAACTTCCTTGTATTTTGAAAAGAAGCATAATCTGACAGTGGAGAATACCGTTAATTATATTTTAAGTCAATTTTGGTTATTTACAATATATTAGTTCATTTCTCTTGTAAAGTAATAGTATCTCTTTTATAAACCTATTAATTTAAGTCATCATCACAATATTATTTGCATAGTGAGAAATATATTGTCATCTTATCAATAATTAAACTCTAGATAAAAATCTCAATAATGGTATTTATTTTCCATTTTAGGTTTAATTGCAAACTTGAAACATGTAAAATGAATTTAGAAGGCAAATATAAGTGATTTTTTAATTGATTACTTCTTCAGAGTAAGTTAATGATTTACCAGCCTAAAACCACTACATAGGTATATTAGTTGAAAGTTTGTATTTATTTCATGATATATTTAGGAGAAAAACCTATTCTTTACTCTTTCACTTAAATATCCTCTCTCTTTAAGCCTATATTTGAACAAAAACTAAAGTAGTGCTATTGATTTAACTGATCAAAATACAGAATCTCTAATTGGAAAAAAAAAATAACTTTGGAAAAGACCAAACCTTATCCTAGACAAATGAACAATGCCTTCTACAATATTCCCCAAAATTGCTGAGTTAGCTTCTGCTTGCCAACATCCAGTGAGAAGGTACACTCTACTTTTCCAGGCAGACCATTCTACTCTTGGACAGTCTTCACTGATAGGACACATTGCTCCCTTCTACAACCATTAGATCTAACCATATTGGCCTATTTACTATTCCTGACACATGGTGTTCTACATTTGCCTTAGCTTTCTCCCATGCTGGGATGTTCTGTCATCAGTTCTGCCTTGTAGAACCTCTAGCTTCTTTGTCTGTGAGAACAAAACCAAAATCTGTAATATTTTTAGAAAGAAATTTGTGAGGTCATTTGGCATAGGGCAGTGAGCTGGAAAGGAGGTGTAGCTCCTTCCGAATCGGGTTCTGGAAAGTTTACATTATATAAGATTTAGAAAAGAATGCTTGCACATGAATCACATACAGTTTAGCAAAATTATTGAAGGGGCAACTTGAAAACAGGGAACATTGAGTTAGATATGAATCTGAAACCTGAGTGAAGCCAAAACACAACAGAACCCCCAAAATTTTGTGAGGGACCTATCAAATGACTTTGGTATGAGGAGGCAAAATATGAATACTCTGAGTGGATTCAGAATCTGTGGAAACCCAACATTTCTTGTAGCTCTCTCCATCATCCCTAGAGAGTTATTGGGGGTCAGGAGACATGCTATATGGAGACGCTTAATCACATAGAGTTGGATTTAAGCAACATAACAATTTTTCCAAATTATCTAATACATCATTTTTTCCTACACTTCCTTTAAGACTTATCTCAGGAGGTGGAGCTGAGATGGCAGAAAAGAGAGGGAATCCTCTGAGTTCTTCCCAAATTGCCTCCAAATATCTTTAAATAATGCCTCAAAACAAATTCTAGAACAACATAAGCCCCAAAAAGAATGAATCTTCCAACCTAAGATAACTTAGAAGGTTAGCAAGAAAGGTCTACTGTATCAGAGAGATAGTGGAGCACAGTCCAGCACAGGCTGCACAAGCAAACCAGAAGCAGGCTATGGGTGAAACTGAATAAGTGAAGGGAGATACAGTTTATGTACCTATCAGCCCACAGATGGTAAAGGTTTCAGACAACTGACACCAGGGACAAGAGTCTGTTTCATTGCCTATATTTTAATCTAGGTCACCATCCCTTCCCAGGGCAAGGAATACCAGCATACCAGAGCATGTAGCTGCTGGGAAGTGGCGATTCCGGTCACAGTTTCAGGGTGGAAAAATGTGCTTGTGGTCATTCATAGACCAGTAAATAATACAAGAGAGCAGTAAACACACCCCTCCATAAATCATCCACCTCTATAGAATTGAAAACTTGCAGGTCTACAGAATTTTAGAGAAATTTTTACAAGGTTCAAGATACAAGAGAAATTAGCACTTATAACTCTTAACCTCCCATTGTTATATTTATGAGAAGTGTTTCTTTTTGCAGATATATTTTAAGTGAATATTGCCTGATGAAAATATAAACTTGTGAGGTCATTTGGCATAGGGCAGTGAGCTGGAAAGGAGGTGTAGCTCCTTCCGAATCGGGTTCTGGAAAGTTTACATTATATAAGATTTAGAAAAGAATGCTTCCACATGAATCACATACAGTTTAGCAAAATTCCGAACATGAAAATAGCTGAATGAAAAAGCTAAAGTTTGGGATGATATCCTCTCCACTCTGGAAGCAGAGTCCCAATTTGCATATAGTTAAAAGTCAAGACATAGGTTGGAAAATGAGTAAAGAGGAAAAAAAATTCCTAACCCTAGAAAGATACTATGGTGACAGGGAAGACCAAAACACAAAGTCAGTTGAAGACAACAAAGTCAAAACCAAAGCCTCAAACAAAAGTATGAAATATTTATCTGTACCTATCTACACATACACATAGGTGTATATGTATGTGTATATATATATATATATATATATATATATATATATACAGAGACACATACACACACATATATGTGTATATATACATATATATGTATATGTATTTATACACACACATATATATGCATATATATAAACATATATATAGATATATACATATATATGTGTGTGTATATCTATCTATATAGATAGATATACACACACACACATACACACTCTAATACATAATACATGTATATCAGGCCATATAAGAAGTCAGAAAGCATTATAAATATAAAGTGAGACAGAGGAAAAATTGGAAAGAGAAATGAGAATGATGCAAGAAAATCATAAAAGAGAGTCAACAGTTTGGTAAAGGAGGCATGAGAATACTGAAGAAAATAATGCCTTAAAAAAAGAATACACCAAATGGTTTTGAAGAAAAGGTACAAAAATAAATTCAGTGAAGAGAAGTATCCCATGAAAAGCAGAAGTGGTGGAATACAAAGGGAGATATAAAAATTCACTGAGGGAAAAAACAGCTTAAAAAGCATTATTGACCAAATAGAAAAGGAGACATGAAAGAATATTGAAGAAAATAATTTCTTAAAATAGAGATGAGAAAAGCAATACTGGAGCATAAGTTCATAAATGATTGAATGATATCTATTCAAATTCAAAGCAAATTTTTCAACATCACAAAAATACAAAAAATACAAAAGTTCACTGAAGAAATATTTGCTTTAAAATTAGAAATAGGCAAGTGCAAGCTAATGCTTTTATGCGACATCAAAAAAAAATAAAAGAATAGAAAAATAGAAGAAAAAGTGAAATACTTCATTGGAAAAAACAACTGACCTTGAAAATGTATACAGGAGAGATAACTTAAAAATTATTGTTCTACTTGAAAGTCATAATCAAAGGAAAAGCCAAGATATCACCTTTAAGGCAGTGTCAAGATGTTAGGAGAAACTTCAATTTTTAGAGCTAAGACCCAGAAAACAATTTGTTGCCTAAGCTTGGCATGAAAACAACCCTTTGTATTTAGCTTCTGGATGGTCTCAACCTCTGTCAAGAATCATGTAATTGTTGTTTTGCTTGGACTAGCCTCAGGTGTTCTCCAAGCTTAGACTAGCTCAGGCAATTTCTAGTCATGAAGCCCTACTATAAACGAAACTTCTCACATTGTTGTTACTCCCTCATTGTCAGAGACACAGCTCGCTGCACAGTCATTGGTATACTCATACCAATACCCTACATTGAAATTTTGCCACACTAACATGGGTTCATCTGCTAGGGCAGGGTGTGAAGATGTTTCTAGTCTGTCTCCTTGCTTGTAAGCCATTTCCCTCATTGTGAAATTAAACTTCTGTGTGATTAAAGACTCTCCTATCTGTAGCATGCTCTAATTGGCTCTGCCTATCCACAGATTAGAGTCTGGGCTTGTCCCACCGATAAAAATTTAAAGGACTATACATAGATAAAAAGCACAGGTATGAATTGAATACGATGCTATGATTATCTAAATAAATTGAGGGATGACAAAAAGAATGCTCTGGGAAACAAGCAAAGGTAGAGGTGGAATGGAATTAATTATAACAGAAGAAGTCTAAAAGAAATTTTGGCAGTGGAAGGGAAGATGAGGAAAAGGAAAAGAGAGCATATGAAGCTTATTCTCATCAGAATTGTCTCAAAGAGGGAATGCCATAGACACCGATTTGGGTGTAGAAATCTATTTTATGTGCTAATAGTGCGGGTGTTGATAGAAGAGAGGTTAGAATTGGGGGAGGCAAAAGAGAGAAACAAAACACTTTCGAGAATGGATAGCATGAAAGGAAAGAGAGTAGAATAAATAGGGGAAAGAGGACAGAAGGAAATACATAGTTGACAATCAGTACTATGAAAAATATGTAGATCAAGTTTCTCTGATGAAGATCCCATTTCTCAAATCTATAGAAAACTGTCACATTTATTTTTAAAAAGGAGACATTCTTCAATTAATAACTTGTGAATGTATATGAACAGGCAGTTTTCAAACAAAGAAAAAAATCCATTCATAGTCATTTTAGAAAATTCTCTAAGTCACTGTGGATTGGAGAAATGCAAATTGAAACAGTTCTAAGCTATCACCGTACATTTATCAGATTGGCTAATATGACAGACAAAGAAATTGACAAAAGTTGATGGGGCTGAAAGAAAATTAAGACACTAATACACTGTTGGTGAAGTTGTCTATTGATTCAATCATTTTGGAGATAAAGTAGATCCTATGCCCAAAGGAATGTAAAGCCATGCATATGCTTTGATGGAGCAACACTATTACTAGGTCTGTATCTCCCAAAAAGATAAAAGAAAAGGAAAAGAACCTTTATGTACAAAATTATTTATAGCACTTCTTTTAGTGGTGGCAAACAAATGGAAATTGAGAGGATATCCATCAACAGCTGAATGGTCTAATATGTTGTTTTATGTGATTTTATGATGGAATACTATCATACTCTAAGAAATGATGAGCAGGATGCTTTCAGAAAAACCTGGAAACTTTTACATGAATTAATGCAAAGTGAAATAAGTAGAACCAAAAGAACATAGTGCACAGTAACAGCAATATTATATGATGATCTACTGTGGATAACTTTGCTATTCTCATCAATACAATAATCGAAGATAACTCTGAGGAACTTGTAATGAAAGATGCTATCCATCTCCACAGAAAGAATTAATAGAGCCTGAGTGCAGATCAAAGATTCTTTTTCATTACTTTCATTATTTTGCATGACTGCAAATGCATTACATATATCAAATTGTTTATATTCTTTAAAGAGTAGGGGAGAGGAAGAAGAGAGAGAATTTGAAACTTAAATTAAACAAGAAATAATGTTAAAATTTTTCTTACATATAATTGGGAAAAAAATAATAAGCTTAAAAAAAGACCATTCAGTGATATCATTTGAAGGAGTACATTCCCTTAACACTATAGCTGCTATTTCTTTTCCCTCTCAAATTACTCAAGCTCTACTCTGTGTGCATATATACCTATTTGTGTAAATGATTCTTATATTTTAGAATTGAAGCTCCTTGGTGGCAAATCTACTTTTTTCACCCTTTTATTCTCACACAGAGAAAAATGGCAGAGTCAAAGGTGGCATTTTTTTTTTTGCATTAGTTCCTCCACAACATTTTTCACAGTGACCTAGAAAGTGTACCAAATCAAATTTTGGCTGGAAAAGTCAAGAAACTCACAATGAATCATTTTTTTCAGCCCATGGTAAAGGGGGAAGATAGAGGGATCTATGGATACGAGAATGGGGCTTTCCAAGTGGTCAGCACAGCCACAATAGTCAGTAGTTGGTGAGGAGCAGCCCAGAGCCCAGGGAGGGTAAGGGAACTAAACAACTGGACAGAAAGATATCCTATAGTATTCCTGTTCTAGCTCTGGAAACTAGAATAGGTACCATCTGGGACCCAATTCTAGGTCACAGTTCCAGAACAGTGAAGAATGGTCACAGTTGCTGGGGAGCAGGGGTAGGGACATGTTCAAAGAACAAGCTCTGAACCCAAGAGCAGAGTAGAAACTTAATTCTAACTTTTATTAATGCAAATGGCCCTTCAATGCAATAGCAAGGATAGGAGTCTAAAAGCAAGGGAGAACAAGCAGTTCAATCACTCTGAAATTACCAAAATTCTCAGTGGACTAACTGAGACTCAGTCCAGCAGCAGTATTAGAATTCCAACCACACATAAGTCAACAAATCCAAGTCCAGGAACTTTCAGAGTACAGACATGAAGGTCAATGAACAGATCTTTTTTCCAGATCACACCACTGTAGAATCACCAAAAATATGCTAGGAAAGTATCAAAGGACATGAAAGTCAAAAGTTTAGACCAGGCATCACATCCTTCCCTTTCCTACTCCTAAGAAGTAAGCAGATCTCAGATCTATCAAAAATTCCAGTTTAAGAATTAACTTGTGAAAATGGGCAAATAAATAAAGAACGTGACTATTAAAAAGCTACTGCAGGGATAGGGAAGCTTAAGGAAAAAATCACAGAAGACAATAGCTTGAAAATATCTACAAGCAAGTCTTAAGGGGGAAAAAAGTGAACATTAGATTCATACCCAACAAAATTTCCTAGAATAGGTAAAGAAAGATATAAGGAGGGTGAAAAATATTTTTAAATCTAACACATTGGTAGAGGTTAAATTGGGAAAAGAAATAAGAGATATGCAGGGAAACTATATAAAGAGAATTAACATCTTGGCAAGAAAAAGTAGAAAACCTCACTGAAGAATATAACTCCTTAAAAGTTGGAATTGGACAATTGGAAGGTAATGACTCCATGAGTCATAAAGAAACAATAGAACAAAAGATAGAAGATTGAAAATAATTGAAGAAAAGGTATAACACCTCATAGGAAATAAACAACTGATTTGGAAAAGAGAATAAAGGAAAGATACTTCTTCAAGCTTTACTGCACTACTTAAAAGCAATGATCAAAATAAATGACATTATTTTAAGATAATATAAAAGAAAACTGCCCAGATATTTTAGAGTCAGAGGACAAAGTAGAAATTGAAAGAATTCACCAATCACCCGCTGGAATAATATCCCCAAATGAAATCTCCTGAGAATATGAATAGCTCAAATCCAGAACTTCCTAGTCAAGGAGAAAATATTGCTAGCAGGCATAAGGAATTCAGATACAGTAGAGCTAGAGAAGTTAGCACCCTGCCCGTCATGTAGCACACAGCACACACATTTTTTTTTTTTATTATTGATTGAATAGAACTTTTTTTTATTACATAAAGCGACTATTCCCCCTCACTTCTGTCATCTAACCATGGCTACATTTCCTGACCTTGGTAGTCCTACAGAACAAATCTGCTCCATTTTTCATGAAACAGTCCTCAATCTCTGAAGACCACAAAAGTTTCCCACTCTTCTCTACCCCAACCAGTTACATTTTCCCCATTAGAAACACCTTGAGTCCCTTTAATCTAAACTTCATAGAGCATTTTCTCTAGTTTTCTTGACACTCTGACCTCCCTCATCAAAAGACATGATAATTTATGAATGCCCATTCTGAAATAAAGAGACTAAATTGGAATGTAATGGTCTCACTTCTGGTCTTATAAAAGTGCCAAAGGACAGTAGTTCTGTATTGAATGATCAATTCAATAAATTACTCTGAATTTTAACAAGAAAGTATGTAAAATGGAAGCAAATATGCTTGATTCACCCAGTAATCTTTAAACAAGCTCTGCTTGGTTCACTTAGTAATCTTTAAACAGGCTATCTTCCTTTCATTTTCTCACTATTGTGCATAGGAGTACAGTAGCTGTAAGCATATTTACTTTTATTCATCAGATTTCATTTAAGTCAATTTCATTCATTAAGTTCATTCATTTGACATGATAGACTTGTTAAAATTTCAAATTCAGTATGAAATATGTATTGCTTAATTAATAATATCAGCTATATGCAATGTTCCCACAATAGCAGGAGTCTTTGGGATAGGTTGCATTTCTCTCAGTTTGGACATAGGCATATTGACTATATACAGTGTAGGGGTACTTGGCTTTACTTCTTGCCACAATCCTCAAACTACTTCCAAAATTTAGAGGAGGAATATTCAAAGCTTAGTTTCAACTCACATCTAGAGTCGTGTTAATCAAAACTTGAAATAGAAATGTACTTAATGAACTAACTTTACAGAGAATCCCACCTGAGTCCAGTGCTCTTCCACCAAATAGCATTTTAAATATTGAAGACTATACTGCTTACACAATCTCCCTAATTCTTCCTTTGCACATGTTATATATTTCCAGTTACTTCTATTTTTTGTATTTCCTCTTAACCTATCATTTAAAACTAACTGACAGTTCACCCCACCTTGAATCTGTTTCCCTACACAATTAAAATATAATCCCTGAAAACAACTGAATGCAAATTTTAACATTGGCCAGATATTCTCTTGTTGCTGTTTAGGAAATGCTTTTTTTTAATTAAAAATGCATTTGGTTAAGATATTTTCTTTCCTATATAAGTTTTTATAATTATGTACCTAGCAGAAAAAAATGGGTCTTGCAAATATAGTGTTGCTCCATATGTGACAAGGATGTTCTCCTTTTGTAGTTCAAAAGGAGAGACTAGACATCTCTGGCTTCTTCTCCTCTCATACTTCTCTGAACAAGGCTTTCATTCCAGCCAGGAGAAGCAGAAATTTGGGGCTTGAGATTACAACTTTCCAGGGAGTACCCGGCTAGAATAGGATATATTTACTCCCTTAAATATGGTTCATGTAGGAGGTATGATCAGGTTCGCTCTAACTTCTGATTTTTTTCTAATTTCTGGGTGACCTCAAGCTCTATATCCAAGGCTCAATACTTCCCCCACCTAGTACCAGTCTCAAAATGAACACATGTAGAGGACAACAAAGAAACCCACTTATCCAAATCATAGAAAAAGAAATCAGAGAAAGAATACATAAAGGAATATATGCAAGACTATGTAGAATGGGGTTCTCCCATTAGGAGTGAGATAACTCAGCTTGATCAAAAGAGAAAGAAAGTATGAATCTCATCAAAAGGAAAATTCTTTGAAATCTCTAGTGGAGCAAGATGGAAACAAGAACATGATGATGAATGTTTGAGTCTCTCATGTCTTCTCACAGTCTTTTCCTTCAGTAAACTGAAGTTGAATCGGTCTCTTTCATCATCCAATCCTCTTGAAGCTGGATGTCAGAAGCACCTGAAGTTATTTGCCTCAAAACTTGACAAATCTCAAAGGGGCCTAGCCAAGATTAGCACTTTCTTCCCTTTCACCAAGTCTGTCCTACATCTCATGTAGGGTGTACATCTCCACATATAAGGAAAGAGTTCTATACCAATGGGTTTTATGACACAAGGTACATGTAATTTCTATTCATCTTGATGTGAATTATAATACTTATAGTTTTCTCAATGCTGTATCAGTAGTTCTGGTAGATATTCAACTCTGTCATAAGGGTTTAAAATATATTTCTGTAGACTTTTTGCATTTAATTTAACATTTTGGTAGCTATTGTTCACGAATGATAGTGATCTCTAATTTTTTTCTATCTTGTCAGAATTATCTTGTGCAAAGTATTTGACAAGAGCCTTTAATTTTTAAATGATTTATACAATTCACTTTCAAATCTGACTGGAGTAGAATTTTTCCTGCAACACCCATATGATAACTTACATTTATCTTGTTAATTTTCTTTCTGAGATTAGATGGTTTATGTTGTCTTCTTTCTCTTTCACAAATCTATGTTTCAAGTTTTTGAAAATATTCACACATTTCATTTAAATTACCATTTTATTGCTATACTAATAATAAATGCTTTTGACTCCATTTTTTCTAGATTCCCCTGACTCATTGTTAATTCAATCGTTAGAATTTTGTCTTTTTTGTTCAGTTAAATTATCTAATAGTTTACTGATTTGTTGGTCTTATAATTTTTTTAATAAAAGGCATATTTTTTTCATCAACTTGATAATCTTTTTTAACCTTTAACTCTTCAATCTCTTCAAAAAAAATCATCACCCAGTGACATTATCCTTGTTATTTTATCATTTTATTTTTCAACCAAATTCCTTGAGGTAGAAAGAAAAAAAAAAATTCTAAATTTATTACTACTATCGTGTCTCCTCTCACTCTTTAGCAATCTGGCTTCAGACATTGCCATACAACTGAAACTTCACTCTTCAAAATTACCACCAATCTATTTATTGCCAAATCTGATGGACTCTTTTTAACCTTCATCCTTCTTGAGCTGTCTGAAGTATTTCTCATTGTTAAGAGCCCACTCTTTTCTTTTCTTTGGGTTTTTAGGCCACTACTCTCCATTAGTTCCTCCTTTCTTTCTGACAACACTTTTTCACACTTCTTTGATGGGCAAATGCACATACTTTGATAGTGAGCAAACTCAAGAAGTCTCTCTTGTAGGTTTATTTCTTTTGTTTGTATATCCTCTTTCTTAGCAACCTCCTCAATTCTGATGTTTTCAATTATAATTTCCAAGCTGATAATTTCCAAGCTGATAATTACTGGATCTATATATCTAAGTCTAATTATACATTGTTTTGTTTTTCTCTAAAGCTCCAATCATTCAAAAATTCCCATTGGACATTTCCAACTGTATATCCAATAATCTGAAGCTCAGTATGTTAAAACAAAATAAAGAAAAGAAAACTCATTATCTTTCTCCTCAAACCCACCCATCTTTCCAACTTTCCTATTATTGTCAAGAGATAGTTTTGAACCACAAAAGGGGTAAAGGCAATTAACAAGATAAAATAGGTTTGTATTATATTAAATTGAAAAGCTTTACAGAAACAAAATTAATTCATCTAGGATAAGAAAGTAACCAGTCAACTGGGAAAGTCTTTGTATCAGATATCTCTAAGGGTTTGATATCCAAGATACATAGACAACTATCAGAAACATATAAGATCAAAAACCATCCCCCAACAGAGAAATGTTAAAAGAATATGAACAGTATCCAAGGAAAAATTACAAAGTATTATCAGCCAAAAATAGTAGAAACTGCTATATTAGAGAATGATTAAACAAATTCTGGTATAAAATATGTAATGGAATATTATTGTTCTATAAGAAACAGTAATGTATACAGGGAAACATGGAAAGACATGAACTGATGCAAAGTGATGTAAGCAGAGTAAAATAAATACATAATGACTAAAAAAATCACAAAATTATCTAAATATAATGTTACTGTTGTAGGTAATAAGCTTGACTTCAAAGAAGAAATATTCATAAACACCTTCTTGGTTGCTTGGTTGTTGTCCTTCGTCTTTGAAGAGGACCAAAATGACATCACCAGTGTAAAGTGCAATTTCAGTCTGACTGTGGCTGATCAGACCAATATGAGCTCAGAATGCTCTTACACAGGTTGGGCACAGATAGTCTGTATGAATATTTGGTTTGGATAACCCAAATTTGCGCATTTACTTTGTTCTGTCTCAATTCTGCTTTGCTCAAAGAGCACAGCACCTTTTCTTATGTGGCCATGCTGTACTGAGCAGTCCTATGTCAGTGTTTCCCATGTTGAACAGTAAAATCCAAAGTTCTTGAGAGATACCTTGAGAGTGTCCTTGTATTGTTTCTTCTGGCCAACATGTGATTGCCTGCCCAATGCAAGTTCTCCATAAAATAGTCTTTTTGGCAAGCATAAATTTTGCATTCGAACAATGTGGCTAGCCCATTGGAGTTGCCCTCTCTGAAGTATGGTTTGACTACTTGGCGGTTCAGCTCAAGCGAGGACTTCAGTTTCTGGAACCTAATCCTGCCAAGAAATCCTCAGAATCTTCCTAAGACAGTTCAAATGGAAGTGATTCATTTTCCTGGCATGGTTCTGGTAGACTGTCCATGTTTCACAAGCATATAACAATGAGGTCAGCACAGCAGCTCTGTAGACCTTCAGTTTGGTAGTCAGCCTAAGCCCTCTTCTCTCCCAAACCTTTCTTTGGAGCCTCCCAAACACTGAACTAACTCTGGCAATGTGTGCATCAACCTCATTGTCAATGCTTACATTCCTGGAAAGTACACTACCAAGGTAAGTGAACTTATACACAGCATTCAAAACTTCTCCATTTGTTGTAACTGATGGTTCCACATATGGGTGGTAGTGGTGGCTGATGGAGCACCTCTGTTTGTTTGGTGTTAACTATTAGGCCAACATTAGCACAGGCAGCAGAGAATTGATCCATACTTTGTTGCATCTCAGCTTCAGAGGCTGCATTGAGTGTAAAATCATCTGCAAATAAAAAATCATTCACCAACACTCCCTCCACTTTGGTCTTGGCTTGTAACCTTTTTTAATTGAAGAGCTTACCATCACTGCGGCAGTTGACCTTGATGCTATGTTCATCCTCATTAAAAGCATTTGACAGCACGGCTAAAATCATTATGCTAAAAAGCATGGGAACAAGCACAAAGTCCTGTTTCACTCCATTGGCGAGTGGGAAGGCACAAGAGCATTGTCCATTATACAGAACCCGGGAAAACATGTCATCATGAAATTGACATAGAATATTGATGAACCTTCTTAGGAAATCAAATTTTGACATAATTTTCCATAAGCCCTCACGAATAATAGTGTCAAAGACCTTGGTCAGATCCACAAGCATTGTGTATAGACCTCTGTTCTGCTCCTGGCATTTCTCTTGGAGTTGTCACCACACCACATCTAATGTTCCTTGACCCTTTCTGAAGTGACACTGGCTCTCAGATATATGCCCATCTTCCAGGTGAAGGATCACCCTATTAAAAAGGACTCTAGCAAGAATTTTGCCAGCAGTGACTAAGAGAGATATCCCTCCGTGATTGTTGCAGGACAAATTCCCTTTAGCTTTATAGAGATGGACAATGGAGGCATCCTTGAACTCCTGGGGTACAACCTCCTTTTGCCGTACAACCTGGAAAATTTCAATCAGCTTTTGTATGAGTAGTGGTCCCCCTACCTTGTGAAGCTCATCTGGAATAGAATCAGCACCAGGTGTTTTGCCATATGAAAGGAGCCTAACGGCCCTCAAAATCTCTTCTTTAGTTGGAAGTTCAGCCAAGGAGGGATTGACTTCAACCTGAAGCAAATGGTCAGTGGCCTCAGCATTGATTGATGATGATCTGTTGAGAGCACTGTGGAAGTGTTCAGTCCATGTCTCAATGATAATGTCCTTAGCACTAATCAGTGTGACTCCACCAGCACTGACTAGTTGTGATGCACCAAAAGGTGCATGAATAGCTTTCAGGGAATGATAAAAGGATTTTGCATTGTTACTATGAGCATAAAACTGAATTTCATCTGCCTTCTTATTGAGCCAGGAATCTTGCATCTCTCTAAGCTTTGCTTGTACTTCTTATCACTCATTTAAAGATGTAGAAGCCCATAGGTGTGGAGCATTAAAAATCACAGAATATTTTGATGCAATCATTAATTTTATTGATATTTTTCCTATTCTCCCTCTTTTTGTTCATTTAAAAAAAAATTGTTATATTTTGGTTCTGTTTGGTTTTTCTCATGTTTTCTCCCATTTGTTTCAATTCTTCTGTACAACATGATCGATATGAAAATATGTTTGATAACAATGCACATGTAGAATCTATATAAGATTGCGTGCAGTAGTGGGGAGAGAGGGAGGAAAGATGGGGAGAAAAAGTTAAAATGTATGGAAATGATTATAGAAAACTGAAAACCAATGAATAATTATTTTTAAAGAAGCATTTTAAAAATATTGAATTATGGGAAGAAGAGAGGGATGACACAAGGGGAAGTTTAAATGGTGTGAAATAAATACAAATCATTATTTTTTTTAAATACAAGAAAAATGGAAATGGTCTCACATGTACAAAAATATTTATAGCAGTTCTCTTTGTGGTAGCCAAAAACTGGAATTCAAGGGGATGCCCATCAATGGAGGAATGGCTGAATAAGCTGTGGTATATGAATGTAATGGAATACTCTTGTCCTATGAGAAACAATGAACAGGAAGACTTCAGAGAAGCCTGGGAAGACTTATACTAACTGATGCTGAGTGAAAGGAGCAGAACCAGGAAAACACTGTACACAGCAACAACCACATCGTGGGAAGAATTTTTCTGGTAGACTTAGTACTTCATTGAAATGCATGGACTTAAAACATTTCCAATGGACTCTTGAGGCAAAACACCTTGTACATCCAGAGAAAAGATTATGGAACTGGATCACAGACAGAAACAGACCATTTTCTTTTGTATTATGTTTGGTTTTGTTTGGTTCTATGGTTCCCCCCATTCATTTTAATTCTTCTATGCAACATGCATTTAATAGGAATGTACATGTCAAACCTATGTAAGACTGTAGGCCATCTCAGGGAGGGAGTGGGAAGGGCAGGAGGAATAAAGGGGAGGAAGTGGGAAAAAAATCTAAGATATTTGGAAGTGATTGTTGAACACTGAAAACAAAATAATTAAATTTAATAAAAATGAGTAAAATACAAGAAAAACAAAAAATCTAAGGACTATAATAAGGGCTTTCCTTGCAAAAATGAATTGTTTTTCAAAGGAATACTTAATTGATAAAAGTGTGTTTTTATGATAAATTAATGAATATATCAAAATCATGTGATCTCAATGAAAAATATGAGAAATGAGTGATGACAGCAAGAGAATAATACATTTCTCTAAAAATTTAAGTATGTAAAAATTGCAAGTTTAATATTTAGCTCAGTATATTTAATTACTTTACTTTGTCCAAAGAAATTCATGAAACCCTGGAGGTTTGAATGAGCCAATGAAAAACTTTAAATGATAACCAAGGGTAATAATATTTGCTCCTGGAGTTAATAGTGAGCCACTGGAGTTTATTAGTGCACTTAAGGTATGTGCATTTAAGGAAAATCTTTTTTGCAACTGTAAGGATAGTATATTGGAGAGCGAAGAGACTTGAACCTGAATTGCAATATCTACTGCAATAAACCAGATGGGAGATGATGAGGGTTTGAACTATAGAGGTGATTATGTTAATTGAGAAAATGAAACAAATGTAATAGAAATTGTCATGATAGAACCAACAAGACTTGATAAGGATTTGAATATATGAAGTGAAAAAGAGTGAGACATAAGATGACCCCAAAAGTTTGACTAAGGGTAACTTTTAAAAAAAGTTTTTGCTTTCATAGGAAGGTCAGGAAAATATTGTTTGGGATTAAAAATGATGAATTTTATTTTAGACATATTGATTTCAAGATGCCAAAAATATTTCATTCAAAGTGTCTGATTTGTTGCAGTAGGAACCTAAGGAAAATTTAAGAGGCTGCATATGTATATTTTGATGTTGTTTGCAGAAAGCTTATCTTGAAAACCATAGGAACTGATGGGTTCACCAAGAAAGAGAGTGTAGAGAAGGAAAAAGAAGAAGACCAAGGAAAGATCCTAAGCATACATCAGCAGTTTAAGATATAAGATGCGGGTGGTGATGTATCATAGATGATGAAGGGGTAGTCAGATAAGTAACAGGAAAGAAAGTAAAACAAAAATCCAGAAAGGAGAGAGTTTTCATAAGAGAGACTAGTCAAAAGTTTTAAATACCATCAGAATGTTAAGAAGGATGAGGATTAAGAAAAAGTTATGAGATATAACAATTAAGAAATACTTGGTAACCAAAAACTATTTTAATTAAGTAATGAGGTTAGAAGACCAATTGAAAGAGGAAAATGTCAAGAATTGAGATAAGTAGAGGCCAAACGAAGAGATATCATTTTCTAGGACTTTAACTGCTAAAAGCAAGGTTAAAATAGGATGACACATTGAAAGCATACTGGTGCTAAGTAAACATTCTTCAAGAATGGAAAATTTTGCAGCTGTGTTGGTATCCAACAAGGCAAAATCCCAGTGAACATCAAGAGATTAAAGAATAGAAGAGCAATATGATTAGGAGGGAGTAGTACACTTGAAGGCAAAGGAAGGGATGGAGTACAGGGACCATGAGAGATTGGCTTTGGCAAAAGAAAGATTGCTCTTCATCAGAGAGTAAAGAAGGAAAGAATGAGAATTGTAATAATAATATTAATAACTGAAAAGTATATAGTGCTCTTATGTTTATAAAGCACTTTACACATATTATCTTTTTTGTCTCAGTAAATATGTCAGATAAATATGTAAAGTAGGTGTAATAATTATCCCAATTTTAGACAATTAAGAAAGTTAAGTAATTTTTCATGTCTCATCATGGTGGAGACTAGAACCTTGTTTGTTGTGGTATTGCTTTTGTTTTTTAACTTCAAGAGTGTCTAAAGAAGTACTAATTCTACAACTCTGAAAAGTTTTCAAATATGCTCCCAAGCATGATCTATATCTGTTTTCTGAGAACAAGATTAGCTAAGTATAAAGAAGCTCAACATGAATATTGGTTGGTCTCTTGTTAATAATTTGACTGGGACAAAACAAGGAATAAATTAAAAAATATAAATTACCTTCCGTTTTCTGCAAATGTTCTGCTTATGAAATAATAGTGGCAGAAATCCAAAATGAAGTGTAGAAACTATTGAACATTACATAGTTTTTAGACTATCTATAAACATTATATTTGATTTTTTAACTCTAAATGTAGCATCTAAGTCTGATGTCAAACAAATGGACATACTTTTGACAATATTTTTTTTTCCTGAAAATGAAAACTGATTTGAAAAGTTAAATGGATACATGGATCTTGAGGTCTCCTTAGAGTGCAACAAACAAAAGGGATGAGAGATTTGATTTATGGTGGAAACAAAATTGCCAAGAAATATAATTTCATGAGACACTTCACAGCTCAGTAATCACAGGGAATTACAATAAGAAATAGAATTTCATGAATATAATTGCAGCTTTTATGCCAACATCTGGTGGACAGGAGGAGAAGATCGGTTTTCTACAAAAAATATTTAATACACTCCAAATAAAGTCAATATTCTTTAACACAAATTACTTTAATGCACATGTGGACATTGGAACACATGTTGGGAAACACAGTGTTGAGAAAGGAAAAGGATTGTAGATATTGCAAAGTCTCACATTTATATATTATGAACACTTTCTTGATGGTATGACCAAGGTGAATCTGTAAATGATGAGAAAGAAACCACATTTAAAAATGAAATTCATTGTATTTCATTTAAAAAAAAAAGAAAACACTATCACTCTCAAACATTTATTAAGTGCTTACTTCAGTTTGTTTACTATGTTCAGTACTGGAAATTAAAAACAAAACAAAGCATGGTACTTGCACTGATGGTCCACAATCTAATGGAGTCACAGTATGAAAATAATTTTTAAATAAATATTTATCCTTTTTAAGTGGAAGGTAATCTCAAAGACAAAGCACATCTCAGACAGGGAATCGGGTCAAGCTAAACAGAGTTTAAACTGTCATTAAAGAAGCCAGAAAATCTAAGAAAGCGAGGTGAAAAAGTGTGAACTTTCCACAAATAGGGAGCAGGAAATACAGAGATGGAGGTTCATGGGAGATGAACTATAAATAAACTAGTATATTGTCATAATTGAGTACATGGAAGGAAGTAAAATTTTGATAAAATTAAAAAAAGAAGAAATGGTAAAATTTTGAAGTTTAAATGTGAATTAGAGGATTTTATATTTTATTTTGAAGGTTATAAGCAGTAACCCAAGTATACTGAAGATGGAAGTAACATGCTCAGAACTAAATTTTAGGAAAATCACTTTGGTATCAGGTAGACCATTGCTTGGAGTAGAGAGAAACTTGAGACTACGTAGGGGAGACTATATAGTTTCTTTATATAGGAGGACTACATAGAATGTTATTGAAAGGTGAAGAAAGCTTATAACAGGGAGACATCTGTGTAAGTGTAGAGAAGATGATATATATATATATATATATACATATATATATATACATATATATATATATATATATATATATAAAACAATGGATTGACAAAGAGTATAAGTGAGGAGGAGGAGTCAACAATGACATAGGAGTAAGGACTGCAGAATTAAACCTGAATGACTGGGGGGATGGTGATGCTCAACGTTATAGTAATAGGGAAGTTACAAAGAAATAAATATTTGGGGAGAAAGATAATGAGATCTGTTGAAATATGTTAAATTTAAGTTACCTATGGCATATTTGACGTCAGGTGTTGAAAAAGCAGTTGCATATATGAGATTCGAGTTCAGTAGAGAGGTTATGGATAGATATATAATTATATAATTTATATAAGTAATATATAATCTGAGAGTTACTTAAATGACGATATGGGTAAAAGTCAAATTGCAAAAGACTTAGAAGTGAGAAGAGAAAGTGGATGAATCTGATTTATAAAACTTTCCTCACAGAGTTTAGCTGAGGACAGAAGAAATATAGGATATAGGCTAGTAGGGATGGTTGGATCAAGTGAGTCTTTCTAAGTATGAGTCATGCATGTGTTTGTGGGCAACAGGGACAAAGTGAGTAGATTGGGGAAGTTCTAAGGTTAGCGAGAGAAGATTGGGCATGAGAGTAAAAGGGCACAATCTATTTGAGAAGACAGAAGTAGATATGATCAAGGTAAAGTGTAGAGAGGTTGGCAAAGGAAATGACTTCTTTATATGAGAAAGGAATGAAGAAACAGAGTGGGGAGGGGATGTCTGGGTGATATGAGATGAAGAGAGGGGAGAAATGGCATATCACAACGTTATAGTCATTTCTGAATCAGCTGTCTGTTTAGAGTAAGATCACTGGACTTCAAAGAACAAAATTAAAAATAAATTTGATGAAAAATTTTAAAAGGATGTGATATAAAATCAACTTTTACTAATAATGTAGCATATAAGACTTTAGGGTTAGCAAACCTCTTTTCCCATCATATCTCCTTTGATTCACATAATAATTCTGAGGTTGCTAATTCTATTAACCTCATTTAAAAGATAAGGAAAATGAGACTGAGAAGTTAAGTAACCTGCTAAAGATCACACTGCTAGTTAAGTGTCTGAAGCAAGATTTGAACTTTCTGCCTCCTAATGCATTTCTATTCACACAGCTACGTGCATAATAGCTTAAACCTAATCTCCTAAAAATGATACTGAAAAAAATGAGACACTTCCAAAAAAAGAGTCATCAATATAGAAATTATTCCTATTTTCTAACTTCCAGTTAATATTCTATTATACAATGTACTGCTTGTCACAATAGGCACTTAAATGCTTTCTCATTCATTCATTCATTCTGAAAAAAGAACGTTAGTCAAGGTAAATCACTTTTCCTGGCAAGGAGACCAGAAAGGTCTTGAAGATATTTCAGGCAACAAAACCTTACTTTTTAAGTGAAACAGAAAAAAATAATAACAATAAAGGATAACACTGTTTAAAATGAAGATAAATGGTTACAGAGGAACATGATGGGATATTATAATAGGTATTATGTTGCAAATAAAGAAGAAACATTTAAGAGAAAAGTGAGTTTACAAATTCCCTAGCATAAATTCAGCTTTAATGTAGGTCATCCTGTTATATAAAATTAGAAAGGGGAGAAAGGTAAGAATTTTTTAAAAAGGAAAACACCTATAAAAATTTCATTAATAAAGTATTCTCTCAGTAAATGACAATGGAAGCATACCATTCGGATTCTAGCACCACAACTTCTTTTGTGCTGAATGATGGAGTAGATATGACTAAAGAAAACCAAAAGTGAAAGCATATAGATTTGCCAAGTATAAACAAAGCATATCAGTGTCACAGAAGACACAATTTAAAGGTATTCTGGGATAAATTCTTATGGTATCTGAAAGAAGAAAGCATGAAAATATGATGAAAAAATCAGATGTTATTATTATAGGACAAAACAACCAAAAATATCAACAACCACCAAATCATATGCCTAATTTTCCATCTCAGCAATCAGTTTATGAAAATAAGCTACACATGCATTGAGGGCATTTCTTCATGAAGGTGACAGAAAGTAACAGGTATGTTTTGGAAAATGATAGTCTATCTCACTCCAAAAACATTTTAAGCATATGATTTATTGTAATGTACAGAGAACCATCTGTTCATTTTCTCAAAAATCATATTGATTCAGTATTATAAAACTTTAAAAGTTCTCCTCAAAGAATGAATATCTAATTTTTCAGAATAATTTGTTTCCTTAAATTATATAATTTTGTTTTATCATCTTCAGATTATTAATATTAAGGTAAGCATAAAATAAAAATATGTATGCTTACTAAAGATATTTGTCAACATACTAGAATATGTCAAAGTCAGTATTAAGATGGGTGAATGATTCAATGTAAGGTTGAAAGGGCTTTCTTAGGTTCCTCCTTTTCAGATGGCATGATTGCATCCAGACCTGGAACATTATGAAGGCTCTTAAATGAGACTTTTGTCTATGCTTTGAAATAGAACAAACCAAATGAATGAAGGAGTCCTGTTGTTCAAATGATCATATAAAACAGAATGGACAATACATTGATCTTAGAAAGATATTTCAGATAAAAAATGAACTAAACACAGACTTGAACAGAGAATGGGAACAAATGGGATTGCCTCTAAGAAATTACTCAGTGCTTCTCCTGAAAGATTCATCTTTTGTCAACAATATTTCTTAAGTATTGTGGCATTATTCCATTAAAGGTAATATGATGGTTTCTGAAATATTGATGTTGCATGTTAATCAAAATGCCATTGAAGAACCATCTGAGTCAAACGTTAAACTTTTGTTAAACACTTATGAATCAGACACTGGGCTAAGGCCTTAAAGATACAGTTTCCCCAAAAAAATGAAATATGGCTTACCAGTCTACACCTACTCTAAAGATCATAACATTTTAATAGAGGAGAGAATAAGCATATGTACAATTATATACAAAATAAATATAAATATACTCAGATGGACATATACGTGGTATGATTAATATGGTTATGGACCTGAAGTCAGCAAGACAGTTCTAATCCTGTCTCACACACTTCTCATTTTTGTGTCACTGTGTCAGTTACTTAACTCCTCCCATCCTCAGTTTTTTCATCCATAAAATAGGAATTAATAATAACCTCTACTTCATGAGGTTATTGTGAAGAGAAAATGAAATAGCATATGTTAATTAGTACACAATCCTTAAGAGGCTATGTAAATGCTAGCTAATACCATTATTTTAAGGTACAATTAAATCCAAAATAGATATATGCAAGGTAGTTTGGGAAGAGGGTATCAGAATTTGGAATCAGGAAAGACTATGTGCAGGTGCTAGTGCTTGAACTACATCTTGAAGGAAGAGAGATTCCCTGAGGTACAGGGTGAGGGGGGAGCATATTCTATGGATGAAAGACAGAAGATGGAATATAATGGAAGGAATGGAGAGATGCGAATTTGACTGGACCACTGAATGATGGAAGTGAATTAACATACAAGATTGAAAAGATAGAGTGGACATAGTGATGGATTTGGAGTTTCAAAGCCTGGTTGAAAATTCCTTTCCTATTCTATCCCATTCCATTTTCATGAATGAGTCAAATTGAGATAATAAAAATAACTACTGGAGTAATTAATGTTTCTGTACAGTCCAATACCATTTAAGAAAGCTGGAGGTTTCTTCAAAGAATTGGACAAAAATATAATAAAATTCATTGACATATTTCAATAGATTTCTGAGCTTTTCAATATGGATACTTCTTTCAGAAGTAGAAGTTGAAAACTATTCATCCTGTGCAACCTTTATCTATGCCCTTCTATAATTTTCCCACTGAAGTTCCCCCCATATTGCTGAAGTCTTTCCTCTAGATTTATTTTGTCATTGAATGCATGTCAGTGGAGCATTCATCAGTTAAGAAGTTCTCTAAAGAAAAAGAAATTAAAGAGATTAGAGTAGGCAACCAGGAAACAAAACTCTCACACTTTGCAGATAATATGAGTAGAAAATTTTAGAGTATCAATTAAAAAAAAAACTATGTGAAATCATTAACAATTCTAGTAAAGTTGCAGGAAAAAAATCAATAACAAAATTAATCTGGATAAAAAAAGTTCAAGTATATCAAGGGAATCAATAAAAAATGTGAAGGATGGTAGTCTAGCTATACCAGATCTCAAATTATATTATAATGATAATTATCAAAACAATCTGGTACTGGCTAAGAAATAGAGTAGTGGATCAATGGAACAGATTAGGTACACATTATATTATAGTAAATGACTAGAGTCACTAGTATATGATAAATTCAAAGATCCAACCTTCTAGAATTAAAAAAACAACAACAACATTATTTGACAAAAATTGCTAGGAAAACTGGAAAACAGTATGGTGAAAAATATAGACCAACATCTCACAACATATAGCAAGATAAGATCAAAATGTGTACATGATTTTCACACAAATGATGATACCATAAGCAATTTAGAAGAACATAAAATAATTTATTTGTCAAATCTATGCATAATGGAATCACTCAAGACTAAAGAGAAAACAGAAAGTATTACCGAATATAAAATAGATAATTTTGATTATCTAAATAAAAAAGATTTTGCACAAATAAAACCAATACAAAAAAAATTAAAAGGAAAGCAGAAATCTGGAGGGGGGAATTTTGCAACAAGTATCTCTGATAAAGGACTTATTTTTTCAAATACATAGAGCATTAAATCAAATTTATTAAAATCCAAGTCATTCCTCAACTGATAAACTGTCAAAGGAGATGAACAGGCATTTTTCACACAAAAGAAATCAAAGCTATTCATTGTTATATGGAAAAAAATGTTCTAAATTGCAGTTGATCAGAGGAATGTCAACTTAAACAACTCTGAGGTGTTACCTCACACATGTCAATTTGACTAATGTAACAAAAAAAAAAGAAAATGATAAATGTTAGAAGGGCTGTTGTAAAAGTAAAACATTAAAACATTGTTAGTGGAGTTATGAACAGATCCAACCATTTTTAGAGCAATTTGGAACTATGCCCAAAGGATCATAAAACTGGTCGTACCCTTTTGGTCCAGTAATACAAACACTATGTCTATATCCCAGAAACATTTTTATAAAGGTGTGTGGGGGAGTTTTGTACACAAATATTGATAGCAGCTCTTTCGGTATTTTGTTTGTGTTTATTATACTTCTATTCTAAGAATAGGAGATCAAAGGGATGCTCATTGATTGGGGAATGGCTGAACAAGCCATGATATATACTGGTGAAACATTATTATGCTGTAAAAATAACAAGCAGAATGAATTCAGAAGAAAAATAGACATAGATGAACCGATGAAAAATTAAGCGAGCAAGAGGACATCATACACACTATTGTATGGTGAAGAACGGTAAGTGATTTAGGTATTCTCAACAATGGAATGACCCAAGAGAATCCCGAAGAATTAATGATGAAGCATACTATTCACCTTCAGAGAAAGAAGTGATATTGTTTGAATGCAGACTGAAGCATGTTGTTTTTCATTTTCTGTCATTCTTTTTCTTTTATTCATGTCTCATTGTAAAAAATGACTGATATGGAAATGTTTTACATGTATTTATACAAAATAGCTATCAAATATATTTAATATATACATTTAATATAATATATTGTTTAAATGAATATGTATAACCTGGGCAGCTAGGTGGTGCAGTGGATGGAGCACCATTGCAGGAGTCAGGAGGACCCAAGTTCAAATCTCACCTCAGACATTTGACACTCAGTGGTGGTGTGACCTTGGACAAGTCACTTAACTTCAATTGCCTCATCCTGGGTCATCTCCAGTCATCCTGAGGAATATCTGGTCACTGGATTCATATGAGTCTGGAAGAGAAGTGAGGCTAGTGACATGCACAGCCCTCCATCCCTCAAAAAAAAAATCATTCCCCAATTGATAAATGGTCAAAGGATATGAATAGGCAATTTTCAGAGGAAGAAATTAAAGTTATCTATAATCATATGAAAAAATGCTCTAAATCACTTTTGATTAGAGAGATGCAAATCAAAACAACTCTGAGGTACCACATCACACCTATAAGGTTGGAAAACATGACAGAACAAGAAAATGATAAATGTTGGAGAGGATGTGGGAGAGTTGGAACACTAATTCATTGTTGGTTGATCTGTGAGTTCATCCAACCATTCTGGAGAGTGGTTTGGAACTACACCCAAAGGGTTAAAAAAATGTGCATACCCTTTGACACAGCAATATCGCTACTAGAACTGTATCTCCAAGAAATCATAAAAATGGGACAGAGTCCCACGTGTACAAAATTATAGCAGCACTCTTTGTAGTTGATAAAAACTTGAAATCAAGGGGATGCACATCAATTGGGAAATGGCTGAAAAAATTATGGCACATGAATGTAATGGAGTACTATTGCACCATGAGAAATGATGAACAAGAAGACTTCAGGGAGGTCTGGAAGGAATTATATGACCTGATGCTGAGGGAAAGGAGCAGAACCAGGAGAATTTTGTGCACAGCAACGACCACAGTGTGTGAGAGTTTTTTCTGGTAGACTTGGAACTTTGTAATAACGCAACAACTTAAAAAAATTTCCCAATGGTTTTCTAAAGCAAAATTCCTTCCACACTCAGAGAAAGAACTATGGAATTAATTCAGAGAATGTAGCAGATCTTGTTTGTGGGTGTGTGCGTGTGTGTGTATATTATGTTTTGATTTGTTATATGATCTCTTCCATTTATTTTAGTTTGTCTGCATAGCATGACTATAGTGAAAACGTGTTCAATAGGAAAGTATATGGAGATCCTATATAGAATTGTATGCCGTCGTGGGGAGGGAGGAGGGTGGTGGGGTGTAAGTGTGGGGGAGTAAAAATTTAAATTTTATGGTAGTGATTGTAGAATATTAAAAATATATATATATAATCTGTATTATACTGTAAAAAAAAACAAAAAAAACAAAGTCAAGTTCAAGTAATGTCATCAATTCTGATGGCTTGGTCTTCTTCAACAACGAAGGCCAAACACACACACACACACACATGTACAGCCTGTATCTGCTTACTGTTTCAAGAAAGTGGGAAAGAAGAATGAATTTAAGTTATAACTCAAAATAAAAAAAAAATTGAAAAATCGTTGTAATTGAAGAAAAATAAATATGTATTTGTGCATACATATATGTATATATGTATCTACATATATAATAATTCTAACTTCATGGTATAATTACTCTAGCTACATGACAGACCTGCCATCTTTTTAATTCCTATATCTTTATATCACTTACGATGTTAAGATTACATATTTAGAACTGGAAACAAAAGTTCAACCAACTCATTTTTATAGAAGAGTGAACTGAGACTCCTAAAAATGAAGTGACTTCCCCAATGCCTTATGAGCAGTAAGTGTCTGAGTCTGAATTAAAACTCAGGACTTTGTGACTCTTGCACAAGCATACTATTCACTTTGTTACCTAGATTCCTCTTTATCTTTTCCTCTGTTATTAAAATTTCAGAAGTAACAAAATCAATGGCTGGATCATATTCAGTCATCCTTAGAGTTGACCATGAGGGACCTTTGGGGTTTGCTATTCTCCATAAGACAGTGAAAAAACTTCCCATTTTTAAATTGTGTGGCAAACATTTTTTTTTCTCAGTCCTAAGTTACCCTGTGACAATAGAAGTGGATTAGGTTGCCATATCTGTTAAAAGAAGAGACGGCTTTCAGATTGAGCACTCTTTCTTTGACTATTGAGGCATGTCAACTCAGATTCCCTATGAGATGTGTGAAAAGGCTGGATTTTGTCAATTCCAGCATAATACGTGGGTCACACCATGGAGGGGGGCACTGTAATAGTCAAGATTGTGCCTGGGTACATGGCTGCCATTCCTATCTCAATGCTTACTCTTTTCTAATCATAAGTAAGTAAGTAAGTATCTGTCCCAATATGGAGGGGTCCAGGGTTGGAGGTGACTATGAATACAGGAAGTATTGAGGGACTTGGATTAGAACTGGATGTTCTCAAAGAAGAAGTCCTTGTTATTCCATTACTTTTAAAGAGGATGGATCCTGAGAAGAGAATTAGCTCATATCTGACTGTCTTACTAGCAAAAACATACAAGATGTTTTTACAAGGCTGAAATGAAATGTAAAATTACTAATTACCAGTATTGCAAATTACTTTGTAGTCTGAAGAGGTTTAAATATCAGCTGCCTAACAAATTGTAATAGGAGTTATAAGCTATTATAAAATCTTGTCTTAAGTTACTCTGTTAATAAAAATCTGTTTTTTTTAAATGTTTAGCATTTATATGTAGGACTACATTTTTTATCTCACATAAGATTCATATTATATGCTGAGCATATTGTCTTCTTCCCCTATTTTGGGAAATTCTAGATATGAGCAATAATCTAAGGTAAAAAATAAATTTGTAACCAGAGTACTGAGATCGAACTTTAATGAATCAAAGAATGTAAGAACAGTAGAGTTTAACCCCAGCTTATTAGTCACCAGGATTCTTGGGAATGAGTCCATTCTAAAGTGCATGTCTGGGTACCTAAAAGGGAACAGGACTAGTGCCTCAGGTCCTGAAGATTTGGCAGTGGTATCTCAAATTTAAACTAACATTCTCAAATTTAAACTAACATTTCCAACGCTATGTGAAGTAGACATGATGAAAATATGTACCTTAATTTTATATCTGATATTATTGGGATTTTTTTTCTTTTTTATCATATATTATGTTAGTTATTGTCTTAAAAGAGATTTTAAAATTTATTTTGAGGGAAAAGTTCCCCATATGGAGGGTCACAGACTGATAAGCTTTTATTCCCCTCCCAGCATCATTTCTGCCTTTCTGGACTGTAAAACTACGTCCTGGCACAAGTTACTTTCATACACACCCACATTCACACATGCGCGCACACACACACACACACATACACACACACACACACACACACACACACACACACCTTTTCTGCTCTCTTTTTTTATCTTCTGCCATTGGAATATAAATTTATTGAAGATAGGGCTTGTCCCTCTTTTTGCTTGCCTGTGTATCATTACCACATGGAACAGAACCTGGAACACAATAGGCAATTAATGCCCTCCCTCAACTCAATACATTCATTATTATTGTTATTACTTTTTATTAAGATGGGGCATTTTAAAAATTTCCACATCATCTTCACACTGGATACATTGCAATCTATTCTGTATCATCCTAATTTTCAGATATATGCTATGGAAGTGAGCACCATTCCATTAGTGTTTTTAGCATCAAGAAATATTAGATTTAATCACAAGTTTTTTTCTGTATCTTAACATAAACATTTTAGGTTAAGTTTATATGTTTCATTATCTTACTTTTTCTGATGTGGAGTCGCTCTTCCATTAGTGTTACAAACCATAATTTTTCATGACTAGTAATTTTTCAGTGTATTGCTGTATCATGTTAACTAATAGCACGTTTGGCATTTTTACAACTGTATCCATTAGGGAAATTGATGTGCAGTTTTCTTATTCTGGTATTACTTTCACAAGATTTAAAAAATCAAGACTAGATTTGCCTCATAACATTTATTTGAGAAGAATGTTACATTTTTCTATATGGATAATTTCGAATACATTAGGATTTTTTAAAAAATATGAATTTAACTCAGTGAAATGGTAAAGTTGAAGCGTTATAATTAGTGATGGGGGTGGTGGTGTTGGTGGTGGTAATAGTGGTGATGTTTGACAAGGTAATGCAATGATAATTTCTCTTTTCTTCTCCTATTGGTTTGTTTAGCACAGTAATTCCCCTTTGAATCTGTTTTTGCATGAGCAGTGGACCCTGCACGTTGTAAATCACAGATGGAATAGAATAAGCATAATGTTCTTTGTCACATGAGAAGAACCTAATGGCATTAACAATTTTTTCTTCATTCAAAAGTTTGGCTAGGGAGGGATTGATTTCAACCTAAGATGTATGATTAATGATTTCAGCTCATCTCTCCAGGATACATCCTTATCACTAATAAATCTGGTTCTGTTAACACTGAATAATTCAGATGCATCACAAGTCTTTGGTCCATAAATTGACCTGGGAACCATAAAAGTATTTCGGATTGGTACTATCAGTGGAAAACTGAATTTCATCTGTCTTCTTTCTGAGCCAAGATTCATGAATAACTTTCTAAGCTTCACTTGCACTTTACATTTGATGGAATTAAATGCTGCCTCCTTAGAGCTGAGCAAGCTCTCCTGTTAATAAACCCTGTAAAATTTTTATTTTTCAATTAGTACCTTCTGAATTACCCCATTATTTTCATCAAATTACCCCTCTTGTTTCTGAACATTCTGGCTCAGATGAGTAAATGTGGTGCTGTACACTAAATCTCGGAAAGCTGCTCACTCCATTTCTGCTCCACTGTTGCTGTGTGTTAGCTCAGCTTTCCTTCCAAGTTAGCAACAAACTGTTCACACACAGTGCTTCTCTTATTTGTTGACATTAAGAGTCCTGGCAGTTGTATTGCCTTGAGGCTACCACTTTTGCTGAATGTACATGTTGAGCTTGGATAGGATAATTCTATCACTCCGCACCACACTTCGCCTCCATTACTCTCACATTCTTCATTCTTTCTGTCTCTTCTCCTTATAATGACATAGTCTGTGAAATGTCAGTGTTTCCTGTGAGGGTGCATCCAAGGAGTTTTATTGAATTTAGGCAAATGAAAGACATTGTTGATGATGGTAATAAAATATTAAGTGACTATTGCTATTGCTGTTTCTGATTACAGTCCTCACAAAGAATCCCTGCTATGTGAGATACCCACTTCAGCGTTAAATTCGCCCAGAATTACAAGGTTATTCTTTTTCAACACACTGATGAAGAAAGTCTCCAGGTCTTCATACATTTTTTCCTTTACATCACCAGGATCCATCATTATCAGAGCGTACACACTGATTATGGTGGCATGACACCATTGCAAGTGATAATCATGTTGTCATAAGCTTGGCATTCACTTCTTTTGGGAGGTACACAAAGCTTGTTAAATAGATAAGATCTGATTAGGAAACCTCTTTCAGCTTCATAGTGTTCCCCATCACCAAGAGCACTCTAGAAAAAAAAAAAAGCATTTGCAGTTCCACCTGTGGCAAACTGGCCTTCATTTGCCAGCTTTATTTCACTCAGGGCTGTTATTTGGATGTGATACTAGCTGAATTCTCTTGCAACAAAAGTTTTTTGTCTTTTTAAGGTCTATTTATTTTGTGTTGTCCATAAGCATGTGCATATTTCAGATATTTACATCAGTAGAATCATCTTTGCAAAAGTTTTCATACATTGTGTGAGTATGTGTGTGTGTGTGTGTGTGTGTGTGTGTGTGTGTTACCAGAAGATAGAATCCCCATCTGCAACAGTAAACAGGTCAGGGTTCATGTAGGTGAAGCAGACAATTTTAGGGTGCCTTTTCCAGTCCTTTCTTCACTCCAGGAAGTAAACAGTGTGGTCCTTTAAAAAGGTTTATCTGACACCCAGAGGGCTGCCAAATCCCACTGCTTCTTCAGTCCAGTGAGAAGATGATGTTATGTCTTGGGTTGCCAGTAGGGAGAGTTGGGACTACAAATACCAATGTAGCCACACCAGTGATTTGCCACTTGCACATTACCACAGCATTTCGAGGTTGGAAAAAATAGTAAAATGGTATGAGTGATGTCTTTTTACCTGTGCCTAAGTTGGATTAAATGGAGGGAGAGTTATGCGAAGACATTGGCCTCATTGTCTCTTCCAGTGTCATCAGAGTCTAATGACAAGATGAAAAATCAAGATGAATGGTGGTAGCTTGGGATGCAATGAATGACCTTGGCATCTTTGATGTCTAACCAAGTTCTAAGTACACCATAGCTCTTGCATCCACTGCTTTCATGTAGAATATGTTGCTCAGTTCTACCTATTCTGCTGGGAAAATCTTCTCTTGCTAAGGTTAGATCTCCCTAACTCCTAACTCACCGACAGGTTTGAGGACTTTTGTTTACACTCAATCCATATGCAAAGCAGTTTTACTGGGTTATGGTCTCTGCACATACTAGTTTCTTGGAGCCATAAGTCAGAATTATATGGGAGGCAGACATCAAAGGTGAAAAGCAGGCCTGAAGAGTTTAGCAGCCCTCACATTGGAGGTACTAGTCTTCCCTTAACACCTGTTACACCTGTCTGACTACAGAGGATGTTATAGAAGAAGGTTTTAGGATGGTGTGTTGTGCCTATTGGCATTTAAAAATGACAATTTTATCATTACAATATTCACGTATTTTTCTTATTCTATTAAATACCAGTGAATTGCCACTGATAAGATAGACAAGCCAGCCTAGCTGTAGCAGCCAGGAGGCCTGAGGATGAGATAAGGAAGTCAAAAATAAAATCAGGAATCCAGTGGAGAAAACACAACACCTATACCCAAGGGCCCCAGGAATAAGATGCTTCACCCTAAACCTCAACTCCCAATAGGACTACTTGTCCCTGCCTGGCCAACCCACTCCAATTCTGTTGGAGATATAATGCATCAGATGACTCTGCAGGTATTGCACCCTCTATGTCTTTGGCAGTCACAAGCTACCCAAGAAAGAAAATTATTGACATTGAAGTGTTTTGTGCTGTCAAATGCTTCAAAATTAGGATTGCATCTGAATTCAATGAAAATTATACTAAAACAAATACAAAAGAGGGGTGGAGCCAAGATGGCAGAGTAGAAGGATGACCTGTAACAACTCTTACCCCACAACCCATAAAATTCCTGTAAAAAAATAACTCTAAATAAATTCTAGAGCATCAGAAGCCACAAAATGAAAGAATGAAAGAGATTTCCAACCCAAGAGAGGAAAGGTCTAACACATGGGGTTTGGAGTTGAGTGCAGCCAAGCATTGGCTGAGCTGGGTGGCAGGAACAGGACTGGAGAAGGTTTCAGGACTCCATGGACAGCACCTGCGGTTCTCAGATCTCTCAACCCACAAATGCCAGAAACAGCTTCAAAGGTCAGTGAGAAAGCTCTTTCAACTGGGTGAAAAGGGAACAGGGTCGTCCTGCCCTAGTTCCCACCCCACATGGCCCCAGATGATGGCAGCATCCATGTTTGGAGCCCTCTGCCTAAAGACACTGGGGAAATTGAACTGCTCATCCAGGTCTTAGCTCTGAGAATGAGGAGTACAGGCTGGTTGAGTTGGTGGAGGCTCTGGAAAGGGAATTCTATTCACAGATCCAGAGCACAAAAGCTTGCAGTAGCTTCCAGGCCAGAGTGCAAGGCAGGAGAGGACTAAACTCCTCTCTTTGATTGTGACACCTTAGAGAAACTGAGAACTTACAGGTCCCTAGAGTGTAACCTCCTTGTGACAAAGGACTCAAAATTTAAGTAACTGGCTAGGAAAATGCCCATAAAGTGGAAAAAATAAGACTAGAGAAGGTTCCTTTCTTGGTGAACAGATATTTTCATTCATACTTTCAGATGAGGAAGAACAATTCATACCATCAGAGGAAGACATAAAAGTTAAGGCTTCTGCATCCAAAACCACCAAAATAAATATGCAATTGTCCCAGGCTAAGGAAGAACTTAAAAAGAATTTTGAAAATCAAGTAAGAGAGGTAGAGGAAAAATTGGGAAGAGAAATGAGAGAAATGCAAGAAAATCATGAAAAATGAGACAACAACTTGCTAAAGGAAACTCAAAAAAATGATGAAGAAAATAACACCTTTAAAAATAGACTAACTCAAATGGCAAAAGAGACCCGAAAAACAAATGAGGAGAAGAATGTTTTAAAAAGCAGAATTAGCCTAATGGAAAAGAAAGTTCAAAAGGTCACTGAAAAAAATACTTGTTTAAAAATTATAATAGAGCAGATGGAAGCTAATGACTTTATGAAATATCAAGGAATTCCAAATGAAAACCAAAAAATAATAGAAAAACAGAAGAAGACAACGTGAAATATGCCATTGGAAAAACAACTGATCCGGAAAATAGATTCAGGAGAGACAATTTAAAAGTTATGGGACTACCTGAAAGTCCTAATCATAAAAAGATGGAAATCATCTTTCATGAAATTATCAAGGAAAACTCTCCGATATTCTAGAACCAAAGGGTAAAATAGACATTGAAAGAATCCACAGATCATCTCCTGAAAGAGACCTGAAAAGAATAGCTCCTAGAAATATTTATTTTAGCCAAATTCCAGGGTTCCCAGGTCAAGGAGAAAATATTGCAAGTAGCTACAAAGAAACCATTAGATGGGAGGAGCCAAGATGGAGGAGTAGAAAGACTCACATATGCTAGCTCTGAACCCACAGCCCATAAATTTTCTGTAAAAAGAACTCCCCACAAATTCTGGAGCAGTGCAAGCTGTGCAGAAATACAGTGGAAGAGATTTCCATTCCAGAGAGCCCTGGAAAGCTGTCCCCCAGGGTCTGTGGTGCTCCGGACAGCAAAGCCCACCCTTGCACTGCCCTGGCCTTGCAGGCTCTACAGGTCAATGAGAGAGACGTCAGGGCTGGCCAATAGGGGAGCGGGATGTCTCCGTGACTTGGGCCTCCTCGGGAGGTAGCGGCAGAGGCAGTGGCAGAGGCAGTGGTGGCCTGGAACTCCCGGGGCAGGCAAGAGCTCAGAGCCATTATCGAAGATCTCCACATAAAACCCCTGAGGGAACTGAGCCTGGGAGGTGGCCCTGCCCCCACCCCAGCACCAGAACTTAAGCTCACATTGAGTAGCAGTCGCTCCTGCCACCGAAAGCCCTGAGGCTGGGGAGCAGCATTTGAATTTCAGACCCCAAGCACTAGCTGGGCGGATCTAGGCATGGGTGCAGAGGAATCTCAGAAGTCAAGTAACTGGCTGGGAAAATGCCCATAAAAGGGAAAATAAGACCATAGAAAGCTACATTCTTGGGGAACAGATGATGTATCCTCTTCCATTTCTGATAGGGAGGAACAATGCTTGCCATCAGGGAAAGACATGGAAGTCAGGGCCTCTCTATCCCAGGCATCCAAGGTGGATGTCTGGTGGGCTCAGGCCATGGAAGAGCTCAAAAATGATTTTGAAAATCAAGTTGGACAGGTGGAGGAAAAACTGGGAAGAGAAATGAGAGAGATGCAAGAAAAGCATGAAAAACGGGTCAATACCTTGGTAAAAGGAGACCCAAAAAAATGCTGAAGAAAATAACACCTTGAAAAATAGGCTAACTCAGTTGGCAAAAGAGGTTCAAAAAGCCAATGAGGAGAAGAATGCTTTCAAAAGCAAAATTAGCCAAATGGAAAAAGAGGTTCAAAAGCTCCCTGAAGAAAAGAGTTCTCTCAAAATTAGAATGGAACAGATGGAGGCTAATGACTTTCTGAGAAACCAAGAAATCACCAAACAAAACCAAAAGAATGAAAAAAATGAAAGAGAATGTGAAATATCTCATTGGAAAAACAACTGACCTGGAAAATAGATCCAGGGGAGACAATTTAAAAATTATGGGACTATCTGAAAGCCATGATCAAAAAAAGAGCCTAGACATCATCTGTCATGAAATTGTCAAGGAAAACTGCCCTGATATTCTAGAACCAGAGGGAAAAATAAGTACTGAAGGAATCCATCGATCACCGCCTGAAAGAGATCCAAAAAGAGAAACTCCTAGGAATATTGTGGCCAAATTCTAGAACTCCCAGGTCAAGGAGAAAATATTGCAAGCAGCTAGAAAGAAAAAAATCCAGTATTGTGGAAATAAAATCAGGATAACACAAGATCTAGCAGCTTCTACATTAAGGGATCAAAGGGCATGGAATAGGATATTCCAGAAGTCAAAGGAACTAGGACTCAAACCAAGAATCACCTACCCAGAAATACTGAGTATAATACTTCAGGGGAAAAACTGGTCTTTCAATGAAACAGAGGACTTTCAAGCATTCTTGAGGAAAAGACCAGAGCTGAAAAGAAAATTTGACTTTCAAACACAAGAATGAGAAGAAGCATGAAAAAGTAAACAGCAAAGAGAAGTCATAAGGGGCTTACCAAAGGTGAACTGTTTACATTCCTACATGGAAAGACAATATTTGTAACTCTTAAAGCTTTTCAGTATCTGGGTAGTTGGTGGGACCACACACACATACACACACACACACATGTACATACATGCACGCACACACACATACATACATGCATGCACACACAGAGACAGAGAGCACAGAGTAAATTGAATACAATGGGACCATATCTTAAAAGAAATTAAGGTAAATGGTGAGAGAGAAATGTAGTGGGAGGAGAGAGGGTGAAATGGAATGGGGTAAATTATATCTCATTCAAGAGGCAAGCAGAAGACTTTTTAGTGAAGGGAAAAAGAGGAGAGCTGAGAAAAAAACATGGTTTACCCTCATCACATTCGACTAAAGGAAGGAATAAAATGCACATTCATTTTGGTATGAAAACCTCTCTTACAATACAGGAAAGTAGGGGAGGAGATAAGCAGGGTGGGGGGGGATGATGGAAGGGAGAGCAATGGGAGGAGGGAGCAATTTGAAGTCAACACTCGGGGAGGGACAGGATCAAAATACAGAATAGAAACAATGGGGGGCAGGATAGGATGGAGGGAAATAGAGTTAGTCTTACACAACACGACTATAATGGAAGTCATTTGCAAAACTGCACAGATATGACCTATATTGAATTGCCTGCCTTTCCAAAGGGAATGGGTGGGGAGGGAGTGATGGGGAGAATTTCGAACCCAAAGTTTTAGGAACAACTGTTTAGTATTGTTGTTGCTACTAGGAAGTAAGAAATACAGTTAATGGGGAATAGAAAGTCATCTGGCCCTACAGGACAAAAGAGAAGATGGGGACAAGAGAAGGGAGGGATGATAGAAGAGAGGGCAGATTGGTGATAGGGAAAATTAGGATGCTTGGTGTATTGGGGTGGGGAGAGGGAATAAATGGGGAGAAAATTTGGAACCCTAAATTTTGTGAAAATGAATGTTCAAAGTTAAATAAATTAATATTTTAAAAAAAGAAACAATTAGAGGATAGCACAAGATCTAGCAGCTTCTACATTAAGGGATCAAAGGACTTGGAATATGATATTCCGAAAGACAAAGGAAGTAAGAAAAAAAAAAACAATCTACCCCATAAAACTGAGTATAATACTTCAGGGGAAAAATGGTCATTAAATGAAATAGAGGACTTCCAAGCATTCTTGATAAAAAGACCAATACAATAGAATAGAAAATTTGACTTTCACTCACAAGAGTCATAGAAACATGAGAAGGTTAACAAGAAAGAGAAATCATAAGGGACTTACTAAAGTTGAACTGTGTACATTCCTACATGGGAAGAAAATAGTTGTAACTCTTGTAACTTTTCTCAGTATTTGGGTAGTTGGAGGGATTATACACACATATATATGGAGAGAAGACACAGGGTGAGTTGAATAGAAATGGATGATATATAAAAAATAAAATTATGGGGTGATAGAGGAATATATTGGGAGGAGAAAGGGAGAAATGGAATGGGGTAAATTATCTCTCATAAAAGTGGCAAGAAAAAGTATTTTCAATGGATGGGGAAAGTGGGGAAGTGAGAGGGAAAAAGTGAAGCTTACTCTCATCACATTTTGCTTAAAGAGGGAATTACATGCACACTCAATTTGGTACAAAAATCTATTTTACACCGTAGGAAAGTAGGGGAGAAGGGGAGAAGTGTATTGGGAGGATGATAGAAGGGAGGGCAAATGGGAGGAGGAAGTAATTAGAAGTGAACACTTTAGGGGAGGGACAAGGTCTAAAGAGAGAATAGAATAAATAGGGGACAGGATAGGATGGAGGAAAATATAGTCTTTCACAGCATAATTCTTATAGAAGTCTTTAGCAAAACTACGCATATATAGCCTATGTTGAATTGTTTGCCTTCTCAGTCAGGATGGGTGGGGAGGGATGAAGGCAAAGAAGTTGGAACTCAAACTTTAAAGAATGAATGTTGAGAATTGTTTTTGCATGCAAGTGGGAAATAAGAAATAGAAGTAATGAGAGAAGAGAAATATATCTGACCCTACAAGAAAAGAGAGAAGATGGGGATAAGGCAAGGGAGGGGTGTGATAGAAGGGAGAGCAGATTGGGGGAAGGGGCAATCAGAATGCATGGTGTTTTGGGGTGGGGGAGAGGAGCGATGGGGAGAGAATTTGGAACTCAAAATCTTGTGGAAATAAATGTTGAAAACTAAAAATAAATAAATTAAACACAAACAAACAAAAAAATACAAAAGCATGTACTTAGCATCTGCACTGAAGCACCATGGATTCCTTTCATGTGAGCTGCAGGTTTTCTCTCACTGTGAGCAAGGACCATCTTGATTTTTGTTTAGTGTGTGTGTGTGTCTGTGTCTCTGCCTATGTGTGAGTTTTGTTTTGTTTTTGTATCCACTGTACTTTATACAAAGTAAATGCTTTAAAAATACTCTTTCATTTATTCATCTCTTCATTTTATCATTTGTTTTACAAAGTTTTTCCTCTTGATGTTACCTGGAGGGAGTGGAATCTACTTTTATTTGCTCTAATATTTTGAAATATTAAAACCAGTTAATGAAACATTATATTTCTGTTTCTAAAATATCAAAGTTTATAATTTCCTGAGGTTTAGCTCCCTTTTTATTGTAGATAGTTTTACCTCCAGAATCCTTTCTGCTTTTTTTTTTTACTTTCTATTGTTTCTCAACTTTGGCAGGCACTGTTTTATTACCAAATATACTTATATTTTAGTATCCGTTGTACCTTTAAGCTAATCATAACATATATAAACTACAGTAGGTCTCCTAGAAAAACACCTAGCAAATGTACCTGGGAACTCTAACTACAAGATGACGGTACTCACTACCCTTTATGGAATAGGCATTTTATATATAAGGATGCGCTGTATAAGAAAACACTGACAGTGCCTTTGTGACATATTCCAAGAAAAATCTTGCTAAAGTCATATCAAGGAGAAGTAAAGATTTATTAGGAACTTGTGACATCAGGGGAAAGATTTATCTTATGCCTTGGGAAGAGCTTCAAGATTGAAGATAAGTTAATATTTTATAATCAGAAACTGAAGAAAAACTAAAGACATATATACGCTTAACATAAAAATACTTAATGAAGCAAAACCAAAACTATAATGCTACTTTTACAATTCATATATTTAACTCTTACATACATATGCAAAAAATGCAACTATAAATAATGTGTTTTGTGTGTGTGTGTGTGTGTAGTGTGCATAAACACAGAAAGAGATAGGAGGAGAGGTGGATTTTTTTTCCTGTTATTGCTTTTTTGTTTTGTTTGAAAGGCAGTATTAGCTCAGTTCAAATTACTACTCTACTCCTTTTACCAATCTCTTTAAATGAAGATATTTGTTCATAAAGTCTTTCACAACTTATTTGAGATATTAAAATTTTTTCTTCTCTCTGTTCCTCCCATTTTCCCTGACTTTCTTCCTTTCTCCACCCTCTTCCTCTAATCTTCATTCCCTCATTCCCTTCTTTTCTTCCTTTCTTTCCTTTTCCTTTCCTCATTCCTTCCCTTTCTCCTTTCCTTCCTTTCTTCCTTCCTTCCTTCCTTCTTTCCTTCCTTCCTTCCTTCCTTCCTTCCTTCCTTCCTTCCTTCCTTTCTTCGTTCCTTCCTTCCTTCAATATACCGCTGAACTGAGCTAAATGGTATATGGCATTTGAAAGTGTCTGGGACAAATAAGACTAAAGCTTGAAGGAAAAAGAACCTGACAGAAAGACAATATCACTTGACATCTGTATAAAATTCTTTAAAAAAATTTTCTGAAATATTCACATTATTCTAAGTTTTTAATAAGTATCAAAGCTATTTATATAACATAAACACCAACAGTTCTTCATTCTGTAATCAATTAAATTTAAGCATAATCTATGTTTATTATAAACATTCTTAATTTTTCATTGTTATCTTTCACCTATTTTTCTTCTTGTCTATTGAGAATTTTAAAACATTTTTGCTTATTTCTTCTCCTTTTTCATTCCTTTAGAAGCTTCCACATTCTACTCTTCAAAAAAAAAAACTTTGATTCTAATTCTTTTTATTTTCCATTTCCATTTAATAAGGTACCATAGATTCTTAGGAAGGTAAATGACTCAGTGGATAGAGCTCTGGTTCTGGAATCAGGAAGACCTAAGTTCAAATCCAGCTTCAGGCATGTAGTAGCTATGCAATCTTGGGCAAGTCGCTTAACCTCTGTCTGACTTAATTCACTGGAGAAGGAAATGACAAACCACTCCAGTATCTTTGCTGTGAGAAAACGCCATGGACAATATGGCCATCTAATCAGGAAGAGTCAGACACAGCTGAACAACAGCAACATAGACTCTCTTCATAACTGTAGATGGACACCTCCATACCTTTGCCATGTCTTTATTATCTTCTTTAAAAATCCTTTTTCAGATATAAGGCATAATTAATAAAATAGGTATTGTCCAAGAAATTTCAAATTTATTTCCATTACCTTACTTTCATTCCCCTGATAGAGGTTTTGGACTTCAGAACCATGCTTCTACTGCTCATGTTGTATCTCTTTCCTTGTCTTAGATAGGTATCATAACTCTTCTCTCAATTTTTTAAAGTGGTTTATTATGGTAAATATTCCACATGTAAGGCTTTTATCTTCACTTTGATAAATTCATGATCTTCTTAGTGAACATATTCTCTTCATGGGTACAAATTGCACATGCTCCATGTCTTCTCACATTTTTCTTCCTTATAGAATTCAAAAAATATGCCGAAACCTTTCTCTAGTTTTTTTTTAATAGAATATTCTTAGTCCACTGCTTAACTGATTACTCCCTCACTCTCTCTAGCATTTGATATTGCTAACCACCGTCCCCTCTTGGATATTCTCTTCTCTCTGTTTTCAAGATGCTGTTATCACTGGTTATATTTCTAGCTGTCTACCCACTTATTCTCATTCACCTTTGCTAATTCCTCACCATGTCACATCCCTTAACTATAGATATTTCCCATGGTTCTGTACTACGCCTCCTTATCTCTCCATACTCTCTTTGAATGATTTCATCAGCTCACATCAATTCAATTAGGTCTCTATGCTGATGACTTCCAAATCTATATATGTCCAGTATAATATATCAGTTACTTTTACTGGAAGGTATGGAGAAAGGAAAGAAGGAAGGAAGGAAGGGAAAAAGGAAGGAAGAAAGGAAAGGAAAGGAAAGGAAAGAAGGGAGAGGAAGAAAAGACAAGCAAGGAAGAAGACTGCAAAATAACAAGAGTTTAAATACTTGTTTCCCTTCTTTCTTTCTCTCTTTTCTTTCTTCTTTTGTTCCTTCCATGTGCCAAGTTTCACTGTAATATGCTCTTGGGACACAAATATTAGCAAAGGGGGGGACAGTCCTTAGACTCAAAGAGCTTATATTCTAATAAAGAAAAAAATGTAAGGGGACTTAGGTATTGAATGGTGGTAGAAGGAATATTAAGGTACCTGAGAGGAGAATTTTCTTTGGATTCCACAAAGCTAGGAACAAGTCTGGGAGGGTAATGCAGACAGGATAGCTACAGTCTCTCTCCAAAATGGAGATGTCAGGAGCAGTTTATCAGTCTAAGAAAGGGGCAAGCCTTGGGGAATATTTCAGAATAAGTAAGTCACAGTGGTGGTTGGCTATTCCATGCTTGAAAGTACTAGGAGCTGATGGGAGTTCCAACATTAATAATAGAGGTATGGTTCTGAAGTCCAGAAAGGGGAAATGAAACCATAAAAAATAAACATGTTTAATGCTGCTTGGGCCCTGTCTATTTCCTCAGTTTGTATTTTACTTAGACTCTATGCCTAGTCTTTAACCCCACCACTGTTCTCTAAAAGGGTTGATTTACTCAACATTGGAGTTCTCCTCTTTGAACTGAATTTTTCTGATTAGTAAGTGAATGCAAAGTCAACTCCATCTACCAAGACCATGAGCATATTTCTTATTCTATCCTGCAAGCCATCCCCCAGTCCTATATTTTCATTTTGTCATCTCTCCTGTTGTTGCATATGTAGTATATGACCCTACCTCTCTAACCATCAACACTTTTTATTTATATATTGAGTGACTATATGATTGCCTCACAAAAAGTAGCAAAATAGTTTTTCTTTTCATTCATTCACTCATTTACTAATATTCTGGCTATAATTGTAT